>BLSH010533951.1:0-13331 GCA_018402905.1 Glandirana rugosa | reverse complement strand
GCTTTCTTTTGGTGGTATTTAAGATCCTCTGGGTTTTTTATTTTTTGCGACACAAGTGAAAAAAGTGCGAAAATTTTGAAAAAAAAAACACTTTTTTTAGTTTCTGTGATAAAATATTGCAAATAAGTATTTTTGTTCATAAATTTGGGCCAAAACCTATACTGCTACATATCTTTGGTAAAAATAACCTAAATAAGTGTATATTATTTGGTCTGTGTGAAAGTTATAGAGTCTACAAGCTATGGTGCCAATCATTGAAAATTGATCACACCTGATGCACTGATGGCCTATCTCATTTCTTGAGGCCCTGAAATGTCAGGAATGTACAAATACCCCCCAAATTACCCCCTTTTGAAAAGTAGACATTCCAAGGTATTTAGTAAGAGGCATGGCGAGTTTTTTGAAGTTGTACTTTTTTCCCACAATTCTTGGGAAAATTACGATTTTTTTTTTTTTGCACAAAATTGTCATAACAAGGTATTTCTCACACACAGCATATGCATACTTCCAATTACACTCCAAAATACATTCTGCTACTTGCCCCGAGTATGGCGATACCACATGTGTGAGACTTTTACACAGCCTGGCCACATAGAGAGGTCCAACATGCAGGGAGCACCGTCAGGCATTCTAGGAGCAGAAATTTCACATATAATTTCCTAACAACTTATTACACTTTTGAAGACCCTGGAGCACCAGGACAATGGAATTACCCACAAAATGACCCCATTTTGGAAAGCAAACACCCCAACGTATATTCTATGAGGCATTATGAGTCTTTTGAATGGTTCATTTTTTTTTCACAAGTCTTCGAAAAACATGGAAAGAAAATGAAAACGCTTTTATTTTTACACAAAGTGGCCAATTTATAAGATATTTCTAACACATAGCATGTACATAGCAAAAATTAACCCCCAAAATATATTCTGCTACTCGTCCCGAGTATGGCGATACCACATGTGTGAGACTTTTTCACACCCTGGCCACATACAGAGTCCGAACATGCAGGGAGCACCGTCAGGTGTTCTAGGAGCATAAATTACACATAAAATTTCATTTATACCTATCACACTTTTGAAGGCCCTGGAGCACCAGGACAGTGAAATTACCCCCAAAATGACCCCATTTTGGAAAGCAAACACCCAAGGTATATTCTATGAGGCATGGGCTGCAGATGGGTACTCTAATGGGCTGCAGATAGGTATTCAGGTATTATAATGGGCTGCAGATAGGTACTCGGGTAATCTGATGGACTGGTAAAAGGTACTTGGGTACTCTGATGGGCTGCAGATAGGTACTCGGTTACTCAGATGGGTTGGTGACAGGTACTCGGGTAATCTGAAGGGCAGGTGACAGGTACTCGGGTACTCTGATGGGCTGATGACAGGCACTCGGTTACTCGGGTGGGCAGGTGAGAGGTCCTCGGGTACTCAGGTGGGCAGGTGACAGGTACTCGGGTATGCTGATGGGCTGGTGACAGGTACTTGGGTACTCAGATGGGCAGGTGACAGGTACTCAGGTACGCTGATGGTCTGGTGACAGGTACTCTAATGGGCAGGTAACAGATGGTGACAGGTACTCGGGTACTCAGATGAGATGGTGACAGGTACTCGGGCACTCAGATGGGCGGGTGACAGTAGGCGGTAACGAGCTGTTACCTCAATCTCCCTCTCACACGCGATCAGCTCGTTACCGTGGTTTGTTTACATCACATGACCGGCTGTGATTGACACAGCCGGTCACGTGGTAAAGAGCCAATTCCATTGGTTCTTTACACTGATCAGAGCTGGGCTTTGTCCGAGGGACAAGCCTCAGCCCCGATCGCCGCGCTGCGCGACCCCAGGGCGCACACGTGGAGGTCGGTAGTGACCGGCTGTGATTGGACACAGCCGGTCACGTGGTAAAGAGCTAATCTTATTGGCTGTTTACCCCGATCGAGGGGGGTCTGTGCGATCGATCCGCGATCGCCGCGCTGCAGGCCCCCAGGGGCCCGCAGTAGCGGCAAGAACGTCATATGACATCCTCCCGGATCGACGGAGGTTCCCTGCCGACATCATTTTACAATGAATCGGTAGGGAACTGGTTAAAAACACCTCTCCATGTTATTCAATGGCCTCATACACACACACACACACACATGTTTTTGAGCTGTAAGTAGCATAGGCGTTTTTAAGCTCCAAAAAAAAACCCACGACCAGCGCGTTCTGAGGCTCCAGCGCTAGAGCTGTAAAAATGCAGATGCCGGTAAAAGCTCAAAAATGTGGCTTAACGCTGTATACACAGTGTTAAGCCTTGTCAGGCGTTTCTCTGTCTCCATTTTAATCTAAATGTGTGGGGTTCCCCCAAAGAGATAGAAGGCCCTTCGGTCTGGTATAGATTTTAAGGGGAGCCCCCACGCCTAAAAAAAATGGCGTGGCCCGCCCCCCAAAATCCATACCAGACCCTTATCCGAGCACGGAGCCTGGCAGGAAAGGGGGGCCGAGCGAGCGAGCGACCCCGTCCCCGACCATACCAGGCCGCATGCTCTCAACATGGGGGGGTGGGTGCTTTGGGGCAGGAGGGGCACTGCGCCCCCCCACCCCAAAGGCAATAGGTATTGCTATTCAACAGAATTGAAGGCCTTGGCTGCGTTGAGCATGACAACTACTCTTGTGCCAGTGTGATTGTGGGATGCCTGAAGATTCATAAAGAGCCTCCTGGTATTAAAGACAGTGTTCTTAGCTGGTATGAAGCCCGTTTGGTCTGGGTGTATTAAGGACAATATAACTTTGTTGAGACGGAGAGCTAATATTTTGGCATCAGTTTGTAACAAGGATATGGGTCTGTGTGACTCAGGTTGGAGTGGGTCCTTACCTGGCTTTGGAATCAAATCTATAACGGCTTCTCGCATAGATTCTGGTACGGAACCAGCTTTGAATATGGCACGGTAGAGGGTAAATAATTTGGGCAATAGCCCTTATGCAAACTGGGCATAAAATTCAATGGGGAGACCATGTGAACCTGGGGCCTTAGCCCTGGTAAAGCTGGTTATGGCCAACTGGACCTCGTGGGCCAGAATGGGAGCCTCCAAAATTTCAATCTGTGCTGCTGTCAAGGTGGGAAAGTCAAGTCCATCCAATAAATCATAAAGCTCCTGAGGGGGGTAGTCAGCGCTAGAGGTATAAAATTGTGAATAAAATTCAGCAAATTTGCAGGAAATCTGGTCTAAATCCGTAATCACCCCTCCCATGGGCTCACGCAGTGTTATGACCGCTGGAGGGCGGGCATCCAGATGTGCCAGGTAGGCTCGCAGTCTACCAGGGTGCTCACCATGTTCAAAGATTTTTTTCTTGCCAAAAAACAGTTTACGTTTGGCCTTTTCTTAGGAGAGCTGGTCTACTATTCTGGTTTGGCGTTGCACTCTACTCAGTAGTTCTGAAGGGGGTGCTGTGGAGTTCTTCCAGGGATTGCAATTGCTCTATTGCCTGTATATGTGCTGCATTTGACACCTTCTTGAATTTAGAAATTCGTTCCGTTAGTAAACGACGGGCATGTAATTTAAAGGGCTCCCAAACCATATGTGCAGAAGCAGAGGGGCCATTTATAACAAAAAAAAATTTCCATTCAAGCGCTAGGTTACCTATATCAGGCAGGATGGTAAGCCAAAAGAGATTTAATTTCCAGTGCATAGTAGAGGCTGTAGTATAGCGTGTCAGGGTGATCCAATAGAGTGCATGGTCAGAAAGCAGTCTGGGGCCATACCCAACACTTTGGAGTCTGGGAGTAAGTTGTTGAGAGTCAAATCTGTGGTCGATTATGGATATTGTAGAGTGTGAGGCGGAGTAACAAGAGTAGGCGTTACGAGTAGGGTACAAGTGTCACCAGGTGTCAAAGAGGGACATGTCTGACAGGATGCGACTAAACCTGCTTTCCCTATTATCCTGTGCAGGGAACCCTGCCCTGTCTATCTAGACTCGGGTTGGTAACCATGTTAAAATCACCTAACCAAATTGCTTGTGCATAGGGATATTTGGCCATAAATGAAAATCCCGCAGTTAGAACATTGGCATTAAATGGCGGTGGCACATACCAGGCCAATATCAGCAAAGTATTACCAGAAATAGATGTCAGCAAAAAGATGTACCTTCCCTGTGGGTCCATCTCCACCACGCTCACCTCAGAGGGGACTGTTTTGGCTATGAGAATGGAGACACCCCTAGAGTAGAGTATGCAGAGTAGTGTAAAAAGCCCATCCCACCCAGGGTTTTTAAAGCGCGCACTGCATGGAACCCGTGACATGGGTTTCAACTAGTAGCGTTATAGCTGTTTTCTGGGACTTCAGGAAAGAAAAACCTGCCGTGCGCTTCAATTGGTCCCGTAGCCCCCATACGTTCCAAGTTAATAGTTTAAGTGGGGTCATTGGAGAGCCGATCATAGAGCCGGGTGAAGACCTGACCCCCAGGGAAAGCTGCCTGCCTAAAGGCGCCACCACGTATATCACGGACACCAGCAATATAGACATACATCATGATAGGCAGAAATATCATCAGGCATGCATAACATATGGCATTAAAAGACTGAGGTGTAAAACAAATAAGAACCAAGTACCCATCCCACCCAGCTCTACACGTGCTCCAACTTGTGTGAGCATATAAGATCCCCAAAAAATAACAAAGAATTCCCAACTTTGAGGAGAATGATTTCCTAACAGTCTCCAGGTGCGCTCGAGTGGATGATCCTATTGGATAGGTGCAGGCAGGGGTGCCATACTTCAGGGAGAGCGGTGACACCCTTCCTTCTGCTTGTAAAAAGGAAGGGGGGAAAAATATATGTGGGGGACGAACACAAAGTTTCTCCAAAGAGCACTGGAGTTGAATGGATGCAGGTCAACTGCTGTCGCTATCCGACAGTACCCGTAAACGTGGTCAGCTCCGTTAAATTTCAGGAAAAAGTAAATTCTAAGTTAAGTTGTATGTCATATTACTCGTTGACTGCCATTAATGGAAGGGGAGCCCCCCAGTTCAAGCCAAAGAGGTTGCAGATTTTAGCAGAACTATTGTAAGGGGTTATAAGGCACATAGGCGTGGTACCTAACCAGTTAAACAGGGGTATGGCAGGTATATATATGCTTTCCATATTAAGGCCTCAAAAGAAAACAGGGAAGGGGTAACCGCACTGAGACCATGACAATATCTGGAGTAGGTAAGGGGAGCAGGGGTTCCAGTGGAAGTATAACTCACGGCTCAAGCTTGGTCCAGCTGGTCAATGACATGACTGCCTCTGGGTCCTCAAAGAGGTGGGTGCAATCTTCTCCGGCAACACAAAGAACGAGCTGGGTAGAGCATGGCGTATTTCGGGTGTTTACTTCAGAGGCGCCTCTTGACCTCCACGAAGCGGCTGCGCTGGCGCTGAACCTCCGTCGAGAAATCAGGAAACGCCATCACCTGGTTACTGCGGAAGGGAATGTTGTCCTTGTCACGGGCCAGGTGGAGAATGGTGCCGCGGTCCTGATAGTTCAGAAATTTGGCGATGAGGAACCTGGCGGACGCCCCGGGCGTTAGGGGCTTGGCCAGCATTCAGTGTGCGCGTTCCACTGCGAATGATTGGGAGAAGGCCTCTCTGCCATATGCTTCGCACAGGAGGTCCTCCAGAAAGGTACCCTGGAGTTTGTGCATGTCCTGCCAAATAAGCGAGATGTTCACCTTCACCTCCTCGATCTCAGTGGTAAGCGTCGCCTGGCAGGTGGATATTGCCTCGAGGACTCTAGCTTCAGAGGCCGTTATGTCCGCACTGGAAGAAGAAGGGTCGCCATCTTCCCCCATGCCATCCTTGTCTGAGTCGATATTTGTCAAGTTTAGCATTGGCGACGCCAGTTTTACGAGGAGGAGACATGTGACCAGTATTAGGGGAGCTCGGCAGGCGAGTCTGTAGGTAGTTGCGGTCACAGGATAGCTGGAAATACAGGATACCGACGGAGCTCTGGTGATCTGCTTCCTACTCCATGCAGCTTTAGGCCAGACCCCACATTTTTTTATAATTTAGGATATTTTACTCTGGCTACTTAACTTATGTTACACCTGTGTTCATTGTTTGCATTTTTTGCTTTTAATTACAGTCTGAAGGGGTAGTGGACACAATTCAAGAAGAATTATGAATGCAATGGTATTTCTCATCTTGTTTCAATTAACTAATCTGTCATCTAATTGGTGAAGGCATTTTGCCCCACCCCCCCAGCCTGTGTATATATATATATATATATATATATATATATATATATATATATATATATATATATATATATATATATACACACACACGTCGTGTGCTAATGTGGAACATGCGGTGAACAAGGCATATGTGCCAAAATGCGTCTGCGTGTTCATTTTATATCTGGCTTGAAGACCTTATTTCCAGAAGTGCTGGCTCATCATTACTTTCCAGGATTTGTGTATTTGGATGCGGGAGGAACATCCGGAGCCTGAGCACTTGGAGCAGGTGTGCACCCCTCCACATTGGTATTCAGTTCCTAGTGTTCAGAGCAGTGTATCTCTTGCTGAATATACTACAGCCATATTCCATATCTTTGTAGTGGTCATTTTTGTACCCAGAAATGTATTTTGCAGAAGTACCGTATATTTACTCTAGCTATGATGCGGGTAGGGAGATTTAGATCGGTACAATCACAATATTTTTATTTTTCAAGTTCATATTTTTTAGGATAAAGGAAATCGTGAAATGCACTGGCCCAATGCTGCTTTTTTCCATATGCAGCATGGGGATTCTGCTTTTTCTGATCAGCCAGCAGGGCTATAAAAAAAAAAAAAGAATAAAAAAAAAAAAAAGATCCATCTATAGCCAGCCTAAAAATACAGTCAAAGCTTGTTTGCCTGTACTTCTGTTAATCACAGGAGTGCAGTTCGTTCTGCACTCCTTTGACCCATTTTCAGCAACGGGGTGAGGTCACAGAGCAGGTCCAAGTTCGGCAAGATCACGACAATGAAGTCGGGATCCACCCACATGCCGCTGGGAGCCTGAGCTGGCCGCTCCCACCCCCTCCAGGGGGCAGAGCAGAGAGCTGGTGACTGATAGTCACCAGCTCTCTGCTCATGGAGCCCTGAGAGCCGAGCGATCGGCTGTGTTTGATCGTTTGGTTCTCAGTGTTAGAGCCGACGGGGGACTGATGCAGCATCCACCTAGGGAAGTATGAATCAGAAAAAAAAAAACATGCTTCCCTTTTAAGGAACAAGGCAACTTACCTATAAAAAGATCTGGATGATGTAACTTGCATATGTCTTTGCAGGCACACAAGTCCTGTAACTTCCATTTCAGCTCACAGGGTAACGTATTGTAGGACTACAGCAAAAATAAGTAAGAAGAATAATAATGTTAGTAAAAGAATAAAATGTGCGTAATTTTAACTGGTGAAAGGTATATAAACAAACTGGCATATATCTTGTAGACAGCAGACACTACCTGATTGTCTCATTATATATGTTTTATAAATGACCCTTCTTTTATTCAGAAAGTACCAACAGCAACTTATGGGCTTACGACATTACACACACCACTTTTTAACACAGGCTCTTTGGCTTGGATTCTTGTCATGTAGATCCAGGCTTAGCTACTTAGTTAATCCCAAACTGGTACAAGCACGCAACAAAGGAGACCTGAGGAGTGTGCACTCCCATCCATCATGCTTGTTCCAGGTCATTGACTTTTTTCTCAATGGCTGTTCAAAACAACAAATGTAAGAATTCAGAGGCTAGGCGAAAGGTGTAGCTTAATATAATAGCTTCGGTAATGAAATAATAAATTGTTTATGAGGTCTATACTTCTAGACCAGAAAGAGGGATAAATGGAAAGAAAAAAGAGGGACATCGAGATTTCATTTGAAAACAGGGACAGTCTCCCAAAATAAGGGACAGGTAGAAGCTATGGTTATGTGTAATGGGGTGTATCCTATTTTCTGCACTGCCTTCTTCATAGCCACTGGATACTGTCCTCAGCAGCTGTCTCCCAGTATTATGAGAGTTAAAAGCAGCCGCTGCTACTGAGAAAAGTGACACAGCACATTTGCCCCCTTATTTCCTCTCTGCTATTCATATTGATTGTATTGCTATTCTCTCTCATTGCATTGCATTCAGTGAATGGGCAATGGAGATCCTGCCATTCAACAGCTTTGCCTCCATTCACAGAATGTGATGTATTGTGTGGTAACAGTAATAGGAACAAGATAAATGGAAGAGAGGGTATAAGGTAGAAGGTGAGTGGCATAACTTTTCTTAGTAGCAGTAGCTGATGTTAACCTTGACAGCACCGGGGAGATAGCCACACAGGACAGTATTTGGTGACTATAAAGGAGGCACTGCAGAGAAGATTTTTACCAGTAACTGCTGTCTGCAGGTAAAAGGGATACACACCATTACATACAAATAACGTATTTGGTGCTGTATCTTCTCCCCCACCCCAACAACCAACTTTAGCTTCAAAGTGTATTTACCCCAACACATCATGTTCCTGATACGTGTATGTTGTACCATGTACTCTTTAAAAATATCCTGTGCTCTTTGTATTTGTCCCTGGTAATCCTGCCAGTCCCCTTGATAAAAAGCAGATCCTTCCCAGCATGGTCAGCTTTCCACTGGGAAGATTAGAGTACTGCTGTTTCTCTGCCTCCTGCTTACACACCCCCTACAGATTCCACCCCCATCTCTCTAATCTCCTTATACAGCAGTGCATATAGTTTATGTGACCAAAGGGATTTATAATGTGAGAGAGTGAGAGAGAGAGGATGAGTGTGAGTGTGTGTGAGTGTATATCTATATTGATTAACTCTGATCTGTCATGTATAGGTTCTACAAAGGAGACCTCATCCCTTTTTTTTTTGGGACCTGGACAGACTCAGACATAATCACATGTAAACGGATGCAAGTCCAATAAAAATCTAGCTACCCATAGACTAACATGGAGCTGAAAAACAGACAGGCAGAACTGATGGGACCAACTGTATGAAATGGGCCTTAGGGGGTTGACACATTTAATACTGACAGGGTTTTTACAATGGTCAGCTTTTATCTATTTGGTTATTACCTTTATCCCAAAAAGAAAAAAAATGGTTTCTCTAACTGCTTAAAAAGGGTTGCTGGAGTTCGACTTTAATTTGTTAGTCACTAAAGTTAGTCAGTAGTAAAGTTCATCCAAATCTACTAGTACATCTAACACTGCTTTCTCCAGACAGTGCTGTTTTCCAAGGATGTCTCCATGGCTCTTCCATAAATAGAGGAAGCACCCTAAGACAAGAAGCAGGGGTGTAACTACAGGGGTCGTAATTATGACCCAGCCCCATGCTCCAGGGGACGGCATATAAAGGAACCTATCCCCCTTAATTTTCCTCCTACATCAGCTAAAAGAATGCTTCTCCTCTCTCTCCCACAGGTATCCAGCAGCTGCAGGAGAAAAATGAAGGGGATTGGATCTGCTACATGCCGCTCTTACTGCCCCTCCTATCCAGCTTTCTCTTCTTTCTTCTACCCCCAGGCCCCTGTGAGCTCCCCAGCCCCCCCCCCCGCCCCTCCCCTCTCCCACTGGCTGCTGCAGGGGAGTGCCAGGATGGAGAGCAGGGAAGGGGCAAGTAAATGTCATTTACCGGCCCCTTCCTTTTCTGGGAAGTCAGTGATTGAAACCAATCACTGACTCTGTAAATTCATTACTGAAGCATAGCAAACTGCATTTACTAAGCTTCAGTTTGTGAATGAACAGGAAGCTGAGTAGAGACCTACTACTGTTCATTTATCCTGTGCAACTGATGCTACAGAGATGGAGATTGAGGACTGTGTCCTCAATCTCCTTTTTTCTGTCTCAAAGCTGAAACATCAGAGGTCTCTTTATACCCCTGATATTTCACCAAAGCCCCCCAACAAGATTAAAAAAATTGGTAAAAAGTATAAAAAAAATAAAATAAAAAACTACTGACATCAGTGACAGAGCTACCAGGGTTGTTGGTCCACTGGGGTCAGAGGGAAAGGCCCTGGCCAAGGATCGGGGGGGGGGGGGGCCCTCATGGTTTCTTGCATCTGGGCCCTGAAGGTTCTAGTTACACCTCTGACAAGAAGTACAGTGGTGGCAAAAATTGTGGACACAAATTTTAATGTATTGCAACTTTGCAGGCTTAAAGAGGTTGTAAACCTCAAACAAAAAAATCCAAAAAAACCTGCAAGACAAAGGCATAATGAGCTAGTATGCATCGCATACTAGCTCATAATAAAATACTTACCTTAGATCAAAGCTGTTGCAGTGGTCCTTGAACATTGCTGTCACCGCCAACATGTTTCCTGGAAAAATGATTTCGGGTTCGCGGGCACCGGTACTGTGATTGGCTGGAGCCGCAAAGACATCACTCCCGCGCAGCCGCCGCTCACGGCACAGGCCCTGAAGAAACTGCACCAATGGGCTGTTTCTTCAGTGCACATGCGCCGATGGTCAAGTTTAGGAGATATTCACGGTACCTACAGATACCTACAGATAAGCCTTATTATAGGCTTACATGTAGGTAAAAGTGGTGTAACAGAGTTTACAACCACTTTAAAGGAAATGTTATTTTGCACCAAATGCAAATGTTTATATGTCAAAGACAATTTAGAGTCAGTTCACACAGGGGCAATCTGACTTCAGACGCAATTTTGTAGACGATGTGAATGCAGCTTCAAGGCGACTTCAGCGTGATTTTGGGCGACTTACAACTCGACTTAAAGCGACCTCCATGCCAGGCGACTTTGCTTGTAGCCAATCAGAGAATATAGCTCTTCTGACATCATTCTTTTACCTGGGTAAATTATTTTCTTTTTTCCTGTAAAGTCGCTTCAATATACATGGGGATTCGACTTGGAGGCAACTTCCATTGAATTCTATGGCACAAGTCGGATAGAAGCTGCCCTGAAGTAGTACAGGAACCTTTTCTGAAGTCGGAGCGACTTCAGTAGTGTACATTAAGACGGCTCTCATTCACTTCAATGGGATTTCTTATGTCAAGCGACTTGGGGCGACACAAGTCGGATGCCAAGTCACTGTAGTGTGAACCGGCTCTAAATGCTGAATTCAATACAAAAAACAGAATTCAAATATATGCAGTACAAAAATGTTATGCTTACTTTAGTCTTGTTATGCTTACTTTAAAAAGAAACACAAGTGTGAAGACCAGGCCTTTTCCGACACTTTTTGTTTACATGTAAAAAAAGGGATTTTTTTGTATAACTTACCGTAAAATCCTTTTCTCTGAGTTCACTGACAGACGCAGCAATTCTTATGACACATGGGGTTATGCTCATCCTACTAGGAGTAGCCTAGGCAAAACAAACAAAAGTGTAGGTTGGCCCCTCCCAGGGGGCCGTCCTCACCTTAGCATATAATCCCCCTGCTCTGTACAGCACACCAGTTCGTAACAAGCCGTACAAAACCAACGCAGAGGGGTGGGTGCTGCGTCTGTCAGTGAACTCAGAGAAAAGGACTTTACGGTAAGTTATACAAAAAATCCCTTTTTCTCTTCCGTTCACTGACAGACGCAGCAATTCTTATGACACATGGGGATGTCCCAAAGCTGTGCCAATCAAGAGGGGTGGGCAAAATCATAACAACTGTAGCCAACAGAAAAACGCCCTCTCAGGCAGCGCTAACCGCGCCTATACTGCCGCTTGTAATACCTTGCGGCCAAAAGCAGCATCCGAGGATGCTGCAACATCAATTTTGTAAAACTTAGTAAACGTGTGCACTGAGGCCCAAGTAGCCGCTTTGCACACCTGAGACACCGAGGCTTGGTGTCTAAACACCCAGGACGTACTAACTGCCCTGGTGGAATGAGCCGTGACTGAAACGGGGGAACCTTACCCCGAATCTCATATGCATGAGTCACGGTCTTCCGTATCCAACGAGACACGGTAGCTGACGAGGCCGCCATACCTTTGCGCGACCCTTCCGTCAGCAAAAATAAAAAATCAGACTTCCGAAAGGAAGCTGTAGAACTTAAATGCACCCGCAAGGCCCTCACCACATCCAAAGAATGCAGCTCAACTTCTTTGGGATGTGATGGGTGCGGGCACAATGAGGGGAGAACAATATCCTCATTTAAATGAAAGGAAGAAACCACCTTCGGAAGAAACGAAGGGGAAGATCGCAAAACTGCCTTGTCCTTATGGAGGACAAAGTAAGGTGACTTGCAGGATATGTAAGGGAATGTCCCTAATCCTTTCATATGGCGGTTTCTGCAACACAGAAAGCACCAGATTCAAATCCCACGGTGCCAAAGGTGACCGTATTCGAGGAACCACATGACGTACCCCCTGTACAAATGTACGGATCAATGAATGAGACGCCAAGGGCCGTTGAAAAAGAACCGCCAGGGCCGAAATCTGCCCCTTAAGTGTACTTAACACCAGGTTCTTGTCCAGACCTTGCTGTAAAAATGACAGTACTCTGGATACTCTATAAGAGTGGGGGTGTCACGCACCTGATGATGGAGTCTGTCTTGTGCAGGAAGCAACCACTCTTACGACCCTGGTTCGGGAACCCCTGATAGAGCAGACAGAGGGTTCCAGAGCACAGAGGGGCACGAGGGCTGAACTGGAACACTGGTGGCAAGATAGGTCCGTCAGAGGCTCGTGCAGGTGTAGAGTAGTGAGGCAGGCTGAGGTCGGCAACTGGCTGGCAAGCGGTACAGAAGGATCAGGCAATAGGGTCGTCAGGTGCAGGCAGGGTCGTTAACAAGCAGGCAGCGAGGTACAAAGGGATCAGGCAGAAGAATGGTCGTGGGGCAAGCTGGGGGTCGGTGCAGGCGGAAGTCAAAGGTCAAACAAGCCGGGTCTCAGGAACAGGTCAGGATACAGATTCAAAGGATAGGTAGCTCTCCAGATACACTCCAACGCTGTAGAACGGACAGCACTTGCTGACAGAAACAGGAAGTTTAAATAGAGCTGCTCATCCAGGACTTAGAGGAAGACACACCCGCATGCAATTAACCCTTGCACAGTCTTTTTCTAACATTGCCCCCCCCCAAGGGGCAGCCTCCGGATGCCCAAAAGGGCTCTCTTGGTTGGGTTGCTCCTCAAAAGAGTCCGGATAAGTTCAGGGGCATGAAGATTGCCCTCCGGTTCCCACGAGTTTTCTTCGGGGCCAAACCCCTTCCATTTTATCAAATACTGTGTGGATCCGGATCTCCTCCGACAGTCCAGAATGGCTTCAACCTCAAACTTCTCCTCTCCATCCACAAGCACTGGTTCCGGTGGTCCCTTTTTCCGACCCGGGAACGGATCTGGAGGGACTGGCTTAAGCAGAGATACATGGAACACCGGGTGCACACGTAA
>BLSH010533946.1:93054-120895 GCA_018402905.1 Glandirana rugosa | reverse complement strand
GTTGGGATGTTGTTAATCGTTACCCTCGCTAAAATACACTAAACTAAGAATATAAATAAAAAAGATACTCCTATTTTTTTGATGTTATTGAGCAGCTTCTTGCACTGGCTGGCATGGATCCAGTTTAGAGTTGAGCGAACCCGGACTGTAAAGTTCTTGTCCGTACCGGACTTTATGGTGTCCGTGCCCCGAACCCGGACATTTGAAAAAAAGTCTGGGATCGGGTTCGGTATTCGGGTATTTTTTGCGCCTTTTCTATAGTTTGCCCTTAGAAGCCATCACTGCCATTCCTACTACGTTCTAAAAAAATCTCATGTGCATTAGGGACAGGTTCCTGTATGTGCTCTGAGGGAGAGATTACCAATTGTTCTAAAACCATCTCATACTGCATTAGGGACAGGTTCCTGTTGGTGCTCTGAGGGAGAGATTATCATTCTAAAATCATCTCATACTGCTTAGGGAGAGGTTCCTGTTGGTGCTCTGAGGGACAGAATATTGATCTAAAATCATCTCATACTGGAGTAGGGACAGGTTCCTATCGGTGCTGTGAGGGAGAGATTACTGTTCTAACACCTTCTCATACTGCATTAGGGAGAGGTTCCTGTTGGTGCTCTGAGGGAGAGATTATCGTACTAAAATCATCTCATACTGCAGTAGGGACAGGTTCCTATCGGTGCTGTGAGGGACACAATATTGTTCTAAAATCATTTCATACTGGGTAGGGACAGGTTCCTGTTGGTGCTGTGAGGGAGAGATTATTGTTCTAAAACCATCTCATACTGCATTAGGGAGAGGTTCCTGTTGGTGCTCTGAGGGAGAGTTTATCGTTCTAAAACAATCTCATAGTGAATTAGGGAGAGGTTCCTGTCAGTGCTCTGAGAGAGAGATTACTATTCTAAAACCATCTCATACTGCATTAGGTAGAAGTTCCTGTTGGTGCTCTGAGGGACAGAATATTGTTCTAAAATTATCCCATACTGGAGTAGGGACAGGTTCCTGTCTGTGCTCTGAGGGAGAGATTAACGATCGTCCTAAAACCATCTCATAGTGCATTAGGGACAGGTTCATGTCAGTGCTGTGAGGGAAAGATTATCGATCGTTCTAAAACCATCTCATACTGGAGTAGGGACAGGTTCCTGTTGGTGCTGTGAGGGAGAGATTATTGTTCTAAAACCATCTCATACTGCATTAGGGAGAGGTTCCTGTTGGTGCTCTGAGGGAGAGATTATCATTCTAAAACCATCTCATACTGCATTAGCGAGAGGTTCCTGTTGGTGCTCTGAGGGAGACATTATTGTTCTAAAATCATCTCATACTGCAGTACGGACAGGTTCCTGTCGGTGCTGTGAGGGACAGAATATTGTTCTAAAATCATCTCATACTGGTGTAGAGACAGGTTCCTGTAGGCGCTTTGAGGGAGAGATTATTGTTCTAAAACCATCTCATACTGCATTAGGGAGAGGTTCCTGTTGGTGCTCTGAGGGAGAGATTATCGTTCTAAAACCATCTAATACTGCATTAGGGAGATGTTCCTATTGGTGCTGTGAGGAACAGATTATTGTTCTAAAATCATCTCATACTGCATTAGGGAGAGGTTCCTGTTGGTGCTCTGAGGGAGAGATTATCAATCGTTCTAAAACCATCTCATACTGCATTAGGGACAGGTTCCTGTTGGTGCTGTGAGGGACAGATTATTGTTCTAAAATCATCTCATACTGCTTAGGGAGAGGTTTTTGTTGGTGCTCTGAGAGACAGAATATTGTTCTAAAATCATCTCATACTGGAGTAGGGACAGGTTCCTGGCAGTGCTGTGAGGGAGAGATTACTGCTCTAAAACCTTCTCATACTGCATTAGGGAGAGGTTCCTGTTGGTGCTCTGAGGGAGAGATTATCGTTCTAAAATCATCTCATACTGGAGTAGGGACAGGTTCCTATCGGTGCTGTGAGGGACACAATATTGTTCTAAAATGATTTCATACTGGGTAGGGACAGGTTCCTGTTGGTGCTGTGAGGGAGAGATTATTGTTCTAAAACCATCTCATACTGCATTAGGGAGAGGTTCCTGTTGGTGCTCTGAGGGAGAGATTATCGTTCTAAAACCATCTCATAGTGAATTAGGGGCAGGTTCCTGTCTGTGTCCTGAGGGAGAGATTAACGATCATCCTAAAACCATCTCTTAGTGCATTAGGGACAGGTTCCTGTCAGTGCTGTGAGGGAAAGATTATCGATCATTCTAAAACATCTCATATTGCATTAGGAACAGGTTCCTGTCAGTTCTCTGAGAGAGAGATTATCATTCTAAAACCATCTCATACTGCATTAGGGAGAGGTTCCTGTTGGTGCTCTGAGGGACAAAATACTGTTCTAAAATTATCTCATACTGGAGTAGGGACAGGTTCCCGTCGGTGCTGTGAGGGAGAGATTATTGTTCTAAAACCATCTCATACTGCATTAGGGACAGGTTCCTGTCTGTGCTCTGAGCAAGAGATTAACGATCGTCCTAAAACCATCTCATAGTGCATTAGGGACAGGTAAACTGTCAGTGCTGTGAGGGAAAGATTATTTATCGTTTTAAAACCATCTCATACTGCATTAGGAACAGGTTCCTGTTGGTGCTCTGAGGGAGAGATTATCGTTCTAGAATCATCTCATACTGCATTAGGGACAGGTTCCTGTCGGTGCTGTGAGGGACAGGATGGTGTTCTAAAAATCATCTCATACTGGAGTAGGGACAGGTTCCTGTTGGTGCTGTGAGGGAGAGATTATCATTCTAAAACCATCTCATACTGCATTAGGGAGAGGTTCTTGTTGGTGCTCTGAGGGAGAGATTATCATTCTAACACCATCTCATACTGCATTAGCGAGAGGTTCCTGTTGGTCCTCTGAGGGAGAGATTATCGTTCTAAAATCATCTCATACTGCAGTAGGGACAGGTTCCTGTCGCTGCTGTGAGGGACAGAATATTGTTCTAAAATCATCTCATACTGGTGTAGGGACAGGTTCCTGTAGGTGCTTTGAGAGAGAGATTATTGTTTTAAAACCATCTCATACTGCATTAGTGAGAGGTTCCTGTTGGTGCTCTGAGGGAGAGTTTATCGTTCTAAAACCATCTCATACTGCATTAGGGAGAAGTTTCTATTGGTGCTGTGAGGGACAGATTATTGTTCTAAAATCATCTCATACTGCATAAGGGAGAGGTTCCTGTTGGTGCTCTGAGGGACAGAATATTGTTCTAAAACCATCTCATACTGCATTAGGGACAGGTTCTTGTCTGTGCTCTGAGGGAGAGATTAACGATCGTCCTAAAACCATCTCATAGTGCATTAGGGACAGGTTCATGTCAGTGCTGTGAGGGAAAGATTATCGATCGTTCAAAAACCATCTCATACTGCATTAGGGACAGGTTCCTGTTGGTGCTCTGAGGGAGAGATTATCGTTCTAAAATCATCTCATACTGCAGTAGGGACAGGTTCCGGTCGATGCTGTGAGGGACAGAATAATGTTCTAAAATCATCTCATACTGGAGTAGGGGCAGGTTCCTGTCGGTGCTGTGAGGGAGAGATTATTGTTATAAAATCATCTCATACTGCATTAGGAAGAGGTTCCTGTTCGTGCTCTGAGGGAGAGATTATCTTTCTAAAACCATCTCATACTGCATTAGGGAGAGGTTCCTGTTGGTGCTCTGGGGGAGAGATTATCATTCTAAAACCATACCATACTGCAGTAGGGACAGGTTCCTGTTGGTGCTGTGAGGAACAGAATATTGTACTAAAATAATCTGATACTGGAATAGAGACAGGTTCCTGTTGGTGCTGCGAGGGAGAGATTATCGTTCTAAAACCATCTCACACCGCATTAGGGAATGGTTTCTGTTGGTGCTCTGAGGGAGAGATTATCATTCTAAAACAATATCTGACTGCATTAGGGAGAGGGTCCTGTTGGTGCTCTGAGGGAGAGATTATCATTCTAAAACCATCTCATACTGCAGCAAAGACAGGTTCCTGTCAGTGCTGTGAGGGACAAAATGTTGTTCTAAAATCATCTCATATTGGAGTAGGGACAGGTTCCTGTTCATGCTGTGAGGGAGAGCTTATTGTTCTAAAACCATATCCTACTGCATTAGTGAGCGGTTCCTGTTGGTGCTGTGAGGGACAGCATATTGTTCTAAAATTATGTCATACTGGAGAAGGGACAGGTCGGTGTTGGTGCTGTGAGGGCGAGATTATCATTCTAAAAGCATCTCATACTGCATTAGGGAGAGGTTCCTGTTGGTGCTCTGAGGGAGAGATAATCATCATAAAACCATACCATACTGCGGTAGGGACAGGTTCTTGTCGGTGCTGTGAGGGACAGAATAGTGTTCTAAAATTATCTGATACTGGAGTAGAGACAGGTTCCTGTCAGTGCTGTCAGGGAGAGATTATTGTTCTAAAATCATCTCATACTGCATTAGTGAGAGGTTCCTGTTGGTGCTCTGAGGGAGAGATTATCATTCTAAAGCCATATTTGAGAGAGAGATTATTGTTCTAAAACCATCTCATTCTGAATTAGGGAGAGGTTCCCGGTGGTGCTCTGAGGGAGAGATTATCCTTCTAAAACCATCTCATACTGCATTAAGAAGAGGTTCATGTTGGTGCTGTGAGGGACAGATTATTGTTCTAAAATCATCTCATACTGCAGTAGGGACAGGTTCCCGTTGGTGCTCTGAGGGAGAGATTATCATTCTAAAAACATCTCATACTGCATTAGGGAGAGTTTCCTGTTGGTGCTCTGAGCGAAAGATTATCGTTCTAAAATCATCTCATACTGCAGTAGGGACAGGCTCCTGTCAGTGCTGTGAGGGAGAGATTATTGTTCTAAAACCATCTCATACTGCATTAGGGAGAGGTTCCTGTTGGTGCTCTGAGGGAGAGTTTATCATTCTAAAACCATCTCATACTGCATTAGGGAGAGGTTCCTGTTGGTGCTCTGAGGGAGAGATTATCATTCTAAAACCATCTCATACTGCACCAGGGACAGGTTCCTGTCGATGCTGTGAGGGACAGAATGTTGTTCTAAAATCATCTCATACTGGAGTAGGGACAGGTTCCTGTTCATGCTGTAAGGGAGAGATTATTGTTCTAAAACCATCTCGTACTGTATTAGGGAGAGGTTCCTGTTGGTGCTCTGAGGGAGAGATTATCATTCTAAAACCATCTTATACTGCAGTTGGGACAGGTTACTGTAGATGCTGTGAGGGACAGAATGTTGTTCTAAAATCATCTCATACTGGAGTAGGGACAAGTTCCTGTTGGTGCTGTGAGGGAGAGATTATCATTCTAAAACCATCTCCCACTGCATTAGGTAGAGGTACCTGTTGGTGCTCTGATGGAGAGATAATCATTCTAAAACCATACCATACTGCAGTATGGACAGGTTCTTGTCGGTGCTGTGAGGGACAGAATATTGTTCTAAAATCATCTGATACTGGAGTAGAGACATGTTCCTGTTGGTGCTGCGAGGGAGAGATTATCATTCTAAAACCATCTCATACCGCATTAGGAAGAGGTTCCTGTTGGTGCTCTGAGGGAGAGATTATCATTCTAAAATCATCTCATACTGCACCAGGGACAGGTTCCTGTCGATGCTGTGAGGGACAGAATGTTGTTCTAAAATCATCTCATACTGGAGTAGGGACAGGTTCCTGTTCGTGCTGTGAGGGAGAGATTATTGTTCTAAAACCATCTCATACTGTATTAGGGAGAGGATCCTGTTGGTGCTCTGAGGGAGAGAAAATCATTCTAAAATCATCTCATACTGCAGTAGGGACGGGTTTCTGTCAGTGCTGTGAGGGGCAGAATATTGTTCTGAAGTCATCTCATATTGGAGTAGGGATAGGTTCCTGTAGGTGCTGTGAGGGAGAGATTATTGTTCTAAAACCATCTCCTACTGCAATAGGGAGCGGTTCCTGTTGGTGCTATGAGGGACAGCATATTCTAAAATCATCTCATACTGGAGTAGGGACAGGTCTCTCTTGGTGCTGTGAGGGATAGATTATTGTTTTAAATCCATCTCGTACTGCATTAGGGAGAGGCTCCTGTTGGTGCTCTGAGGGAGAGATTATCATTCTAAAACCATCTCCTACTGCAGTCCTAGAGGTCTGCAAAAGGAATGAAAATGGGGGTAGGGGTCGGACAAGTGCCCTACAAAGAAATGGGGACAGGGAAATAACTAAAAGCATTTTAAAAAAAAATCAAAAATGGAGGTGGATGTGGACCATCTTCAAACTGTGTCTGAAAAGTATTAATTAACGGTAGAAGCCATATCACTGTTCTAAAATCATCTTCAAACTGTGTGAAAAAAGTATAAATAAGCCCGGAGAACCCATATCACTGTTCTGCAAACATTTGGAAACTGTGTGTAACACTTTAACTAAAACCGGGAGAAACCATACTACTGTTCTGCAAACATCTGGAAACTGTGTGTAACACTTTAATTAAACCCGGGAGAAACCATACTACTGTTCTGCAAACATCTGGAAACTGTGTAACACTTTAACTAAAACCGGGAGAAACCATACTACTGTTCTGCAAACATCTGGAAACTGTGTGTGAAACTATAGCAGAGAGAACAATAGGGATATGGGTTCGCTCTGCTATAGTTTCACACAGAGTTTTTAGATGATTTTAGAACAGTGATATGGGTTCGCTCTGCTATAGTTTCACACAGAGTTTTTAGATGATTTTAGAACAGTGATATGGGTTTGCTCTGCTATAGTTTTACACAGAGTTTTTAGATGATTTTAGAACAGTGATATGGGTTCGCCCGGTTTTAGTTAGTGTTACACACAATTTCCAGATGTTTGCAGAACAGTAGTATGGTTTCTCCCGGTTTTAGTTAAAGTTTTACACACAGTTTCCAGATGTTTGCAGAACAGTAGTATGGTTTCTGGCGGTTTTAGTTAAAGTGTTGCACACAGTTTCCAGATGTTTGCAGAGCAGTAGTATGGTTTCTCCCGGTTTTAGTTAAAGTTTAACACACAGTTTCCAGATGATTGTAGAACAGTGATATGGGTTCTCCCGGCTTATTTATACTTTTCTGACACAGTTTGAAGATGATTTTAGAACAGTGATATGGCTTCTACCGTTAATTAATACTTTTCAGACACAGTTTGAAGATGGTCCACATCCACCTCCATTTTTGATTTTTTTATGTTTTTTTTTTTTTTTTTAATGCTTTTAGTTATTTCCCTGTCCCCATTTCTTTGTAGGGCACTTGTCCCACCATTACCCCCATTTCCATCCTTTTGCAGACCTCTAGGACTTTCCAGGACTTTTTTACAGCCATTTTTGTGCCCAAAAGTTCGGGTCCCCATTGATTTCAATGGAGTTCGGGGTCCGGGACAAAGTTCAGGTTCTGTCCGGACCCGAACCCGGACTTTGTCCCGTAGTTCGGCCAAACCAGCAGAACCCGGACTTCCAGAAGTTCGCTCAACTCTATTAGGGAGAGGTACCTGTTGGTGCTCTGAGGGAGAGATTATCATTCTAAAACCATCTCCTACTGCATTAGTGAGCGGTTCCTGTTGGTGTTGTGAGGGACAGCATATTGTTCTAAAATCATCTCATACTGCAGTAAGGACAGGTTACTGTCGGTGCTGTGAGGGACAGAATATTGTTCTAAAATCAATTCATACTGGTGTAGGGACAGTTTCCTGTCGGTGCTTTGAGGGAGAGATTATTGTTCTAAAACCATCTCATACTGCATTAGGGAGAGGTTCCTGTTGGTGCTTTGATGGAGAGATTATCCTTCTAAAACCATCTCATACTGCATTAGGGAGAGGTTTCCGGTGGTGCTCTGAGGGAGAGATTATCCTTTTAAAACCATCTCATACTGCATTAGGGAGAGATTCCTGTTGGTGCTGTGAGGGACAGAATATTGTTCTACAATAATCTCATACTGGAGTAGGGACAGGTTCCTGTCGGTGCTGTGAGGGAGAGATTATTGTTCTAAAACCATCTCATACTGCATTAGGGAGAGGTTCCTGTTGGTGCTCTGATTGAGAGATTATCATTCTAAAATCATCTCATACTGCACCAGGGATAGGTTCCTGTCGATGCTGTGAGGGACAGAATGTTGTTCTAAAATCATCTCATACTGGAGTAGGGACAGGTTCCTGTTTGTGCTGTGAGGGAGAGATTATTGTTCTAAAACCATCTCATACTGCAGTTGGGACAGGTTACTGTCAGTGCTGTGAGGGGCAGAATATTGTTCTAAAATCATCTCATACTGGAGTAGGGACAAGTTCCAGTTGGTGCTGTGAAGGAGAGATTATCGTTCTAAAACCCATCTCATACTGCATTAGCGAGAGGTTCCTGTTGGTGCTCTGAGGGAGAGATAATCATTCTAAAATCATACCATACTGCAGTATGGACAGGTTCTTGTCGGTGCTGTGAGGGACAGAATATTGTTCTAAAATCATCTGATACTGGAGTAGAGACAGGTTCCTGTTGGTGCTGCGAGGGAGAGATTATTGTTCTAAAACCATCTCATACCGCATTAGGGAGATTTTCCTGTTGGTGCTCTGAGGGAGAGATTATCATTCTAAAATCTTCTCATACTGCACCAGGGACAGGTTCCTGTTCATGCTGTGAGGGAGATATTATTGTTCTAAAACCATCTCATACTGTATTAGGGAGAGGTTCCTGTTGGTGCTCTGAGGGAGAGAATATCATTCTAAAATCATCTCATACTGCAGTAGGGACGGCTTCCTGTCAGTGCTGTGAGGGGCAGAATATTGTTCTAAAATCATCTCATACTGGAGTAGGGACAGGTTCCTGTTGGTGCTGTGAAGGAGAGATTATTGTTTTAAATCCATCTCATACTGCATTAGGGAGAGGTTCCTGTTGGTGCTCTGAGGGAGAGATTATCATTCTAAAACCATCTCCTGCTGCATTAGGTAGAGGTACCTGCTGGTGCTCTGAGGGAGAGGATATCATTCTAAAACCATCTCATACGGCAGTAGGGACAGGCTCCTGTCGGTGCTGTGAGGGACAGAATATTGTTCTAAAATCATCTCATACTGGAGTAGGGACAGGTTCCTGTCGGTGCTGTGAGGGGGAGATTATTGTTCTAAAATCATCTCATACTGCAGTAGGGACAGGTTCTTGTCGGTGCTGTGAGGGATAGAATATTGTTCTAAAATCATCTCATACTGGAGTAGGGAGAGGTTCCTGTTGGTGCTCTGAGGGAGAGATTATCGTTCTAAAATCATCTCATTCTGCAGTAGGGACAGGTTACTGTCAGTGCTGTGAGCGACAAAATATTGTTCTAAAATCATCTCATACTGAAGTAGGGACAGGTTCCTGTCGGTGCTGTGAGGGAAAGATTATTGTTCTATAACCATCTCATACTGCATTAGGGAGAGGTTCCTGTTGGTGCTGCGAGGGAGAGATTATCGTTCTAAAACTATCTCATACTGCATTAGGGATAGGTTCCTATTGGTGCTCTGAAGGAGAGATTATAATTCTAAAATCATCTCATACTGCATTAGGGAGAGGTTCCTGTTGGTGCTCTGAGCGAGAGATTATCATTCTAAATGCATACCATACTTCAGTAGGGACAGGTTCCTGTCGATGCTGTGAGGGACAGAATATTGTTTTAAAATCATCTCATTCTGGAGTAGGGACAGGTTCCTGTTGGTGCTGTGAGGGAGAGATTATTGTTCTAAAACCATCTCATACTGCATTAGGGAAAGGTTTCTGTTGGTGCTCTGAGGCAGAGATTATCATTCTAAAACCATCTCCTGCTGCATTAGGTAGAGGTACCTGTTGGTGCTCTGAGGGAGAGAATATCATTCTAAAACCATCTCATACGGCAGTAGGGACAGGTTCCTGTCGGTGCTGTGAGGGACAGAATATTGTTCTAAAAACATCTCATACTGGAGTAGGGACAGGTTCCTGTCGGTGCTGTGAGGGGGAGATTATTGTTCTAAAATCATCTCATACTGCAGTAGGGACAGGTTCCTGTCAGTGCTGTGAGGGAGAGATTATTGTTCTAAAATCATCTCATACTGGAATAGGGACAGGTTCCTGTTCATGCTGTGAGGGAGAGATTATTGTTCTAAAACCATCTCATACTGTATTAGTGAGAGGTTCCTGTTGGTGCTCTGAGGGAGAGATTATCATTCTAAAACCATCTCATACTGCAGTTGGGACAGGTTACTGTTGGTGCTGTGAGGGACAGAATATTGTTCTAAAATCATCTCATACTGGAGTAGGGACAAGTTCCTGTTGGTGCTGTGAGGGAGAGATTATCGTTCTAAAACCATCTCATACTGCATTAGCGAGCGTGTCACGAACCTGGTGGTGAAGTCTGTCTTGTGCAGGGAACAACCGCTCTTGCGCACCCAATTCAAGTACCCCTGGTAGAGTAGACTGAGGTCCAAGAGTGCGGGATGGCACGAGGGCTGGATGGTCACTGATGATGTAGTGAGGTTCCAGAAGACGTGCAGATAGAAGAATGGTCGTACAAGCTGGGTCGGCAACAGGCAGGCAGGTACAAAAGGATCAGGCAGGCGGGTAGTCAAGTCCAAGCAAGGTTCGTTCAATGGGCGGGCAGCAGAGGTACAAGGAGTAGACAATCGGATGGTCATGGATAGTCGGGGTCGGTGCAGGTAGCAAAACAGCAGGTCAGGACAAGCCGGGTCAAACAGGAGGCAAACGAACACGGGAACAGGTAGTGGGAGCTGAGGCTCACAGGTCACGGACGCTGTAGAATGAGCAGCACTTGTTGCAGGGACTTCCAGGTTTAAATAGCATCATTTGGTGCAGTTTATAGGCGTGCGCAACACCGCGGAAACAGCCAGTTTTACTGGCAGACTTGTTCCTTTTCCTAACATTGCCCCCCCAAGGGGCAGCCTCCGGATGCCTTTACCGGGTGTCACCACCCTGAAGGCCCGGATCAGTCCAGGGGCATGGATGTTCTTCTCAGGTACCCAGGAGTTCTCCTCCGGACCAAACCCCTTCCACTTAATCAGGTACTGGGTCTCTCCAGCTCTCCGGCGACAGTTTAAGATCGCTTCCACCTCAAACTCCTCCTCTCCGTTGACCAGGATGGGGCCCGGTGGGCCTACTTTCCAACCCGAGAAGGAGTCGAGGACCATGGGTTTTAGTAGAGACACATGAAAAACCGGGTGGATCTTCAGAGATGGTGGGAGATCAAGTTCGAATGCCACCCGGTTAATCTTTCTCTTTACTGGAAAAGGCCCCAGAAATCTTGGACCCAATTTTTTTGAGGGGCATGCTAGCTTCAAGTTCCTAGTCAAAAGCCAAACATGGTTACCGGGTTGGAGCTCCAGTTCCCCCCACCTCCTCCTATCATAGGCCTCCTTGTTAGCCTCCCGGGACTTAGATAGTATCTCCTGAAGAAGTCTGCAATTGGATTGGAGGAAGTTGGTGGCATCCTGTGCTGCTGGGACGGTGCACTCCGGACTTAGGTCGGGCAGGAATGTGGGGTGGTAGCCATAATTGGCCCAAAATGGGGACTGCTGGGTGGCCGAGTGAATGGTGTTATTGTAGGCAAATTCGGCCACCGGCAGCAGTGCGACCCAATCATCCTGAGAGAAAGACGAAAAGCACCGTAAGTACTGCTCCAAGGTCTGATTCGTCCTTTCCGTCTGGCCGTTCGTCTTTGGATGGTAGGCAGAAGAAAATGCAAGCTCGATTTCTAGACCAGCACACAGGGCTCTCCAAAATCTGGACGTGAACTGGACCCCCTGATCAGACACAATGTTACTGGGCACTCCATGAAGTCAGACGACTTCCTTTATGAATGTACTGGCCGTTTTGGCCGCTGAGGGGGTCCCCTTCATAGGGATAAAGTGTGCCATCTTTGTCATCCGATCCACAACGACAAAGATGGTTATAAAGCCTTCCAACGGGGGAAGTTCGACAATAAAATCTATCGCCAGTTGCGACCACGGGCGTTCAGGTATGGGAAGGGGGTTTAGAAGACCCCAGGCTTTAGCTCTGTCCATTTTATTTCTGGCACAGACAGGACAGGCCCCAACGTACTTCCTACAGTCCTCCAAAATGTTGGGCCACCAGAATGACCATGAGATGAGTTCAGCGGTCTTTTGCGCACCAAAATGTCCGGCTAGTTTATGGTCATGGCAACGACCCAGGACTCTAAGGCGCAGACTTGCCGGGATGAACATTCTCCGCCCAAACCACCATAGACCATCTCTTACGGTCAGTCGGGTGTCTCTGCCGGTAGCGGAACCGTCCAAGACCCAACGAAGTTGGGAGAGAAAGTCCTCATCGGACAGCAGGAAATTCCATGCTGGAAGTATGGTGTCAGGTAGGGCAGTATTACCTGGCTCCGAGAACATCCGGGAAAGGGCGTCTGGCTTGCTGTTCTTAGATCCGGGGCAATATGTCAGATGGAAATGAAACCTGGAGAAGAACAGTGCCCAGCGGGCTTGCCTAGGTCTTAGTCTCTTTGCTGTTCGGAGATACTCCAGGTTTTTGTGATCAGTAAATATAAGGATAGGATGAAAAGCCCCTTCCAGCAGATAACGCCACTCCTCTAAAGCCGACTTAATGGCCAATAGCTCCCTGTCTCCCACATCGTAATTCCGCTCTGGTGCGGTTAGTTTCCTGAAGAAAAAGGCTACTGGGTGGAGCAGGGCCTTGACACCCTGGCGCTGGGACAGGATAGCCCCTCAAGGACGTAAGGTAAGGCTGGGTTCGGGTGTTTTAGAATGGGATCGGAAGTGAAGAGAGACTCGAGTCTCTGAAAGGCAGCTTGAGCCTCAGGAGACCACTGGTATCGGGTGTTTTGCTTAGTTAGTCATGTGATGGGCTCCACAATGGCAGAAAATCCTTTGATAAATTTCCTATAGAAATTTGAGAAGCCCACAAATCTCTGAACCCCTTTTTGGTCTGTAGGTGCAGGCCATTCCAAGATCGTGGAGACTTTCTGTGGATCCATATGGATGCCAGTTGTGGAGATGATTAGCCCCAGGAAGTGCATACTGGGCTGCTCAAAAGAACACTTTTCCACTTTGGCATATAAGCCATGCTGCGTAGACGCTCAAGAACCTTAGTAACGTGCCTGCAGTGTTCCTCCAAGGAAGCAGAGAAGACCAGGATGTCGTCCAGGTATATAATGACGAAGAGGTCCAGGAAGTCCCGAAACACATCATTAACAAAGTGCTGAAAGGTTGCGGGGGCATTGCATAGTACTCATAATGCCCAAAACGAGTGCGAAATGCAGTCTTCCACTCGTCTCCTTCCCTGATCCGAATGAGATTGTATGCCCCACGCAAGTCGAGCTTTGTAAAGATGGTTGCTGACCCCAGCCATTGAAAAAGTTCTGGAACCAAGGGTAGCGGGTACCAATTTTTGATGGTTACAGGGCTGGAGAGAGTGATCCTTCTTTACAAAGAAGATACCGGCTCCGGCCGGAGATGTAGATGGTCTGATGAATTCCTTCTTGGTGTTTTCATCCAAGTAGGATTTAAGGGCTGCTAATTCAGGTTCA
Source organism: Glandirana rugosa (assembly GCA_018402905.1). Lineage (NCBI taxonomy): Eukaryota > Metazoa > Chordata > Amphibia > Anura > Ranidae > Glandirana > Glandirana rugosa. The sequence goes on along the minus strand of BLSH010533946.1, from coordinate 107,374 downwards.
GAGAGAGGGTAGATTCTCCCAAAAGGCACCTCTGCCCCGGGCAGCAGTTCGATGGGGCAAACGTAGGGCCTGTGCGGCGGGAGTTTATCAGCCCCCTTCTTACTAAAAACGTCCAGAAATGCATGGTAAGCCTGTGGGAGGAGAGTCCAAACGTCAGGCTCAGTGTCAGACTCCAGGCTAAGGAATGATGGGACAGTCCCATCACTGGGAAATGCTGGTGGCAATAAGGGGACTGGAAGTGGACGGCTCCAGTGGACCAGTCTATGCTGGGGTTATGTGCCTGGAACCAAGGCAATCTCAGGATGATGGGGCAGAGAGGAGATGCAATAGCATCCAGCCGCAGATGTTCCCTGTGACCATCCTGAGTGCAGGAAAGAAGGGGGACCGTCTCATGTGTAACAGTCCTGGACTTGATGCGTGATCCGTCGGCCAGGCGGATCACCAATTTATGAGCCTTAGGTTGCAGGGGAATGTGATGCTGTGCAGGAAAATCTAAGTCAATGAAGCAACTGCACGCCCCGGAGTCAAGGATTGCCGGCACCGTAATAATCCCTCCGAGAAGCTGCAGAGACAAGAAAATGGTGAGATGGGCACGGGACTTAATCAGTTCATTAGATACAGTGGACAAGCACTTACCGCGCTTCGCGGGGGAAGGCCGGACCATGTGACTGGGCTCTCCACAGTAGAGACAGAGATTTAGCTGGAACCGGCGTTGTCTTTCCTCGGTGCTGAGTGACGGCCGAAGCAACCCAATCTGCATGGGCTCGGGGGTGTCCTGAGGAGAGGAGGAGGAGGATGTTGGCCAGAAAGCAGGCAGAGTCGGGTAACTGGGCACCCGAGGAAGCATCCAGGTGGGGCGCAATTGTCCGGAGGACCTCTTAGCGCGGCGCTCCCTGAGGCGCCGGTCAATGGAGATGGCTAAGGTGATCAGCTCCTCCAAGGTCTTGGGGATCCCCACTCATGCCAGCTCATTTTTTAAGGGTTCCGACAGCCCCATGCGGAATTGGAACAAGAGCGCTGCGCTACCCCAGGCGGTGTCCGAGCTCCAGCGCTGAAACTCGGCAGCATAGTCCTCCACTGGGCGGCGGCCCTGCTGAAGGTTGTACAGAGTGGCGGCTAGATGGGGGTCATCATATAACTGCGCCATGGCCAGGAAAAAGGCTGCAGCAGAAGCAACTTCCGGAGCATTCTGCTCCCACAGTCTGAGAGCCCAGGCCTGGGGTTCACCCTGAAGCAGGGAGATCACAAATCCGACTTTGGTGCTCTCCAAAGAGAATGTCCGTTGCTGGAGGCCCAGATATAAGTTGCAGGCACTTCGCAAGACCCGAAACTTGCACCGGTCCCCGGAGAATTTGTCCGGCAGCGGGACCTTAGGCTCCAAAGGCAGGGCCACTATGCTACAGGAAGCCGCGGCGCTGGAGGCCGGGGTGGCGGACAGTTCTTGTACCCGCTCTTCCAACCGGGTATATCCCTCTTGGAGGTTCTTGAAGGCTTGAGTGAGGCCAGCAAGATGGGTGCACAAGTCATCCATAGCGGAGCTTGTTCCCTGCGCAGACTCAGTCATGGCTGCTCGTTTCTGTCACGAACCTGGTGGTGGAGTCTGTCTTGTGCAGGGAACAACCGCTCTTGCGCACCCGATTCAAGTACCCCTGGTAGAGTAGACAGAGGTCCAAGAGTGCGGGATGGCACAAGGGCTGGATGGTCACTGATGATGTAGTGAGGTTCCAGAAGACGTGCAGATAGAAGAACGGTCGTACAAGCTGGGTCGGCAACGGGCAGGCAGGCAGGTACAAAAGGATCAGGCAGGCGGGTAGTCAAGTCCAAGCAAGGTTCGTTCAACGGGCGGGCAGCAGAGGTACAAGGAGTAGACAATCAGATGGTCATGGATAGCCGGGGTCGGTGCAGGTAGCAAAACAGCAGGTCAGGACAAGCCGGGTCAAACAGGAGGGAAATGAACAGGGGAACAGGTAGCGGGAGCTGAGGCTCACAGGTCACGGACGCTGTAGAATGAGCAGCACTTGTTGCAGGGACTTCCAGGTTTAAATAGCATCATATGGCGCTGTTTCCGGTGCTTGCGCGTGCACGGCCGCGCGCGCTTGTGCGCACCACCGCGGAAACAGCCAGTTTTACTGGCAGACTTGTTCCTTTTCCTAACAGAGAGGTTCCTGTTGGTGTTCTGAGGGAGAGATTATCATTCTAAAACCATCTCCTACTGCAATAGGGAGCGGTTCCTGTTGGTGCTGTGAGGGACAGCATATTGTTCTAAAATCATCTCATACTGGAGTAGGGACAGGTCCCTATTGGTGCTGTAAGGGATAGATAATTGTTTTAAAACCATCTCATACTGCATTAGGGAGAAGTTCCTGTTGGTGCTCTGAGGGAGAGATTATCATTCTAAAACCATCTCCCACTGCATTAGGTAGAGGTACCTGTTGGTGCTCTGAGGGTGAGATAATCATTCTAAAACCATACCATACTGCAGTATGGACAGGTTCTTGTCAGTGCTGTGAGGGACAGAATATTGTTCTAAAATCATCTGATACTGGAGTAGAGACAGGTTCCTGTTGGTGCTGCGAGGGAGAGATCATCGTTCTAAAACCATCTCATACCGCATTAGGGAGAGGTTCCTGTTGGTGCTCTGAGGGAGAGAATATCATTCTAAAATCATCTCATACTGCAGTAGGGATGGGTTCCTGTCAGTGCTGTGAGGGGCAGAATATTGTTCTAAAATCATCTCATACTGGAGTAGGGACAGGTTCCTGTTGGTGCTGTGAGGGAGAGATTATTGTTCTAAAACCATCTCAATCTGCATTAGGGAGAGGTTCCTGTTGGTGCTCTGAGGGAGAGATTATCATTCTAAAACCATCTCCTACTGCAATAGGGAGCGGTTCCTGTTGGTGCTGTGAGGGACAGCATATTGTTCTAAAATCATCTCATACTGGAGTAGGGACAGGTCTCTATTGGTGCTGTGAGGGATAGATTATTGTTTTAAATCCATCTCATACTGCATTAGGGAGAGGTTCCTGTTGGTGCTGTGAGGGAGAGATTATCATTCTAAAACCATCTCATACGGCAGTAGGGACAGGTTCCTGTCGGTGCTGTGAGTTAGAGATTATTGTTCTACAACCATCTCATACTGCATTAGGGAGAGGTTCCTGTTGGTGCTCTGAGGGAGAGTTTATCATTCTAAAACCATCTCATTCTGCATTAGGGAGAGGTTCCTATTGGTGCTCTGAAGGAGAGATTATAATTCTAAAATCATCTCATACTGCATTAGGGAGAGGTTCCTGTTGGTGTATTGAGCGAGAGATTATCATTCTAAATGCATACCATACTTCAGTAGGGACAGGTTCCTGTCGATGCTGTGAGGGACAGAATATTGTTTTAAAATCATCTCATACTGGAGTAGGGACAGGTTCCTGTTGGTGCTGTGAGGGAGAGATTATTGTTCTAAAACCATCTCATACTGCATTAGGGAGAGGTTTCTGTTGGTGCTCTGAGGCAGAGATTATCATTCTAAAACCATCTCCTGCTGCATTAGGTAGAGGTACCTGTTGGGGCTCTGAGGGAGAGATTATCATTCTAAAACCATCTCATACTGCAGTAGGGACAGGTTCCTGTCGATGCTGTTAGGGACAAATTATTGTTCTAAAACCATCTCATACTGTAGTAGGGACAGGTTCCTGTTGGTGCTGTGAAATACAGATTATCGTTCTAAAATCATCTCATACTGGTGTAGGAGAGGTTCCTGCTGCTGGTGTGAGCCAAGCATTTCTTGCACAAAAATAAAAAGTGCATCTTCAATTTTCTTTATTTAGAAAAAAAGAATAATAATTTATTATTTTTTTTTGTATTATTAAATAGTGCTACATAGTACATTTGCATCCAGAATGAGGAGAGTGTCAAATAAGGGTCTTGGTCGCGGTGCTTTTGGTGTTGGTGGTGTTGCTGTAGCTCCTGTTGCAAGGAGAGGACGTGGTCGATCTGTGCCAGCTATCCACACAATTGAAACATCTTCCTCAGGTGCAAGTAGCCGACAGAACCTTCAAAGTTATATGGGAGGCCCAAATGCCGCTCAACGAATGGTGAGGCCAGAACAAGTACAGGCAATAGTAGATTGGCTGGCTGATAATGCCTCCAGTTGCTTCACATTGTGTTCCACCCGGTCCCTTGCTGAAAGCTCAGAGTTGGCACCTGAACCCCATGGCCATCTGTCTTTAACTTCAGACCCTTGTAAATCAGCCAAGCAGTCTGAGCCCCAAGTCATGCAGCAATCGCTTCTGCTTTTTGATGACTCTGCTGGTGTGCTTTCCGTGGGCCATCCACATAGCCCTGCCCCAGAAGTGGATGACATTGACTGCACCGATATCCAACCACTTCTGTTTCAGGATGAGGACATGGAAACACCACTGCAGCACGTCTCTGATGATGATGAAACACAGGTGCCAACTGCTGCGGCTTTCCACAGTGTGCAGACTGACAAGGAAGACAGTGGTGAAGGGTGAGTGGAAGATGATGTGGAGGATGATGAGGTCCTAGACCCCACATGGTGTGAAGGTCATGCGAGTGACGTGTGCAGTTTGGAGGAAGAGGTGGTGGTCGCACAGAGGACAAAGCACAGCAAAAGAGGAAGCAGGTTGCAAAAGCGGAGCGACCATCCCCTAGACAGTACGCCTGCTACTACCCACCGCACCCATGGACCTAGCACACCAAAGGCAGCTCAAAGGAGTTCCATGGCGTATCAGTTCTTCAGACAATGTGCTGACGACAAGACACGAGTGGTTTGCATGCTGTGCAATCAGAGCCTGAAGCGAGGCATAAATGACCTAAACCTGAGCACAACCTGCGTGACCAGGCATCTACATGCAAAGCACAAGCTGCAGTGGAATAAGCACCTCAAAATCCAAGAAAGGTCTTGGCCTCCTCCTGCTTCCTCTTCTGCTGCTGCCTCGGCCTCTTCCTCCACCTCTACAGTGCCAGTGTCACCTGCCACCCAAAAACAGACGATGTGACAGCAACGCCACCATGTCTGCCACCGTCCCCAAGCATTTCCACATGGTCCCATGGAAGCTTACAGCTCTCCATCTCCCAAACACTGGAGAGAAAGAGGAAGTACCCCCTACCCACCACCCATCTCTGGCCCTGAATGCCAGCATTTCAAATTCCTGGCCTTTGAAATGCTGTCATTCTGTCTGATGGACACTGACAGTTTTAAAAACCTGATGGCGGTGGCTGTCCCACAGTATGTGGTTCCCAGCCGCCACTACTTTTCCAGGCGAGCCATCCCTTTCCTGCACAAACAAGTCAGGGACAAAATCAACTGTGCACTGCACATCACCCTCTGTGGCATGGTACACATAACCACTGAGAGGTGGACCAGTAAGCATGGGCAGGGACACTATATCTCGCAAACTGCACACTGGGCAAATGTAGTGGCGGGTGGGCCTGAGGCGGATAGCCGTTTGGTGCATGTCCTTCGACCACCGAGGATTGCAGGGCATTTCTCTTTGCCTCCTGTTGCCTCCTCCTCCTCTACCACCTCCTCATCCAGTCAGCGTAACACCTTCACAACCAACTTCAGCACATCCAGGGGGAAACGACAAGAGGCTGTTTTAAAACTGATATGTTTGGAGGATAAACCCCACACTGCGCTGCAGCTTTGGACGGGCATTGAATAACAGACCAATGAGTGGTTGTTGCCACTGAGCCTCAAGTCCCGCCTGGTGGTGTGCGATAATGGGGGAAGTCTCGTAGCAGCTCTGGGCCTAGCCGGTTTGACGCACATCCCTTGCCTGACGCATGTGCTGAATTTGGTGGTGCAGAAATTTCTAAAAAAACTACCCGGATATGTCAGAGCTCCTGCAGAAAGTATGGGCCGTCTGTGCGCACTTTCAGCATTCTCAACCTGCTGCTGCTCGCCTGTCTGTGCTGCAATGGAACTTCAGCCTTCCCGCTCACTGCCTCCTATGCGACATGCCCACAAGTTGGAACTCCACCTTGCACATGCTGGAGAGACTGTGCGAGCAGCAGCAGGCAATGGTCGAGTTTCAGCTGCAGCATGCATGGGTCAGTCGCTCTGCGGAACAGCACCACTTCACCACCAACGAGTGGGCCTCCATGCGAGACCTGTGTACCATATTGCGGTGTTTCGAGTACTCCACCAACATGGCCAGTGCCGATGACGCTGTTTTCAGCATTACTATCCCACTTCTATGTCTCCTTGAAAAAACACTTTGGGTGATGATGGAAGAGGATGTGGCACAGGAGGAGGAGGAAGAGGGGTAATTTCCATGGTTATCAGGCCACTCATTCACAGGTGGCTCGGAGGGTGGGTTCCTGCACCAGCTTAGGCCAGGTAACAAATTTTCAAGCCAGGGCACAGTTCTGGAGGATGAGGAGGATGAGGATGATGAGGAGGAGGAGGAACCGTGTTCACAGCAGGGTGGCACCCAATGCAGCTTGTGGGCATCACTGGAGCGTGGTTGGGGGATACGGAGGACACAGATGATATACCTCCCACAGAGGAAAGCTTGTGTTTGCCTCTGGGCAGCTTGGCACACATGAGCGACTACATGCTGCAGTGCCTGCTCAACGACAGCCGAGTTGCCCACATTGTAACTTGTGCTGATTACTGGGTGGCCACCCTGCTGGATCCCCATTACAAGGACAACATGCCATCCTTAATTCCCTCACTGGAGCGTGACTTGAAGATGCACGACTACAAGTGTACGCTGGTAGATGCGCTGGCATTCCCAAATGACACCAGGGGCTCAGTTGAAGCACAAGGCGAAGGCAGAGGAGGAGGAGGAGGAAGAGGTCGCCAATGCAGCTGTGGCACCGCCAGCACCTCAGAAGGCAGGGTTAGCATGGTCGAAATGTGGAAAAGCTTTGTCAGCAGCACGCCACAACAAACAGCACCACCAGCTGATAGGCAACGTCTTAACAGGAGGCAGCATTTCAGCAACATGGTTGAACAGTATGTGTGCACACGCCTACACGTACTGACTGATGGGTCTGCCCCATTCAACTTCTGGGTCTCCAAATTGGCCACATGGCCTCAGCTTTCCCTTTATGCCTTGGAGGTGCTGGCCTGCCCTGCAGCCAGTGTATTGTCTGAACGTCTGTTTAGCACGGCAGGTGGCGTTATCACAGACAAGCGCAGCCACCTGTCCACAGCCAACGTGGACAAGCTAATGTTTATTAAAGTGAAACATGCATGGATCCTACAACACTTGTCTGTACCTTGTGCAGAATAGACATTTAGACCGGCCTCACACAGCCATTGGTATACTTTTTTTTTAATATGTCTCAATATTTTGGGGGCTACCCCAATCAGAAAAAAAAACAAATTAACAAAATTTCCCTATCCACATTAGTTTGCAGGGCACTTGTCCTACTCTTACCCCCATTTTGCTTCCTTTTGCAACCCTCTAGCCCTTTCCAGGACTTTTTTCAGAGCCATTTTTGTGCCCAAAAGTTCGGGTCACCATTGACTTCAATGGGGTTCGGGGTCAAGTTCGGGGCCAAGCTCAAACTTTTTCGCAAAGTTTGGCCGAACCCGAACATCCAGGTGTCCGCTCACCTCTAGTTAGAGAGTCAACAAGCTATGGTGAAAATCATAAACAAATAATCACAACTGATGTACTGGCGACCTGTCTCATTTCTTGAAACCCTAACAAGCCAGGAAAGTACAAATGCCCCCCAAATTACCCCTGCTTGGAAAGTAGACATTCCAAGGTATTTAGTAAGAGGCATGGTGAGTTTTATATTTTTCCCAAATTTCTTTGAAAAATTTAATTTTTTTCACAAAATTGTCATTGTAATAGGTTATTTTTCTCACATGACATATGCATTCCACAAATTACACCCCAAAACACATTCTGCTACTCCTGCTGAGTATTGCAATACCACATATGTGAGACTTTTTCACAGCCTGGCCACATACAGAGGCCCAACAAGCAGGGAGCACCATCAGGTGTTGTAGGAGCATAAATTACACATCTAACTTGTTGACTACCTATTACACGTTTGAAGGTCCTGGAGCACCAAGACAATGGAAATGCCCACGAATTGACCTAATTTTGGAAAGGTAACACCCCAGTGTTTAATCTATGAGGCATAATGAGTCTTTTGAATGGTTCTTTTTTTCCAGAAGTTTTTGAAAAATGTGGGAAAAAAATGAAAACCCTACACAAAGTTGTCAATTTACAAGATATTTCCAACACATAGCATGTACATAGCAAAAATGACACCCAAAATACATTCTGCTACTGTTTCTGAGTGTGGCAATACCACATGTGTGAGACTTTTCCACAGCCTGGCCACATATAGAGGCCCAACATTGAAGTAGCACCTTCAGGCATTCTAGGACCATAAATGACACATCTCATTTCTCGACCCCCTATTACACACCAACGTATAATCTATGAGGCATAATGAGTCTTACACAAAGTTGTCCATTCACAACATATTTCCAACCCATAGAGATTTTTCCACAGCCTGGCCACATACAGAGGCCCAACATGCAAGGAACGCCGTCAGGTGTTCTAGAGACACATAGCATGCATATACCAATAATTACACCCCAAAATACATTCTGCTAAGTAAAGGGTAAACAAAAGATTACCTGTGGTTTTAGTAGTGCAGTTATCCACAGGAGGATAGCTCTGGTCCAGGCAGCAGGCAGAGACTTGGTCAGCAACAGGGGATGCAATTGTCCTAGCAACAGGCAGTAATACTGCCCATAGTCAGTACAGGCAGCAGGCAGGGATACTGTCCATATACAGTTGAGGGTCAGTGCAGGCAGATATATTTGTCAGCAGTGCCAAAATATTGGTCATGGTAGTAGGCAGGAACAATGCCCATAGTCCAGGTAGCAGGCAGAGGTGTGTTCAGTTCATGTGGCAGGCAGAGGCATGATGACAGTAAGTCCTACAGGCAGCAGGCAGAAGTAGAGCCTCATTCAGGACAGAATGGGGACAGGGATAGAGGCTTCTCCCACCCAAATCTCTTTGAAGCATCTGAGTCCCCAGACCCTAATCTGGGAGAGAGAAAACAAAAAAAAATATTTTCTTCATCCAGAAAAACAATTCTGGAGCCCCTCACATATGTGAGACCCCTGTGATGTGAATCCCACTGCTCCAGTAGCAGGGTACAAGATCAGCCCAAGAGGCAGGCAAAAAACATGGTCAAACAGTGCAGGGTCAGTACCAGATCAGGTAGAGGTATGTACAGAATCAGTAGGCAGAAGTGATCGAATAACAAGCCAGGGTCAGTTCCGGAGCAAGCAGAGGTATGTACAAAAGCGGCAGGCAAAGGCGTGGTCGAATAACAAGCCAGGGTCAGTTCAAGAGCAAGCAGTGTCATAAGGGGTGTGAATGTACATGGCAGGAACTGAGTATTAATAATCACTAATAATTTACTAAAGTGTGATAACGGCAGAAGCAGTCACCTATGCAGAGGCTTGGTTGGGAAGGGCACTGGGGGCAATAATAAGCAGTGTCTCTTCTAATTCCTCCATTACTACACACCTCACATCTTTGTGGCGTCTTAGGCCTGTTGGTCCGGGAGGGAGTTTATCAATGAAATGGCATTTGGAGAGTCCACTAAGAACATTGGATCAAATATTTTATGGTGGGCCGTTCAGGAATAGTAGGGCAGTGATAATTTCCTCCTGGTAGCCAAGGAAGGGTTTGGGGCTTTGGGTGGAGTTGCAGTAACATACATAGGAGTTATATATGGCCAACTGAAAAAAATAAATTGCTACTTTCTTGTACCAATGATAGGCCCGTCTTGTCGCAAGGTATGGTTCCAGCATTTGGTCGCTGTAGTCAACTCCCCCCATGAATAAATTGTACTCATGGACACAGATGGGCCTTTGTATTGGGCCATTTCTTCTGGGGATCTCCACAAAGGTATTATTATGTATTGAAGAGAGTATGTAGACATCCTTTCTGTCCCTCAACTTCACTGCCAGATTTTCCTCATTTCGCAGGCTTGCCGTCTCCCCTCTTCTTAACTTCAAATTGATGAGCCTTTGAGGAAAACCCTTCCTATTCTTTCTGACAATGCCACATGCTGGCGTGTTCTTCCGGTGGAGGTTGAACAGAGGCAGACTTGTATAGAAGTTGCCTACATACAAGTGGTAGCCTTTCTCTAGAAGTGGGTAAATGAGGTCCCAAACAACGATCCTACATAGTCAGGGAAATTAGGGGGATGCAGCTGGGAGTCCTTCTCTTCATACACTATGAAGGCATAAGTGTGCCCAGTGGCTTGGTCACAAAGTTTGTACACTTTGACCCCATAGCGGTTCCTTTTGCCGCTGAACTTGACTAGGGACTCATCTATACAAATTATTATACAAGTATTGTTATTATACAGGATTCATACCGACATCACCGACAGTTTGCACAGCACTTTACAACATTAAGGCAGACAGTACAATTACAATACAATTCAATTCAATACAGGAGGAATAAGAGAACCCTGTGGTTAGAGCTTACAATCTAGGAAGGAGGGTCAAGTAGTACAAGAGGGTAATAACTGTGGGGGATGAGCTGATGGAGAAAATAAAAAGTGCAGTTGTTAGGTGGAGGCAGGATAGGCTTCTCTGAAGAGAAAATTTTCAGCGATCACCTAAAATTGGATAGATTTGGAGACAGTCTGACAGATTGGGGTAGGGAATTCCAGAGAATGTTAGAGGCTCGGGAGAAGTCCTGGAGGCGAATATGGGAGGAGATGATGAGGGAACTAGAGGGCAAGAGGTCTTGGGAGGAACGAAGAGGACGATTAGGTTGGTATTTTGAGACTATTTTAGTGATGTAGCTGGGGCAGAGTTGTGGATGGCTTTGTAACTTATTGTTAGTATTGTGAATTTAATTTGTTGGTCCAGTGGCAGCCAGTGGAGGGATTGGCAGAGAGGGGTAGCAGACGCTGAGTGGTTTGTAAGATGGATGAGTCTGGCAGCTGCATTCATGATGGACTAAAGGGGGGATAGACAGTTTAAAGGTAAGCCAGTGAGGAGGGAGTTGCAGTAGTCAAGGCAAGAGATAACCAGGGAGTGAATCAGGAGCTTTGTGGTTTCATTGGTTAGGAAAGGACAAAGCTTAGAGATGTTGTGGAGGTTGAGACAGCAAGCTTTGGAAAGTGATTGGATGTGGGGCCAGAAGGAGAGTTCGGAGTCCAGGATAACACCTAGCACCCTGACATGTGGGGACAGGTGAATGATTGTGCCCTTGCTCTTGACAGAGGAGTCAGGGGAAGAGGCACATGGGGGAGGAAATATTATGAGCTTGGTTTTGGACAAGTTGAGTTTGAGGAAGTGGTGTGACATCCAGACAGATATGTCTGTTAGTAAGTTAGTGATGCGTGAGGAGACTGATGGAGTGAGCTGAGGGGTGTAGAGGTATATTTGAGTGTCGTCGGTATAGAAATTATATTGAAACTCATGGGAGGCTGACCCAGGGAAGAGGTGTAGATTGAAAATAAGAGAGGTCCAAGAACAGAACCTTGGGGGACCCCGACAGGGAAGGGAAGTGGAGAGGAGGAAGTAGAATTGTAAGTGACACTGAAGGTGCATTGGGATAGGTAGTAGGATGAGAGCCACAGTCACAGTCACGGAGACCTAGGGAGTAAAGTTATTTTTTGAGGAGGGGGTGGTTAACTGTATCAAAGCCAGCCAAAAGGTCCAGAATAATGTCCATTGGATTTTGAGGTTAGTAGGTCATTTGTGAGTTTTAGAAGAGCAGATTCTGTGGAGTGTTGAGGGCAAAATCCAGATCGAATGGAATCAAGAAGGTTATTCTTAATGAGGTGGTCTCTCAAATGCACAAATATACAAATGTGTTGGTCTGGGGTAAACAACTGGGGGAATTTTTCAGAAAAGTAATTTATTAGTGGCCGAATTTTAAAAAGCTTATCGTAATTTGGGTCATTTCGGGGAGGGCACTGTGTGTTGTCATTGAAGTGTAGGAATCTCATTATCATCAGGTATCATCAGGTATCTTGTTTGGGGCATTACCGTGGAGAAGATCGGCATGTGGTGGATAGGGTGGGTTGACCAATAGTATCGTAATTTATTTTTGTTGGTGAGTCCCATACAAAACGAGAGGCCCAAAAAAGTTTTAAACTCCTCTACTGTAAGGTCTCTCCACTCAAAGGGATGTCAGATTGCTTGCAATAAATTGTTGTGCATACAAGTTGCACTGGGCCACAATTGAGGCTAGCATGTCCTCTGTAAAAAATTAATTGTAAAAAATCCATTGGTGAAAAATTATCCATGTCCACCTAGACTCCTGGCTGGGCAGTGAAAGGGGGAATTCTAGTTTCTCCTGAATTAGGAGGAAGCCACAAGGGATTCTGAAGGGAATAGGGAAGGTCAGCATGGGTTCTAACCCTTAGGGGCCGAGGTGACACCCCACTGGTAGTTGGTCTTTCTTGCCAAGGTACTGTGGTGCTGGTGGATAGCAATGCGGTGCTGGTGGATGGCACTGCGGTGCTGGTGGATGCTACTGCCTCCTCTCCAAAACACCTTCGTTTAGCGGGCGGACTTTCTTCCTTCTCTGAGACAGCCAGTGTTCCACTGCTGAGGACGGGCTCATAATCTACATCAGAATCAGAATCTGAAGTAGAGAGCTCCCAGTTGCTCTCATTGACCACACTTAAAATTTGGTACGCCTCCTCGGTGGAAAAGCATATTTTGCCCATGTATTTGTTGCTGGTGATGAGCCTGCACTGATGGGGCAGCACAGATGTGCACTGATGACGTGGCACTGATGATGTGGCACAGATGTGCACTGATGATGCGGCACAGATGGGCACTGATGGCACAGATGTGCACTGATGAGGCGGCAAAGATGTACACGGATGAGGTGGCACAGATGTGCACTGATTATGCGGCACAGATGGGAACTGATGACTGGCACAGATGGGCACTGATGACTGGCACAGGTGGGCACTGATGAGGCGGCACAGATGTGCACTGGTGAGGCAGCACAGATGTGCACTGATTATGTGGCACAGATGGGCACTGATTATATGGCACAGATGAGCAATGATGACTGGCACAGGTGGCCACTAATGACTGGCACAGGTGGGCACTGATGACAGAGATATGCACAGAGGAGGCAGCAGAGATGTGCACTAATTATGCAGCACAGATGAGCCCTGATGACTGGCACAGATGGGCACTGATTATGTGGCACAGATAGGCACTGATGACTGGCACAGATGGGCACTGATAACTGGCCCAGATGGGCATTGATACAGATGTGCAACGATGAGGCGGCACAGATGTGCACTGATGAGGCAGCACAGATGTGCACTGACTATGTGGCACAGATGAGCACTGATGACTGGCAAAGATGGGCACTGGTTATGTTGCACAGATGGGCCCTGATGACTGGCACAAATGGGCACTGATGACTGGCACAGGTGGGCACAGATACAGATGTGCACTGATGAGGTGGCACATATGTGCACTGATGAGGAGGCACATATGTGCACTGATTATGCAGCACAGGTGAGCACTGACGACTGGCACAGATGGGCACTGGTTATGTGGCACAGATGGGCACTGATGACTGGCACAGACGGGCACTGATAACTGGCACAGATGGGCACTGATGACACAGATGTGCACTGATGAGGCAGCCCAGATATGCACTGATGAGGTGGCACAGATGTGCACTGATGACACAGATTGGCACTGATGACACAGATTGGTACTGTGACACTGATTGGCACTGACCCTGATGGTCACCGTGACACTGGCACTGTTTGGGCACTGGTATTTCACTGTATAACACTGTAATACAAAGGACACTCACTCACATGCAGCACAGAAGCTCTCCCTCCTCACACGCTGTCTCTGTGTGAGGAGGAAGAGCCCTCCATGAGAGAGGATCTCATATATTTACATTTGAGATCATCTATCATTGGACACGCCGATAACGTGGTAAATGGCCACTGTGATTGGCCATTTACCGTGATCTGTGATTGGCTGTGTCCAAGGGACACGGCAATCACAGATCTTCCCTGATGCGAGCCTGTGAGGGAGTGCGCAAAGGGGCGGACGTCAATTCATGTTGGTTCACGCAGTAGCCGGGTAACGACATGTTGGTGTTATATCGCTCACTTAGTGTTATAAGTTGCACTGAGTAAATACAGCTGGATAAAACAAAAATTGTGTCTGTCTTTATTTTTTCCTATACCCACTGTATATACCATATGTATATACTGTGTATATATATGTATATATGATATATATATATATATATATATATATATATATATATATATATATATATATATATATATATAT
>BLSH010533946.1:80826-93044 GCA_018402905.1 Glandirana rugosa | reverse complement strand
TATATATATATATATATATAATTATATATTTGAATGTGTTTCTTTTTTTTTTTTTTTATCAAAACAATATTTTATTGCCATCAAACAAGAATGCACATGCACTTATTACAGTATCCATAGTAGACTGTACAGCATTACAATTGATTTGCCCAGAATAGCAAAGTAATGTGCATCAAATGGGTATAGTCATTGTAATACATCTCAAGAATGGCAGTATTTAATGAATAAGAAAAGATAAAAGAAAATAATACATGACTTCCAATCTGTGCTTGTTCCCTCCTTTCCCCCCTTCCCTGGGATTTCCATAACGTATTATAAGGTGGATACACCTTGTACACTACTTAGGTTTATTATCGGGCTTACTGGGGTACCTAAATCCTTTTTGCTCATATGTGTCAAACCTACTATGCCCTAAGCCTAGGAGTTCATGCTCAAGACTTCCTGTTAGACTTCCATCAGCAACAATCTGTCTCTAACCAGTTGTAACGGGGCTACTGAGGTATTAGATAGCCAGTTTTGCCATAAAAGATCAAACTTTTGAGATGCATTGCAGTGACGGTAAGCCAGCTGTTCTCTAAGGAGGGTGTTGTTAACGCAATGTATCCATTGGGCTTTAGTAGGCGAGGAATGCGATATCCATAATCTTTCTATCAATTTCCTGGCTAGATATAGCAGTCTTGGGATCATGTAGTATATGCCTCTAGGGAACATCTCCTCATCTATAGCTCTGAACAGGTACACCAGGGTAAAGGGGATAGGAAGTTGAGCTACTTCAGTAATGGTTTGAATGACCTCAGCCCAGTATCTTGCCAGTTTGGGACATCTCCAGGTCATATGTATAAAGTCACCTGTGTGAGCTACATACTTTGGGCAGAGAGGAGTGTCTCTTCTGCCCCAAGCAAACAGTTCGGCATAGTACGATATGACCTATGAAGGATGAAGAATTGAGAACATTTTTGGGAGGCAGAAACTGAGACTACTTAGAGGGATTCTAATGCCATGTCCCACTGCTCATCGTCTATCTCTCCTATGCCTGGGACCCATGAAGACTTGCATTTAAGTAAGGTGGGATTTTGGATGGTTGACATAAGGACAGAGAACATGTGGGAAATTAGACCCTTACGGCAAGTGGCCGTATAAGATTTTGTATCGGTCACTTGCGCTTGGGCTTGCAAGGCATGCTGAAACTGGAGGTATCGATAAAATTGTCCATTAGTGAGCAAGAATTCATTATGCAACTGTTCAAAGGAACCATACCCCCTGTTTCTTCCATAAGGAGAACCCCTGTAGCTTATTAACTTCTGCGAAATTGGGATTGTGCCACAGTGGAGTAAACTCCATCATACCAGAAATAGACAGTGCCTGTTTAGTTGTTTTCCACACTGTTTTAAGCAAGTCCCCTGTAGGTGAAAAGTGAGGTATGCACGTGTGATCCATTTCCAAGTGTGATATGGCCGGGAGCTCTGGAATAGTCCAGGACACCAACCGAGCAGCTGGATCCAACTTATCCTCAGCACCCCAGCCCGTAAGCTGTTGCAGCTGGGAGGCCAGGAAATACATTTTGGGGTGAGGGACCGCCAGACCACCCCGATCCTAACCATATTGGAGGGTATTTAGACTTATACGGGCCTGCCCCCTTCTCCATATAAGGTCCTGAAATTGGGAATCTATATGTTTAAACCATTTGTTTGAAATCCAAATGGGTGTATTATGAAAAATATATAATAGCTGTGGGGCCCACACCATCTTTATAAGGTTTACACAACTTTTCACCGATAGCGGCAGTTTGCACCAGCTATTACCTTTGAGTTTTTGTTTATCTAATAGCGGAGCTAAGTTAAGTGACAGATAGTCTGCTGGATCTTTAGACACCATGACCCCCAGGTACTTAAAGGAGTCCACTATGGCAATTTGTGCTTCCCTGTCTGGGAGAGGTGTCACAAGTGGGTCTAGCGGCATAAGCACCAATTTGGACCAGTTGATGGCAAATCCTGAAATACTGCTGAAGTCTGAAATGAGTTTCATGACTGTGGTTAACGAATCCCCTGTGTCACCCAGATATAGTAGTGTGTCATCTGCATAAAGGGACACCTTGTCCTCCATGTGGAATACAATTATAGAGGAGTGATTACGAATGAGCATTGCCAGAGGCTTCTATGTAAGGAAAAAGAGGAGCAAAGGGCATTATTTATTCTTAATCTAGCGCTTGGAGCCGAGTAAAGGACTCTTGAATGTGTTTCTTAACCACTTCCACACCACGCGCAGTATATTTACTGCGGCAGTGTGGCTGTGTACCGCAAATCGCCGTAAATAGACGACGATTCGCGGAGTGGCAGCTAGGGGGCGCACGCGCCTGCCACACTCTGGAGGAATGTGCCCCGTTGTCCGCCAGCGAGCCACGATGAGCTGCCAGAGCAAAAGATGTTAACACAGCAGTTCCCTGCTCTGTCAGTGAGGACATAAGAGATCTACTGATCCCTGTCACTGGGATCAGTTAGATCTCTTATGCCCATAACAGCCCCGCCCCCTCACAGTTAGAACACGCCTAGGGAACACAGTTTACCCCTAGATCTCCCCCTGCAGGTTAACCCCTTCACTGCCAATGACATTTATACAGTAATCAGTGGACATTTAAATCTCTGATCGCTGTATAAATGTCAATGGTCCCAAAAAAGTGTCAAAAATGTCCGACATGTCTGCTGCAATATCGCAGTACTGCTAAAAATCGCAGATCGCTGCCATTACTAGTAAAAAATAAATAAAAAGCCAGAAATGAATTGTCATCATTTTTAAATGCAGCAACTTTTGTGCAAACCAATCAATAAACGCCTATTGCAATTTTTTTTACCAAAAATTTGAGGAAGAATATAAATCGGGCAAAACCGATGAATACATTTTTTTTTTATATTTTTTTTTATTTGTATTTTAGCAAAAAGTGAGAAAAATCTTTTTTTTGAGAAATTGACGCTCTTTTTTTGTTTATAGCGGTGATCATAAATGACGCAGAGGTGATCAAATACCACCAAAAGAAAGCTCTATTTGTGGGAAAAAAGGACTCAAATTTCCTTTGGGTACAACGCCGCACGACCGCGCAATTTTCAGTTAAAGTGACGCAGCGCCGAATCACAAAAAACCCGCTCTGGTCCTAACCTGGGAAATCCTTCAGGGGGTGAAGTGGTTAACATGGCATATACAAAGCAATTATTAACATGCCATCAATAAAGGACCACAAATGCCATCATTCACCCCTCCTAATTTAAAAAAAAAAAAAAATAGAACAACTATTTATTTTAATTGTATTTAAAAACCGTGCAGAGAAACCAAACATGGGTGCTGTTTTCCTGATTGGCCAGACAGTGAGAGGGAGAGTGGAGATTGCTGTCCATTCGCATTAATATTATATAATATAGGATAGGATCATAGTAATATAATTCTTATTACCCAACTTACTCTGTGCTGGAATCCATGTAGTTCAGATGTATTTTCCTTCATATACATTCCATGTAGAGCATGGGCCAGAATATATACAGCTCTGAATACATACATGGGCAGAAATGTGGGAGTAGAACATATTTCTGAAAGATCTTTTACATCTGTACAATTATTTATAGGACTATTAATGGCGTGCTGAAAATAAACATTTTTAGCTCGGTTTGGGGAAAGGCAGCGAAACCCATAAATCCAAAGATCTTCCATTATTGGGTCATATAAGCAGCTGGAGAAGTTGAAACCTCTGGGATAAATATTAGTGTTTAGCTTTGCTTTCATGGGCCATATAAATACAAAGCTGCCATTGATTGGTGTAATGTCTATATATTGCAGATGATTTATTTTGCTCCATGAAGGTGGTAAAATAAATGTGATGTTTTTTATAACAGAGGGTATATATTGGCATAAACGAAAAAAGTTAAACGTGGAAGTTCCACAGGTTATGATAACCCTAGCTGCTGATTTACTAACAATCCTCCATATTTGAATATCATTTACATTATCTGTAGTGAGTTGAATGATATAATCTGTACAGATCCCATGTTCTTCCATCAACTTCATGAGTTCTTGGGCCTCCTCATCACCGCTGCCATCCCATGATGTTATTATTCCCACCCAGTTCCATCCAAAATGCTGCAAAAGTTTTATAATAGCTGGAAAACGGACCCGATCGTCTGGTGTCACTTGGAATAACGTTGGATACAATTTTCCATCACTCAGTTGAGGGTCCATTACTCCATAATTCATCTGGATGATATGTTGGGAAATATTTTAATGTAATGTTATTAATCAAACAATAAAATATGAGAAATAGAATACCGTATTTTTCGCACCATAAGACGCACTATTTTTCCTCCAAAAAGTGGGGGAAAGTCTCCCTAAGTCTTATGGTGCGAATACCTGAAAAAAAACCTGCCCCCCCTCGTCGCCGCCGGGAGCCCGCATTACACGGCGGGCTCCTGGACACCATAGAGCGCTGCTTTGATCTCACACAGTGAGAAGACAGAGCAGCCCCAGCGGATGAATGAAGTACTGCGGCGGCTGGAGATGCTCTGTCTTCTATCCCAATGGGATCTGGCTGCAGAGTAGAGCTCCACTAGGCGCAGTGTGATGACATCATCACAGCGCAGCGATGCCGGGAGATATGAATTTCCCTCTCAGCTCTGTCAGGCTGCATTTCATGGACACAGGTATATGCTGTATTTCATGGACTCTGGTATGTGCTGTATTTCATGGACTCTGGCATGTGCTCTATTTCATGGACTCTGGTATATTGCTGTATTTCATGGACTCTGCTATTTGCTGTATTTCATTTACTCTGGTATATGGCTGTATTTTAAGGACTCTGGTATATTGAAGTATTTCAAGGACTCTGGTATGTGCTGTATTTCATGGACTCTGGTATATTGCTGTATTTCATGGACTCTGGTATATTGCTGTATTTCATGAACTCTGGTATATTGCTGTATTTCATGGACTCTGGCATGTGCTGTATTTCATGGACTCTGGTATATTGCTGCATTTCATGGACTCTGGTATATGGCTGTATTTTATGGACTCTTGTATGTGCTGTATTTCATGGACTCTGGTATATGGCTGTATTTCATGGACTCTGGTATATTGCTGTATTTCATGAACTCTGGTATATGGCTGTATTTCATGAACTCTGGTATATTGCTGCATTTCATGGACTCTGGTATATGGCTGTATTTCATGGACTCTGGTATATGGCTGTATTTCATGAACTCTGGTATTTTGCTGTATTTCATGGACTCTGGTATATGGCTGTATTTCATGGACTCTGGTATGTGCTGTATTTTATGGACTCTGGTATATTGCTGTATTTCATGGACTCTGCTATTTGCTGTATTTCATGGACTCTGGTATATTGCTGTATTTCATGGACTCTGCTATTTGCTGTATTTTAAGGACTCTGCTATTTGCTGTATTTCATGGACTCTGGTATATTGCTGTATTTCATGGACTCTGGTATGTGCTTTATTTCATGGACTCTGGTATATTGCTGTATTTCATGGACTCTGGTATATGGCTGTATTTTAAGGACTCTGCTATGTGCTGTATTTTAAGGACTCTGGTATATTGCTGTATTTCATGGACTCTGGTATATTGCTGTATTTCATGGACTCTGGTATATTGCTGTATTTCATGGACTCTGGTATATTGCTGTATTTCATGGACTCTGGTATAGAGCTGTATTTCATGGACTCTGGTATATTGCTGTATTTCATGGACTCTGGTATATGCTGTATTTTATGGATTCTGGTATAGAGCTGTATTTCATGGACTCTGGTATATTTCTGTATTTCATGGACTCTGCTATGTGCTGTATTTTATGGACTCTGGTATATTGCTGTATTTTAAGGACTCTGGTATATGGCTGTATTTCATGGACTCTGGTATATGGCTGTATTTCATGGACTCTGGTATATTGCTGTATTTTAAGGACTCTGGTATATGTGCTGTATTTTATGGACTCTGGTATATGGCTGTATTTCATGGACTCTGGTATATGGCTGTATTTCATGGACTCTGGTATGTGCTGTATTTCATGGACTCTGGTATGTGCTGTATTTCATGGACTCTGGTATATTGCTGTATTTCATGGACTCTGGTATATGGCTGTATTTCATGGACTCTGGTATATTGCTGTATTTCATGGACTCTGCTATGTGCTGTATTTCATGGACTCTGGTATATTGCTGTATTTCATGGACTCTGGTATATTTCTGTATTTCATGGACTCTGGTATATTGCTGTATTTTAAGGACTCTGCTATTTGCTGTATTTCATGGACTCTGGTATATTGCTGTATTTCATGGACTCTGCTATTCGCTGTATTTCATGGACTCTGGTATATTGCTGTATTTCATGGACTCTGCTATGTGCTGTATTTCATGGACTCTGGTATATTGCTGTATTTCATGGACTCTGGTATATTTCTGTATTTCATGGACTCTGGTATGTGCTGTATTTTAAGGACTCTGCTATTTGCTGTATTTCATGGACTCTGGTATATTGCTGTATTTCATGGACTCTGCTATTCGCTGTATTTCATGGACTCTGCTATTTGCTGTATTTCATGGACTCTGGTATATTGCTGTATTTCATGGACTCTGCTATTTGCTGTATTTTAAGGACTCTGGTATATTGCTGTATTTCATGGACTCTGGTATATTGCTGTATTTCATGGACTCTGGTATGTGCTGTATTTTATGGACTCTGGTATATTGCTGTATTTCATGGACTCTGGTATATTGCTTTATTTCATGGACTCTGGTATATTGCTGTATTTCATGGACTCTGGTATATGGCTGTATTTTAAGGACTCTGGTATATTGCTGTATTTCATGGACTCTGGTATATTGCTTTATTTCATGGACTCTGGTATATTGCTGTATTTCATGGACTCTGGTATATGGCTGTATTTTAAGGACTCTGGTATATTGCTTTATTTCATGGACTCTGGTATATTGCTGTATTTCATGGACTCTGGTATGTGCTGTATTTTATGGACTCTGGTATGTGCTGTATTTCATGGACTCTGGTATATTGCTGTATTTCATGGACTCTGGTATATTGCTGTATTTCATGGACTCTGGTATATTGCTGTATTTCATGGACTCTGGTATGTGCTGTATTTCATGGACTCTGCTATTTGCTGTATTTCATGGACTCTGGTATATTGCTGTATTTCATGGACTCTGCTATTTGCTGTATTTTAAGGACTCTGCTATTTGCTGTATTTCATGGACTCTGGTATATTGCTGTATTTCATGGACTCTGGTATATTGCTGTATTTAATGGACTCTGGTATGTGCTGTATTTTATGGACTCTGGTATATTGCTGTATTTCATGGACTCTGGTATATTGCTGTATTTCATGGACTCTGGTATATTGCTGTATTTCATGGACTCTGGTATGTGCTGTATTTAATGGACTCTGGTATGTGCTGTATTTTATGGACTCTGGTATATGGCTGTATTTCATGGACTCTGGTATATTGCTGTATTTCATGGACTCTGCTATGAGCTGTATTTCATGGACTCTGGTATATTGCTGTATTTCATGGACTCTGGTATATTGCTTTATTTCATGGACTCTGGTATATTGCTGTATTTCATGGACTCTGGTATTTTGCTGTATTTCATGGACTCTGCTATGTGCTGTATTTCATGGACTCTGGTATATTGCTTTATTTCATGGACTCTGGTATATTGCTGTATTTCATGGACTCTGGTATGTGCTGTATTTTATGGACTCTGCTATGAGCTGTATTTCATGGACTCTGGTATAGAGCTGTATTTTATGGACTCTGCTATGAGCTGTATTTCATGGACTCTGGTATATTGCTGTATTTCATGGACTCTGGTATATTGCTGTATTTCATGGACTCTGGTATATCGCTGTATTTCATGGACTCTGGTGTGTGCTGTATTTCATGGACACTGGTATATTGCTGTATTTCATGGACTCTGGTATATTGCTGTATTTCATGGACTCTGGTATATGGCTGTATTTCATGAACTCTGGTATATTGCTGTATTTCATGGACTCTGGTATATTGCTGTATTTCATGGACTCTGGTATATTGCTGTATTTCATGGACTCTGGTATTTGCTGTATTTCATGGACTCTGGTATATTGCTGTATTTTATGGACTCTGGTATATTGCTGTATTTCATGAACTCTGGTATATTGCTGTATTTCATGGACTCTGCTATTTTCTGTATTTCATGGACTCTGGTATGTGCTGTATTTCATGGACTCTGCTATTTGATGTATTTCATGGACTCTGGTATATTGCTGTATTTCATGGACTCTGCTATTTGATGTATTTCATGGACTCTGGTATATTGCTGTATTTCATGGACTCTGGTATATTGCTGTATTTCATGGACTCTGGTATATGGCTGTATTTTATGGACTCTGGTATATTGCTGTATTTCATGGACTCTGGCATGTGCTGTATTTCATTTACTCTGCTATTTGATGTATTTCATGGACTCTGGTATATTGCTGTATTTCATGGACTCTGGTATATTGCTGTATTTCATGGACTCTGGTATATGGCTGTATTTTATGGACTCTGGTATATTGCTGTATTTCATGGACTCTGGTATATGGCTGTATTTTATGGACTCTGGTATATTGCTGTATTTCATGGACTCTGGCATGTGCTGTATTTCATTTACTCTGCTATTTGCTGTATTTCATGGACTCTGGTATGTGCTGTATTTCATGGACTCTGCTATTTGATGTATTTCATGGACTCTGGTATATTGCTGTATTTCATGGACTCTGGTATATGGCTGTATTTTATGGACTCTGGTATGTGCTGTATTTCATGGACTCTGCTATTTGCTGTATTTCATGGACTCTGCTATTTGATGTATTTCATGGACTCTGGTATATTGCTGTATTTCATGGACTCTGGTATTTGCTGTATTTCATGGACTCTGCTATTTGCTGTATTTCATGGACTCTGGTATATTGCTGTATTTCATGGACTCTGGTATACGGCTGTATTTCATGGACTCTGGTATGTGCTGTATTTCATGGACTCTGGTATATGGCTGTATTTCATGGACTCTGGTATATTGCTGTATTTCATGGACTCTGGTATACGGCTGTATTTCATGGACTCTGGCATGTGCTGTATTTCATGAACTCTGGTATGTGCTGTATTTCATGGACTCTGGTATATGGCTGTATTTCATGGACTCTGGTATGTGCTGTATTTCATGGACTCTGGTATATTGCTGTATTTCATGGACTCTGGTATGTGCTGTATTTCATGGACTCTGGTATATGGCTGTATTTCATGGACTCTGGTATACGGCTGTATTTCATGGACTCTGGTATGTGCTGTATTTCATGGACTCTGGTATATGGCTGTATTTCATGGACTCTGGTATACGGCTGTATTTCATGGACTCTGGTATGTGCTATATTTCATGGACTCTGGTATATTGCTGTATTTCATGAACTCTGGTATGTGCTGTATTTCATGGACTCTGGTATATGGCTGTATTTCATGGACTCTGGTATATTGCTGTATTTCATGGACTCTGGTATACGGCTGTATTTCATGGACTCTGGTATATTGCTGTATTTCATGGACTCTGGTATGTGCTGTATTTCATGGACTCTGGTATATTTCTGTATTTCATGGACTCTGGTATATTGCTGTATTTCATGGACTCTGGTATATTGCTGTATTTCATGGACTCTGCTATGTGCTGTATTTCATGGACTCTGCTATGTGCTGTATTTCATGGATTCTGGTATGTGCTGTATTTCATGGACTGTGGTATGTGCTGTATTTCATGGACTCTGGTATGTGCTGTATTTCATGGACTGTGGTATGTGCTGTATTTCATGGACTCTGGTATATTGCTGTATTTCATGGACTCTGCTATGTGCTGTATTTCATGGACTCTGGTATATTGCTGTATTTCATGGACTCTGGTATGTGCTGTATTTCATGGACTCTGGTATATGCTGTATTTTATGGACTCTGGTATATGGCTGTATTTTATGGACTCTGTTATATTGCTTTATTTCATGGACTCTGGTATGTGCTGTATTTCATGGACTCTGATATATGGCTGTATTTTTTGGACTCTGGTATATTGCTGTATTTTATGGACTCTGGTATATTGCTGTATTTTATGGACTCTGGTATATTTCTGTATTTCATGAACTCTGGTATATTGCTGTATTTTATGGACTCTGGTATATTTCTGTATTTCATGAACTCTGGTATATTGCTGTATTTCATGGACTCTGGTATGTGCTGTATTTTACGGACTCTGGTATATTTCTGTATTTCATGGACTCTGGTATATTGCTGTATTTTATGGACTCTGGTATATTTCTGTATTTCATGGACTCTGGTATATTGCTGTATTTTATGGACTCTGGTATGTGCTGTATTTTACGGACTCTGGTATATTTCTGTATTTCATGGACTCTGGTATATTGCTGTATTTTAAGGACTCTGGTATATGGCTGTATTTCATGGACTCTGGTATGTGCTGTATTTCATGGACTCTGGTATGTGCTGTATTTCATGGACTCTGGTATATTGCTGTATTTCATGGACTCTGGCATGTGCTGTATTTCATGGACTCTGGTATATTGCTGTATTTCATGGACTCTGGTATATTGCTGTATTTCATGGACTCTGGTATGTGCTGTATTTTATGGACTCTGGTATGTGCTGTATTTTATGGACTCTGATATACTGCTGTATTTCATGGACTCTGGTATATTGCTGTATTTCATGGACTCTGGTATATTGCTGTATTTCATGGACTCTGGTATATGGCTGTATTTCATGGACTCTGGTATGTGCTGTATTTCATGGACTCTGCTATGTGCTGTATTTCATGGACTCTGGTATATTTCTGTATTTCATGGACTCTGGTATATTGCTGTATTTCATGGACTCTGGTATATTTCTGTATTTTATGGACTCTGGTATATTGCTGTATTTCATGGACTCTGGTATATTTCTGTATTTTATGGACTCTGGTATGTGCTGTATTTCATGGACTCTGGTATATTGCTGTATTTCATGGACTCTGCTATGTGCTGTATTTCATGGACTCTGCTATGTGCTGTATTTCATGGACTCTGCTATGTGCTGTATTTCATGGACTCTGGTATGTGCTGTATTTTATGGACTCTGGTATGTGCTGTATTTCATGGACTCTGGTATGTTCTGTATTTCATGGACTCTGGTATGTGCTGTATTTCATGGACTCTGGTATGTTCTGTATTTCATGGACTCTGGTATGTGCTGTATTTTATGGACTCTGATATGTGCTGTATTTCATGGACTCTGCTATGTGCTGTATTTCATGGACTCTGGTATATTTCTGTATTTCATGGACTCTGGTATATTTCTGTATTTTATGGACTCTGGTATGTGCTGTATTTCATGGACTCTGGTATATTGCTGTATTTTATGGACTCTGCTATGTGCTGTATTTCATGGACTCTGGTATATTGCTGTATTTCATGGATAGAGTTGAGCGAACCTCTGGAAGTTCGGGTTCTGCTTGTTCGGCCGAACTTCGGGGCAAAGTCCGGGTCCGGACGGAACCCGAACGATCGCATGGACCCCGAACCCCATTGAAATCAATGGGGACCCGAACTTTTAGGCACAAAAATGGCTGTAACAAAGTCCTGGAAAGCCCTAGAGGCTGCAAAAGGAAGTAAAGTGGGGGTAAGAGTAGGACAAGTGCCCTACAAAAAAATGGGGATAGGGAAAATAACTTAAAATGAAATAAAAAAACGGGAAGGGGGGTGGATGTGGAGTAGGAGCCTAGAGGTTGACTAGGCCGTGACCGTGGCAGTGTAGGTGGAAGTGGCGGTGGTAGAGGAGGAGGAGGAGGTAGTTCAATAAAAGGGATAGGGGTAAAAAAACATCCCGTGAACAGGATGAGAATGGGGGTGAAATGAAGGAAAACGTCGGAGATCCCGAAAGGTCCTGAAACAATGTCGGTAAAAACACGGATTTTCAAGCCCAGGGGTAACTAAAGTTACCCCAAGCCCCAGGTACGCTAGCAAGCCCAAGGCAGGCCTGGGCCTGAAACGGGGCTTCAAGCCGGCTTGTTCGTCTTGGGCTTGAAGGTCTCCAAGCGAGTTGAGATAGGTACTTTATGTCGTTATATGGTCTCAGGTACTTTATGTCGTGTAT
>BLSH010533809.1:171096-183452 GCA_018402905.1 Glandirana rugosa | reverse complement strand
GATTTGATTGAAAGTAGTGATGAATATATGTTTAATTTTATACTTAAATTCTTGAGAGCAGGTGCATAAAACGGGGCAGGCTGGTAGGGGCCCTAGTGCCTTACTTTGCCCAGGGACCCATGATGGTATTAAGACTGCCCTGTTGGGAAGAATGGCTTATACTGCTTAGGGTTGCTACATCACCCCTTTAATTCAGGACAGATATTAATTACTCATGTTCTGTGGCTGATTAAGGTGGTAATTAAACTCACTTGGTGCCTTATCTGCATTAAATTAGCCTCTGAACCTGTGTAATCTATATGTGTCCTGGATTAAATGGATGATGCAGCAAGCCTAATACTGCTTGGCTTGGGGCCTAGATTTGGTGGGGCTTTTATAGGGGTATGCTGGGTGAAGTTGCATGATGCTTTGTCTTCTGTCTTGCAGGCATAATGAGCGACAGATTTTTTTGCCCAGGACTTCCTGCCCAAATTCTTTGAGCTCTACCACCAGCTACCCTGCCTGTGGAATGTGCAGCTGAAAGAGTATTTTAACAGGAACCGCAAGGAGGCAGCCCTAAGCCAGCGGGTTGACCTCTGTAAAGAAATACACCCCGAAGCAAACACTAAATATGTGCGGCAAAAAATTGCAAATCTTCACACAACCTTTGGCAGGGAGGCGAAGAAGGTAGAGAAATCCAAGAGGTCTGGAGCTGCAGCAGCTGCAGTGTATGTACCTAAACTGTGGTACTTTCACAGCCTGCAGTTCCTACAGAATGTATCTAAAGCTAGGCCCTCCATCTCAACCCTTCCCTCAACTTCAGGTGAGGTCATGTCTCCTAAACATGAGGAGGAGGAGGAGGCCATCTTGACCCAGGTATAGTGTTGGTGAACATATTGTAAAGATAAAATACAATGATAAGAACTAAACATTATTGTCCAAACCTTTGAGTCTTAACACATTTGTTTCTAGATCCAAACCCAGTTGTGGCCTAAAGTCATTTTAAGGATAAATCAAAATGCTGGTACCAGAATGCTAGTGTTTGTTATTTCAAATCATTCAATAAGCAACAGTAATGAAATGTAAATTTGTTTGGATTCATCACCCACACAAACAAACATATTCTAATAATGTCACTTTTTTATACACAGGAAAGTGTCACCGACACGGTGACTGAGGAGGAGGCAGCTGGCACATCACAGGCATGCCAGTCCCAGATTCCTCCACTGGAGGTTGGGAGGAGAAGGAAGAGGAAGGCCCAGAAAGCCGATGATGCTGCTGCTGCCTTCTTCATGCAGGCAACCCAGGTCCTCCAAAGAGAGCTGGAGCAGGAGGAGTGCTTTGCTGCTTATGCAGCAGCAAAACTCAAGAAAATGGAGAAGTTCCAGAAAATAAAAGCAGAGGAGCTCATGAGCCAAGTGCTCTTTAAGGGGGCGCTGGGGCTTCTCACGTATCACACAAAAATCCTGGAAGATGTTCCTCCACCTCCACCACCTACCCCATCTCAACAACCACCACAACTGCCACAACAGCATGCTGCCCAGTGGCAGTTTTATCCCCATGGCCCCCAACAACCCTGGTCTGGGGATTATGGGCAATACCCCCATTGAGGGCTTTATTTTTTTTATTTTTTTTTGTAGTTTTTTTTTTGTTGTTTTAATTTTTAACATATTTTGTTATGCTTACACATTTGTTTTCTGTTATATTTTCTTTGCTGAAAAATTACTTTCATAATTTAATTTTTATTCTTTATGAATGAAAAATAAAGAATATTTAAAATAACAATACTTGCCTAAGTTTATTAAAGAAAATGACAGGTTTGAAGTAGGCAGTTACATTAAAAATAAAAGTTAGAACATATAGCAAGGGACCACAAACACGTTCAATTCAAGGAATTCTCATATTTCAGAGATTATAATATTGGGGAAATGGTAAATAGAATAAAAGAGTTTAAAAATAATGCAAATTCTATTAATATCACTACAGAACAGCTGTCTTTTATTACATTAGTATCATGTGTACCACTAGCAATGTGCATCTTCATTATTATCCCATTGAAAAAGATGCTAATGTGCGCTGCATTTCGCTATTTGAATTGAATTGCCAATAGACAAACGAATATGCATTGTGAAACAGAAACCTAGGTTTACACGAACTGACACTTCCGACCGTTCCTGACTTGTGTTTTGCACAATACAACTTGTTGTACCAACTGCTCTGTACACACAATACAATGGTCATATGAGAGCTTGTTGGTACGACCACATTTTCTAGTCTGCTCATACAACTCCCCTTGTACGACATGCGAACGATCGATTACATATACGACTGTCGTAAGTACGACCTGTTGTATACAACCGTCGAACCGTGTGTACGAGGCTTTAGTATGGCAGCAGATTTTACAAAGTGACTAAATTTCTGGAGTTCAGCTTTAAAATGTATTTTTAATTTAATTTACCAAGAAAAACATTATGAGCAATAATATATTAGGAGACAATCTAGTTGGTATTTGTCAGCAAGTAGCAAAAAATATTATCTGAAGCCCAGATTGCCTATCAAGAAAAAAAAAAATCATTGTTCTTCCATAGGCAGGGTTATGGAAGCATATACAAAATAAACAGGAAAACTATCATTGAATGATTGCTCTCCTAAAACTTCAAATTCACTCCCTATTACTTTAAAAAGAATATGTTTAAAGCACTACAAAGCAACAAAGATATACAGATGAATATGATAATACGTGAAAATTAGGATGTGTCATGAAGACTGTTAACATTATAAAAGACACACACACATAAAGCATTGGTGTAACTCTCCACGCTGAAACGCCTGATTATGACAAATAGTGGGAGCACATGCATCAGTATGCTGGTTCATCAACACTAAAAATATATATTAAAATCTGTAAAAATTGTAACATTCAAGGTATATACTACTTCCTAGCGCTTAACACTGATATTAACCTCTCACATAAAAGGACATACAAATAGTCAAAGATAATGGTGCAATTGGGTGCAGCTGTTTACAATTTAAATAACAATCCAATAACCAAAGTATAGAAATACTAGCAGCACTCGTTATATGATTAAGCACAACACCCTCGTGAAAAGAACACAAATCCATAAATAATGCAATCTTTAGAATCCATACACAGTCCAATTCCTTAGTAAAAACTTGGAAAGCGGTACAATCATCACCACACCATGTGAGAGTTCTCCCCTATGGTAATAGACTCACCAAAAAGCCAATAAGATAGCGCCCCAAAGATATCCTTAGTATAGCCACGTCTGCCGCTGCTTCCTATAGCACACTTCAGCTTATCTATATCTCTCAAGGATGACAAGAGCGCTCAGATAGTGTATTACCATAAGTTTATTGTACCCATAAACTTCCCCCTCTCAAGATGTGCACTTACAAGATATTAAATGTACATGTTCTGTTGTTTTTAATAAGATAAGATAAGATAAGATAAACCTTTATTTGTCCCACAGTGGGGAAAGTTCTTTGTTACAGCAGCATGAAAAAAATAAACACTAAATGCAAATATATAGACAATAGACATACTATAGTATACAAGTATATACACAACACAATGTATAAATACAAATGAGTAAAAAGTAAGTATTGCAGGTAGTATTGCACACAGGTGGTATTGCACGTATTGCAGGTAATATTGCACACAGGTAGTATTTTACACAATAAAACAGTAATAACAGTGTGTATTATGGTTAATGGTTCACTGGGAGCAGCTTTGATTGTAAAGTCTAATAGCAGCAGGGAGAAAAGACCTTCTATAACGCTCCTTCAGACACTTAGGATGTAACAGTCTGTCACTGAAGGAGCTGCTCAATGAGGTAAGGGTTTCATACAGGGGGTGAGAGGCGTTCTGCAGCAATGATGATGGTTTTGCTACCATCCTCCTTTCTCCCACCTCCTGTACAGTGTCCAGGGGAATCCCCAGGACTGAGCTGGCCTTCCTGATCAGCTTGTCCAGCCTCTTCCTGTCTGCAGTAGAGATGCTGCTGCCCCAACAGACCACACCATAGAATATGGCTGAGGCCACCACAGAGTCAAAAAAGGTCTTCAGTAGCTCTCCCTGCACTCCAAAAGACCTTAGTCTCCTCAGCAGAAAGAGTCAGCTCTGCCCTTTCTTATAAATTGCCTCAGTGTTGTCTGTCCAGTCCAGTTTGTTGTTTAGGTGAACACCCAGGTATGTGTAAGAGTCCACTCTCACAATGTTCTTTCCCTGAATGTTTACCAATGGAAATGATGACGTGTGTTTGTGCCTACGGAAATCCACCACCAGTTCTTTGGTTTTCCCCGCGTTTATCTGGAGGCAGCTCCGTTGGCACCAGTCCACAAAGTTCTGTATAAGTCCTCTGTACTCTCTGTCATCATCATTCGTGATCAAACCGACGATGGCAGAGTCATCAGAAAACTTCTGTAGGTGACAGGTTGCTGAGCTAAACATGAAGTCTGCAGTGTAGATGGTGAAGAGAAACGGGGCAAGAACCATTCCCTGCGGGGCTCCAGTGTTGTAGACAATCATGTCAGACTCATAGTCACGAGTCCTCACATACTGTCTACATAATATCTGATACATAATATCTAAAATTTACTAATAGACATATCAGTCTGGATGTCACACCGCTTCCTCAAACTCAACTTGTCCAAAAACCAAGCTCATAATATTTCCTCCCCCATGTGCCTCTTCCCCTGACTTCTCTGTCAAGAGCAATGGCACAACCATCCACCCATCCCCTCATGCCAGGGTGCTAGGTGTTATCCTGGGCTCTGAACTCTCCTTTCGGCTCCACATCCAATCATTTTCCAAGGCTTACCACCTCAACCTCCGCAACATCTCCAAAATACGTCCCTTCCTAACCAATGGATCCACAAAGCTCCTGATTCACTCCCTGGTTATCTCTCACCTAGACTATTGTAATTCCTTTCTCATTGGAACTCTGCCCCCAGTTACATCACTAATCTAGTCTCAAAATACCAAGCAAATCTTCATCTTCATTCCTCCAAAGACCTCCTGCTCTCTAGCTCCCTCCTCCCATGCTCACCTCCAGGACTTCTCTCGAGCCTTTCCCATCCTTTGGAATTCCCTACCCCAATCTGTCCTACTATCTCCTTCTCTATCCACTTTTAGGAGATGCCTGAAAAGTTTTCTCTTCAGAGAAGCCTATTCTGCCTCCATCTAACAACTGCACTTTCATTTTCTTCATCAGCTCATCCCCCACAGTTATTACCTTTTGTATCACTTGACCCTCCCTCTTAGATTGTAAGCTCTGTTAAGCAGGACCCTCTGATTCCTCCTCTATTGAATTGTATTGTAACTGTACTGTCTGCCCTAACATTGTAGAGTGCTGCACAAACTGTTGGTGCTATATAAATACTGTATAATAATAATAATAATACTCACGTCTTCCGAATTTGTACCTCCGCTGCCCGACTGACCACATTCCTGCCTCCAGCTTCTGAAAGCCTTGTGACATGCAGCATGAATTCCTGTTCTTCAGCTTCTACTTCACCACAAGATCAAATGCTTCTGCTGACCAGGACTTACTACAAGTGTCTGTGCCACTCCATGTTCCTTCCTACCCTGTCATCAATCTCGGGGGATAAATAGGACAGAAAGCGTAAGGGAGAGCTCTCTCATCAGTCTGGCCTATATGTGGCAGGAGAACTGTGACAAAAATCTCTCAGCAACATTGAGATATGGTAAAGCATACACAAATCCAAAAAAAACCCAAACATATATTTTGCAGCTTACCAGTCCTTAGAGGTGCATGGTAGTTGCATTAGTTTTGTTTTTCAGTCGTTTTTCTTTTATCCTCTTTTATCCTCACCTACTGATTCTACCAATAGTAAACTTTCTGTTCTACAATGAAAAAGATCACTCTACCAAATCAGGACAACATAAACAGAACATGGCTACTGAACTCCCTATCCATAGCATAGATGAGTGGGGTCTTTTAGACCTTAGAACAGTAAAACTTATTAGAGCACAGCACAAACAGAGAACACAGGAAGTTATCAGCTGACAAGATTAACAGGTATTGTTTGCACTCTTCAGACAGATAGAAAAATACTATCGATGGCATATCTGTAGCAGATCAAGTAAGGGAAAACATAAGAGAGGTTTTTTGTTAGTGTTTAAGTAGGAAGGCCAGTGGGCTGGCCTGAATTTATGGGAGGAGCCCGGAGGGTATTTAAGCACCCTCACTCTCCAGGTTCTTTGTCGGTTCCAGTGCACGATAGCACATGTTACTGGGCCGGCTCTCCCCAGCTCACTTCATGTTTGTGAGTGTGTGCGTTCGATTACCAGCTCGCTCGCTGTTGCAGGTAGGATTTGAATCCTTTCATTTCATACGCTATGTTACAATTCGTTATGTTTCCTATCCTGCATCTCCTTTTGTACTTAGCTGCCTCCAAGTTGTTGTCATTTGTGGCCCGACATCATACGGCACAGGCATGGTAGATTTGAAAGTTTCCCTCTGCCTATTTCATGATTCATGCACAGAGCCAAGCCTCGAGCCACTGTCGGCCGTTATCCAATATCATTCGATGCAGGCTTTGTTGCTCACAGCATTCACTGTCTATGGTGGTTGCCATCGCATCCATTGGGTGATTAGCATGTATTGTTTGCACAGCTTCTGTGGCTAATTGAGGTGGTAATTGGACCCACCAGGGCCTTGGCTGCACTCAATTAGCCTCGGGGGTTGGGTGGTTGGTGTTCAGTTAAAGCCATTTCAAACTCGTATGAGATTAATTTCATGCATGCTACAACCAATTCGTATCGATCATACCATTCACCTCACAATCGATTTGTACCGAATCCATTGCATACTCACCACAATCTGATTCGAGCCTAGTCACAACGGTTTGTATCGGATGCATCACACACACCGAGTCGCATCGGACCATGTCACTTACTCTCTTCATTTTTACCCTATCTACCGATTTGTATCGGTTCATGCCTTCCCTTCAACCGATTTAGATCGGTTCATGTTATTTTCTTGACTACCGATTGTTGCATTGGTGCATTTCCTACCCCACAAACGATCCATGCCAGATACTTGCCACAGTCTAACATGTACCTAGTTACCGATTCATGCCGGTCATGTTGTTTACCCAGTCCATGTTATCTTCCCGATCGGTTACCCTTCCTACTGACTCACATCAGTTCATACCGTTTTTCACTACCAAATCGCATCGATTCAAGTCATTTCTTACTACCAATTTGCATCGCTTCATGTCAGTTCCTATTGCTGACGCATGTCGGTTTATGTTGTTCCATTACCGATTCTCAGCGCTTCATGTTGTTTTCTACTACCGATTAACATCGGTTCATGCCACTTCCTACTACTGATTCATGTCATTTCCTAATACTCATGTTGGTTCATGTCATTCCACTACTGAGTTGCATGGGTTCTTGTCAGTTCCCGCTACCGAGTCGCATGGTTTCATGTCAGTTCCCGCTACCGAGTCGCATGGTTTCATGTCAGTTCCCGCTACCGAGTCGCATAGGTTCATGTCAGTTTCCGCTACCGAGTCGCATGGGTTCATGTCAGTTCCCGCTACCAAGTTGCAATGGGTTCATGTCAGTTCCCGCTACCGAGTCGCATGGGTTCATGTCAGTTCCCGCTACTGAGTCACATGGGTTCATGTCAGTTCCCGCTACTGAGTCGCATGGGTTCATGTCAGTTCCTGCTACCGAGTCGCATGGGTTCATGTCAGTTCCCGCTACCGAGTCGCATGGGTTCATGTCAGTTCCCGCTTCCGAGTCGCATTGGTTCATGTCAGTCCCCGCTACCGAGTCGCATTGGTTCATGTCAGTCCCCGCTACCGAGTCGCATCGGTTCATGTCAGTCCCCGGTACCGTGTCGCATCGGTTCATGTCAGTCCCCAGTACCGAGTCGCATCGATTCATGTCAGTCCCCGGTACCGAGTCGCATCAGTTCATGTCAGTCCCTGGTACCGAGTCGCATCGGTTCATGTCAGTCCCCGGTACCGAGTCGCATCGGTTCATGTCAGTTCCCGCTACCGAGTCGCATCGGTTCATGTCAGTTCCTGCTACCGAGTCGCATCGGTTCATGTCAGTTCCTGCTACCAAGTCGCATCGGTTCATGTCAGTTCCTGCTACCGAGTTGCATCGGTTCATGTCAGTTCCTGCTACCAAGTTGCATCGGTTCATGTCCGTTCCTGCTACCGAGTCGCATCGGTTCATGTCCGTCCCCTGTACCGAGTCGCATCGGTTCATGTCAGTCCCCGGTACCGAGTCGCATCGGTTCATGACCGTTCCTACTACCGAGTCGCATCGGTTCATGACCGTTCCTACTACAGAGTTGCATCGGTTCATGACCGTTCCTTCTACCGAGGGGCATCGGTTCATATCAGTCCCTACTACCGAGGGGCATCGGTTCATGACCGTTCCTTCTACCAATTTACATCGGTTCATGATCGTTCCTACTACCGATTCGCATCGGTTCATGATCGTTCCTACTACCGATTCACATCGGTTCATGATCGTTCCTACTACCGATTCGCATCGGTTCATGACCGTTCCTACTACCGATTCGCATCGGTTCATGATCGTTCCTACTACCGATTCACATTGGTTCATGATCGTTCCTACTACCGATTCGCATCGGTTCATGATCGTTCCTACTACCGATTCACATTGGTTCATGACCGTTCCTACTACCGATTCGCATCGGTTCATATCAGTTCCTACTACCTAGTTGCATCGATTCATGCCATTTCCTACTACCAATTTGCATTAATTATGTTAGTGTTCTGCCGATTCGAATCGGTTTGTGTCATGCCGCTAATTATCCTCAATTTATCTATCGATTTGCATCGGCTCATGTTATTTCCTACCACGGATTTGCATCTAAGCAAATCAGTTCACATGTAGTTAAGTCGACCCACTCTTTGCTAAAGCTCACTACCGTTTCGTATCGGTTCGTGTTTTTTCCTTACTACCGATTCGTATCGATCCATGGCATCGGTTCAAGTTCCACGCCAAGCACAGTTACAGTTAGTTTGGCCACAATACACCCCCCTTGCTATTTAATATCTTCATCTTTCACCTATCTATAAGTCAATTTTGCAAATCGCAGCAATTTATTAGTACAGGTTCTTGAAAGCATGCATTCGAGGGCCACGTCTTGCAAATCGCTGGAAGCACAGGTACGTGTTACTCCATACATTACAGCAAGCAGGCATTGCGATCGCTGCAAGCACGTGTTGTCATTTAAGCCTCTAGCAAACGCTGCGATCACGTAACTATACAAACTCCTTGCGGTCTCTGTCAGCATGTACAAACACAAATGTCTTACAAATGTTGCAAGTATGCTTAACTAAACGCCTTGCAAATCGCTGCCAGCACGTTTGACACTCCCCGCAACGCTGCAAGCATGCATTTCAAACTTGAACTTTTTGCAATCGCTGCAAACACATATTTTGTAACTCCTTGCAATCACTGCGAGCACGCATCATCGCAAACCCCTCGCAATCACGGCGAACACTCTCTGTCAAACTCCTTACAATCGCTGCATGCGTGTATTT
The DNA here is from genome assembly GCA_018402905.1 of Glandirana rugosa. Taxonomy (NCBI): domain Eukaryota; kingdom Metazoa; phylum Chordata; class Amphibia; order Anura; family Ranidae; genus Glandirana; species Glandirana rugosa. The sequence continues at coordinate 173,894 of BLSH010533809.1, read as the reverse complement.
ATGTAAATTCCTCGCAAATACTGTTGGCACGCATCAACATAATACCTCTCAATCACTGCGAGCGCACATTTACATAAACTCCTCGCAACTGATGCGAGCACGCATCACCACCAATCCCTCACAATCGCTTCGAGCAAGGACAAACACCACCCCATTACAAGCACATTCTCAGTGGCACACAATCAGCCACACACCATTTTGGTGGCACTTAATCGGCCACACGTCTCCAGTGGCATTAACATATGGGCCACTCATCGTTTTCTCTGTCATTTCTCCTTAGGTCAGTCAAGTTCAGGTCGCATCCTGCATCAGATTGGATGTTTTCCCCAAAAAAAAAAAAAAAAGGGAAAACCCCTCCCAACGTAGGCATCGCTTCTTCATCAGGGCCACCCGCATAACAAGGGTGGGACAGCCCATGTAGGGAAATAAAAGAGAGATGACTTTTCCACTCATGTCACTCCTACTACAGGTTCGATCCATACCAGGACCTTAATGATAGAGCGTTAGTCAGGTGTAGTTCACGGGTCTTTTCTGTCACATATTCTGCAGCACTCTGTCACTATATCTTCGATTTTACATTCACCATTCCGCATACTAAGGTTGGGGCGTTAGTTACTGTCACATATGTCTATGCATTACACTCTCTTTTCGGAGACCGACTCTCCACCTCACAGACAAGGTCGCTGAACATCAACTTGCTGACAGTGCAAGAGTTAAGCAGACCGAGCATGCATCATAAATCTACAGACCGAAACATTCCTACATAGGCTGTACCAGACTCCAGCTGCTTGCCCCAGCTTGCCTCTAGTCCACACGTTTGTGTCCAGCACAGACAGGCACCCGAGCTATCGATTACCTGGCCAGTCACCTCCTGGCTCACCTCGGGTGCCACGCACTTTCTTGAGTTTTCTAAATTTCCACTATACAGTGTTCTATGACCGTAGAACACCTTCGGCTCTATCTATGCATGTCATTTCGTTTCTGTATCCCACTCCGTCCGTTTCCCCTCTTCCACACCCCCTTTTGACACATACCCTCTTGTTTTTTCTCAAGCCCGACTTGAGTGTCACCGACACGGAACTCTTTTCGCCACTTCGCTGGCCTACACTCCCCACTCTGTGCTGTCTGTCAGCCAATTGGCCACACTGCAAACAGGTGCACCAATGTGGCCACAAGTTGCCCCTTCAACCCCCCGCCACCTCGGGATTCCACACTCTACCTCTCTCCTCTCACAAGTGCGAAAAAAAAAAAAACCTCCAGTCAGCAACCCTCGACAAACAAGCGATCGATACCCTGCTACAGGCCAAACTAGACAAAGGTTCTGTGATCGGCCCTTCCCCCAGTAACCTTCCAAACCCTGGAAGATTCAGCCCTTTTTGGGCTTGTCAAGGGCAAGTTTCCCAATAATTTTGGTTATTTTTCTGCACCTCCATTCTTTGCACATTCCGAGCTTGTATTCCTTGATTCCTTCCAAGGAATTTTCCTTGAAATATACATCAGACGACGTAGCTGTTCAAGCAGTCTTTTTTCACGGAGCCTGTCACACTGAGCCCAGTGTCCGTTGGTTATCCATTGCCTAGGTGATTTTTCTACTCAAGCGACCAGACATACCACCGGTAACCTCGATAGGTTGAGAGTGGTGTTCAACAACTACAATGTTCCCATAGCCGAACTCAAAGTGGAAGCCCAGCACAAGCCATCACCTTCTTTAGTGTCACTTTGGACACACGCATCATGCAAGCCAGCTTGCCTTCTGGCGAACTAGCCCATATCAGGTCGGTCGTTCATGACTTTACTCTCTCGCAGGGGGTACTAGGAAACAGATGCAGACTTTGCTAGGGACACTCAATTTTACAATAAGAATTATTCCTCGAGGCCACTCTTTGATTTTACGGCTCCTAGTTTTCCTTACTCATGTACAAGGTGCTGACCAAATCATTAGGTAACACCCGGCAGCCATAGCTGACTTACAATTTATGTGGAACTCATCCCACATTGCTAAACGGCATATTAAGGTTATCCCCACGGCATCAGCTGCATCACCACAGGTAGTCAGATGCTGCAGCTTCTACAGGCTTTGCTGCTATTTTCTGCCCATCACTGGTTCACAGGTCCTTGGCTGCCAGAAATCTTGTTAGTTCCAGGTTTCCCTGTCATCCTGACTTTTCGAGCTGTACCCAGTCGTGGCAGCTGTTCAGGTCTGGGGCCACACTTTGTCAGGACAAACCATGGTCTTCACTAGTAACAACCAGGCTATGTCCGAAAACGTAAACAAGGTAGCCAAGTCGCTCCCCATTCGAACCACCATTCAATATACCCGTAAACATATCCAAGGCAAAGCAAATCGCAGTGGATGTGTGATCACATTTCAATTTTTGGCTCATTTTCAGTAGTATCCTGGAGCCAACCTAACCATGGATTGAAATGGCTAAGGGCAAACGCTTGCCCATTACGAGCACCATCTTTAGAGACATGTCTAAAGTCCTCGCACAATCTGTGTTCGGGGTTCAGCCCAGTCTAGTTATTCAAGCGGCCATCTACCTATCCTACTCTTTACACTAGTGTGTAGGTGACGCTAAACGAAACGGAACCTATACAAATGCCCATATAACTTACCACCAAGCTTACCCCTCGCTGAACCGATGGAACAAATGCAAAAGCCTGTATCGGACCAACAATGATCACTTCTGGTACCAAACAGGACTGTTTCACACCGGGGTCTGGACTTGTCGACGGTGCTGACCCATGTCGAGCTTTTCAGTCCTACTGTCCCTTTGGACCTTGATTGTTCTAAAGAC
>BLSH010533809.1:155927-171086 GCA_018402905.1 Glandirana rugosa | reverse complement strand
CCATACGGTTCTCTTCCCCCGTATGGGATATATTCATTACCCATTATTACCTCTTCTTACACGACTCTTTTCGGGACTTTTTCCCCCTACCCTCCCTCCCATAGCACGTGACCTTGGCTGTTTCTTGGACCTCTCACTCCCACGAATTTATGTGAGGCCCGAGGAGGGTATTTAAGTCCGGTCGGGTGACCGGAAGGATGAATACCGGCACCGGGAGACTGGTTTCTATCTACACCTAGTGTATTTGTGCGTTGTTCTGAATGTTGTATTTATCTGGACTCCACACGGAACCAGTAGACCAGCCATACGGTTCTCTTCCCCCTACTTCCCTAAACGGCATATTTTTGCCCCCTTCTCTTGGCATACCGACCAGATGACCAAGGCACACCTCAGGTCTATTTATGTTGTAAGTCTTGTTGCGTGTTTATGTGATCCACATCTATCTTTGGTCAGAGGGCCACGGCCATAAGTAGGAAGGCCAGTGGGCTGGCCTGAATTTATGGGAGGAGCCCGGAGTGTATTTAAGCACCCTCACTCTCCAGGTTCTTTGTCGGTTCCAGTGCACGATACCCTCCCTCCCATCCCCCTTTTTCAGGGCTTTTCTCAGCACATTCTTCTCCATTATTACCCATTACTTATATAGGGTATGCCCCCTTCTCTTGGCATACCGACCAGATGACCAAGGCACACCTCAGGTCTATTTATGTTGTAAGTCTTGTTGCGTGTTTATGTGATCCACATCTATCTTCGGTCAGAGGGCCACGACCATAAATATTATTTAAGCTGTATTTGCATCCAGATGCTTGCTAACAAGTATTACTTGTAAATGGGGATGTGTTTGGTGACATAACTTCTCTTGATTGGCTGTGGGAATAAGCTTGAAAGCACAGTAGACACTGGAATAGCTGCAAAATAAAGTACAGGAAAGCAGTAAGGAGATTATCACAAAAGATTGCAAATATCATCCTTGAGTTTTTGTTATGGTCTCAGTATATTGATGCAGCTGAAAAGTCAGGTGTAGAGATCTCACAAGAAAAATCAATAATAGATAAAACCCTTCTGTTTTTAACGTGGAATGTGGTTTGTTTGCAGACTAGCTAATAAGTGTGCTGGATTTTTTTTGTTTATACGTTATAATCCATTCAAATCCGTTAGTGCTATCAGAGAATTAAGAAATAAAAAGATCTAAGAAGCAGCTCAAAAGATTCCTTGCTAGGAATAGGGAAATCTGTAGAGTGTGGTATGCAGGTAAATAGAATAGATTCTTATTGTACAATAGAGGTACTTCTAGGGTCTTTCAGCCAGGTAACCCATGTGATATAGAATATAGATATGCCAAGGTGGGCTTTAGTGAACATAAATTCCATGAGTAGATGTTGATTCAAAATAGTGATAAGGTGTTGGATAGTCGGGGTGTGATGGTCTTCCAATTATGTGCAATAGATAGTCTTGCCATTATAAGTATGTGTGTTACTATGGCGTGGAAGTGAGTGGGCCAATCGTCAAGCCCCAGTCCCAGCAAGGCCAAGTTCCAGTTGTTGAGGTTAAGAAAGTATTGACATTCTTCCAAATAGCAGTATACCTGGGCAGGTCTACCAGATGTGTAATGATGAGACATTATAGACACAGTTCCTCCAGCATTTGTGGGAGTTGGAGGGGAAGAAACATGAAAGTTTGGTTGGTGTGTAATACCAGTGGTGTCAAATTTTTGGGCCGATTCATAATGGACTAGTGCTATCTTTTTAATAGCTTGTTTGCTGATTTAATGTAGGGACATTTTGATGCCTTAAGCTGCCATTTTGCTCTTGCTGGATGTCCAATGTGTCCCTGTGCCTTTAACCACTTGCCAACCGTGTAATGTATGTGGGATCAATTATTCTGCGAGGGCGTACTATTATGTCCTCCCAGAATCACGCTCCCGTGCACCCCCTGGGGCGCGCACCTGGGAGCATCCGTGACCGCCGGGTCCATGAGACCCGGCGCATCACGGATCACGGTAAATGGCCGCTTGCAGCGGCCGTTTACCATGTGATTCTCCATCAAATGACGGAGCATCACATGTAAACAAGCCGGCGGAAGTGCCGGCTTGTCTCTCCCCTCTCCGCACCGAGCGGTGCAGTGTGACAGGAGAGGGGGGAGAGAGGAGATGCAGTGGTGCTGTGGGCAGGATCTGAAGTGCCCATAGCACTGCTATGTGTCAGGCAGGGACCCTTATCCACCCATCCAGCTTCACCCATGCAGCCTCATCCATGCAGCCTAATCCATGCACCCTCATCCATGCCCACCCATCTGTGCCCACCCATCTGTGCCCACCCATCCGTGCCCACCCATCCATCACCCATGCATCCATGCTCACCCATCCGTGCCCACCCATCCATCACCCATGCATCCGTGCTCACCCATCCGTGCCCACCCATTCATCACCCATGCATCCGTGCTCACCCATCCGTCACCCATTCATCCGTGCTCACCCATCCGTGTCCACCCATCAGTCACCCATCCGTCACCCATACATCCGTGCTCACCCATCCGTGCTCACCCATCTGTCACCCATGCATCTCTGCTCACCCATCCGTCACCCATGCATCCATGCTCACCCATCTTTGCCCACCCATCCGTCACCCATGCATCTGTGCTCACCCATCTGTCACCCATGCGCCCGTGCTCACCCATCCGTGCTCACTCATCCGTCACCCATGCATCCGTGCTCACCCATCCGTGCTTACCCATACGTCACCCATGCATCCATGCCCACCCATCCATGCTAACCCATCCATACTCACCCATCCGTCACCCATGCATCTGTGCTCACTCATCCGTCACCCATGCTCACCCATCCATGCTCACTCATCTGTCACCCATGCATCCGTGCTCACCCATCCGTGCTCACTCATCCGTCACCCATGCATACGTACTCACCCATCCGTGCTCACTTATCCATTAGCCATGCATCTGTGCTCACCCATCCAGCCATGCTCACCCATGCATCCGTGCTCACCAATCCAATCGTGCTCACCCATGCAGCCTCATCAGTTCTCACCCATACAGCCTCATTCATGCTCACCCATGCATCCGTGCTCACCCATGCATCTGTGCTCCGCCATCCATCTGTGCTCACCCTTGCATCTGTGCTCACCCATCTATCCGTGGTCTCCCATGCATTCGTGCTCACCCATGCATTTGTGCTCACCCATGCATTTGTGCTCACCCATGCATTCGCGCTCAGTCATGCATCCGTGCTCTCCCATCCATCTGTGCTCACCCATGCATCCGTGCTCCGCCATCCATCTGTGCTCACCCATGCATCCGTGCTCCGCCATCCATCTGTGCTCACCCATGCATCCATGTTTACCCATCCAGCCATGCTCTCCCATGCATCCGTGCTCACCAATCCAGTCATGCTCACCTAAGCAGCCTCATCCATGCTCACCAATCCAGCCATGCTCACCCATCCAGCCTCATCCGTGTTCACCCATGCAACTATGCTCCGCCATCCATCTGTGCTCACCCATCCATCTGTGCTCACCCATCCATCCGTGCTCACCCATCCATCCATGCTAAGCCATCTGTACTCACCCATGCTAAGCCATCTTTACTCACCCATGCATGCATGCATGCTCACCAATGCATCCGTGCTCACCCATCCATCCCTGCTCAGTCACCCCCATCTATGGCTTATTCACCCCCATTCGTGCTCATTTATGCCTCATTCATGCTCATCCATACCACATCAGTTCTCATCCATGGCACATCCATGCCACTACAGTATCCATCCGTGCCACTACAGCACCCATCAGTGCCACTACAGCACCTCACAATAATGTAATAGGTAGTCAAATTAGATTTGAAATGTATGCCCCTAGAACGCCTGATAGTGCACCCTGCATGTTGGGCCTCTGTATGTGGCCAGGCTGTGTAAAAGTGTCACACATGTGGTATCACCATACTCAGGACAAGTATAGTACTCAATATACGTTGGGGTGTTTACTTTCCAAAATGGGGTAATTTTTTGGGCGTTTCCATTGTCCTGGTGCTCCAGGACCTTCTAAAGTTCAAGAGGTAGTCAGAAAATGATATGTGTAATTTATGTCCTTAGAATGCCTGATGGTGCTCCCTGCATATTGGGCCTCTGTATGTGGCCAGGCTGTGCAAAAGTGTCGCACATGTGGTATCACCATATTCGGGACGAGTAGCAGAATATATTTCAGGGTGAAATTTTTGCTAGATACATGCTGTGTGTTAGAAATATGGACAACCTTGTGTAAAAAGAAAAAACCTTTTCATTTTCTTTCCACATTTTCCAAAAACGTGTGGAAAAAATGAACTGTTCAAAAGACTCACTATGCCTCATAGAATATACGTTGGGGTGTTTACTTTCCAAAATGGGGTAATTTTTTGGGCGTTTCCATTGCCATGGTGCTCCAGGACCTTCAAAAGTGAAAGAGGTAGTCAGTAAATGATATGTGTAATTTATGTCCTTAGAACACCTGATGGTGCTCCCTGAATGTTAGGCCTCTGTATGTGGCCAGGCTGTGTAAAGGTCTCACACATGTGGTATTGCCATACTCAGGAGGAGTAGCAGAATGTGTTTTGGGGTGTAATTGGTGGTATGCATATGCTGGGTGTGAGAAATAATCTGTTAATATGACAATTTTGTGAAAAAAAAAAATCTTTTTTTGCAAAGAATTGTGGGAAAAAAATGACAACTTCAAAAAACGTGCGATGCCTCTTACTAAATACATTGGACTGTCTACTTTCCAAAAAGGTAATTTGGGGGATATTTGTACTTTTCTGTCTTGTTAGGGCCTCAGGAAATGAGAAAGGCTGTCAGTGCATCAGGTGTGATCAATTTTCAGTGATTGGCACCATAGATTGTAGACTCTATAACTTTCACAAAGACCAAATAATATTCACTAATTTGGGTTATTTTTACCAAAGATATATAGCAGTATAAATTTTGGCCTAAATTTATGAAGAAAAATTACTAATTTGCAAAATGTTATAACAGAAATGAAGAAAAATGCATTTTTTTTTTACAAAATTTTCGGTCTTTTTCCATTTATTGCTCAAAAAATAAACACCCCAATGGTGATTAAATACCACCAAAAGAAAGCTCTATTTGTGTGAAAAAAGGGACAAACATTTCATATGAGTACAGTGTAGTATGACTGAGTAATTGTCATTCAAAATGTGAGAGCACTGAAAGCTGAAAATTGGTCTGGTTAAGAAGGGGGTTTAAGTGTCCAGCGGTCAAGTGGTTAAGGAGGAGTTCCCTTAATTTATCCACTGTGTTACATTATGGCAGGCACCACAATGGACGGGCGATACTTGTCACCTGGCATGCGATCATTTTGAGGCAACTAGCGTTCGACCCGGGTTTTGCCTGCCACCGTGCCAGAGCTGTTTCCGGCCCGGACTTTCTGGTCCACTCAAACCCCTCTCCACCTGGATTTAATAACCAGGATGAGAACAGAGGGAAGCTCTATCCTGGGTCTCAGAGGGAGAAAGCTGAGAGAGCTCTGTGTGCTAATTTGGATTCTAAGAATTAGGTTTGCAATGTGCTTGTGTTTTATGAGTTTCGGGGACAGCCCCACACTGTATGGAGAGGAACCAGTTTGTTTAGTTTAACGCCAGACGACGAGGTTTTGTTTTCTGTTTTAGTTTGTGTTTTGAACTTGCAAACCTGAAACAATAAACCTGGCAAGCCGCCAGATTTAAAATAAACTGTCCTCCATGTCAAGAGGAGAGTTGCCAGGCTATTGCAGCACAACAGGCAGCCCAGCTGGAAATCAACCAACAGGATGCAGAGGCCACTGCAGCTCAGCGATAGGAGAGTTGCCAGGCTATCACATCACAAAATACAGCTCTGCAGGAAACCAACCTCCAGGTTGCAGGGGGCCCTGCTGGAGTTGAAAAAGGCACCCGCACCTCCTGTGATAGTGGAACCAAAGTTTGTATTTGCTTCTTACCACATGCAGAAGATGACACCTGCTGATGATGTGGAGGCGTTCCTCACGATCTTTGAAAGAGTCACTCTTCACGAAGGATGGCCAAAGGAACAGTGGGCGGGACTGCTGGCACCATTCTTAACCGGAGAACCCCAAAAAGTCTATTTGGATCTGGAAACAGATAAGGCCCAGGACTATGAGACTCTAAAGGCAGAGATACTTGCATGCCTGGGGGTCACCATGGCAGTCCGGACCCAGCTCATGCATCAGTGGACCTACCACACTGAAAAGCCACCTCGTTCTCAGATGTTCAACCTAGTTCACCTTTTTTACCAACAGTATTGCTCTTTATTGAAAATCATCAGTACTGGTAATAATGACAAATTGTAATTGGAGATACAATGCAGGAAATAGACAGTAACTTCTAGACACACAGGTAATAAAGTAAGTACACAACAGCGGGAACTATTTAGATAGTGTTGTTCACTTTGCAGGAGCATACACATAAGACAGTCTTACGAATTAGCCACCCAAGGCTGCCATGTTTTTTTCATATTTCCGAGGGCAGTTCCTATTGATATATGTCAACTTACATTGGTAATGTGCCATCAACAGGTTTCTTCCAGGAAGGGAAGACCCAATTAAACAGTATTTCTTTCTTCGCATAGTATAAAAGATATAATATTAACAGCTTGGTGTATCTAGGTGGCTGCTCATCATCATGAATACCTAGTAAGGCTAGTTCTGGGGTGCGGGGCAAAGACATCTGCAAATGAGAGTCTATAGCATCAAAATCGCACTCCAGAACCATTGTATCTTAGGACAGGACTAAAACATATGCATATAAGTTCCCTCTTCTGCATGACATCTAGTGCATGCTGAGGACCGCTGTGGATAGACTCTGTGCAGCCTCTGTGGTGTATGATACACTCTATGAAGGAACTTGGTCTGTATCACCTTATCTTTAGAGGCTATCATTATCTTGGAGTTATCTTCAAAACATGACCTAGTTCACCTTACCAGGAAATGGGTACAGCTGGAGACTTTCCCAGGTCCCCAGATTGTGGAGCGTGTGGTCATGGACTGCTATCTATGGGTGCTCCCTGCTGCTTTGAGGAAATGGGTCAGCCATGGGGACTCCAAAGCTGCAAGCCAACTGGTGGACCTCATGTTGAGATACACGGCTGCTGAGGACTAGCTGCTCCCATCTGCGCCCCACTCCAACATCTCTAGAGGTGAAAGATCGCCCGGCAGACCTGGTAAGACTGTTCCAGGGTTCAGGGGTGAGGGGAAATTTGATAAAACTGATACGGTTAAAGAGACTGGGGGCTCTAGACCGGGAGACTGGCCAAAGAAGCCAGGAAGGTCTTGGGGACCCTTGAGAGGACTGGGTATAGAACACATACTGTGCTACCGATGCCATGCATTGGGGCAAAAAAGACGCATTTCTCTTTTTTCACAGGTCGCATGTATAGCATCATGCTCAAGTCGCATGGAGAAGCAAATGTGTGTGAGATTGACACCCCTTGCGGCAGAGTGACCCATTCAGTGGGAGTGGTTCCTTCCCTGCTTCATGAAGCCCTAGTGAGGAGGGATTTTCCCCATTTTTGGAGGTTGTGGGAAGGCACAGAGAGCCTTGAGGACAGAGCTCCCCCTGCTGAGGAGGCACGGGAGTTCTCATCAGACCCTTTTTGCCAAATGGAAGGAGAGATTGGTGGCAGGACTGAGGAAGAAGGAGACCCTCTTCCTTTTTCCTGTAATGGCTGGGGAGTTGGAGGAGCCGGAAGATACTGTAGCTCCCAGCAGATAATGTCCCAGACCATGTCTCTGTCCATGACTGTCCGTGAACCGAATGTAGTCCCTGACTTAGAGGTCCAGAGAGAGGACTTCTGTACAGAACAACTAAGGGATGTCACTCTCCACAGAGCCAGAGAAAACGTGAAGGTGATGGATGGAAAACCTGTGGACCCTAATTGGGGGGTGTCTTTTCCCTACATGGTGCTTAAAAATGATTTGTTGTATTAGGTGGTGAAACACAGAGAGGGTGAACTGGAACAGATAGTGGTCCCAAACCCTTCCGCCGGATAGTGATAGATCTGGCCTATGGTCATGTAATAGGGGAACATCTGGGTATGGAGAAAACCAGGGAGAGAATAACCCAGAGATTCTTCTGGCCTGGGTTGTATGCAGACATCAAAAAATACGGAGTCATGCCCTGAGTGTCAAATGACAGCCCCGTCACCCCATTTCCGTACCGCTGTTTACCACCCGCAAACTGATGGTCTGGTGAAAAGGTTTGAGTATGCTTAAAAAAAGAGGTGGATAAAGATGGGCGAAATTGAAATTTTTTGCTTGCCGTACCTCGTGTTTGCCATGCGAGAGGTTCCCCAGGTGTTTACGGGGTATTCCCCCTTTTAACTCTTGTATGGTAGACATACCAGGGGGCTGCTAGATGTCGCAAAAGAGACATGGGAAGGAGAGGCCACTACATATAGGATCGAATTGCAGCTGTCCTGCCCCTTGTATGAGAACATATGGAGCAAGCCCAGGAAGCCCAGGGAAGGGTTTACAATCGGGGTGCCAAAACCCAAACTTTCAACACCAGAGACAGAGTGCTGGTGCTAGTCCCCACGGTTGAAAGTAAATTCCTGGCAAAATGACAGGGTCCCTTTGAGATAAGGGAAAGAGTAGGGGAAGTAAACTGCAAAGTTTACCACCCTGGGAAAAGGAAACTGGAGCAGATTTACCATGTTAATCTCTTAAAACCATGGAAGGACATGGAGACTTTATTGACAGTGCCCACGCCCCAAAAGGACAGGTTACCCCTAACCCGGATGTCCCTATAACCGAGTCCTTGTCACTGATGCAACAAAATGATGTTAAGGAATTTGTCAGTAAAAATAGAGACTTTTTCTCTTCCCTACCCAGACTGACCATTGTTCTACAACATGACATAATCACTTAGCCCGAGGTCTGTGTAAATGTAAAACCCTACCAAATACCTGAGGCTAGATGAGAGATGGTGGCGAGATAAATAAAAACCATGTTGGAGTTAGATGTGATAGAGGAGTCCCACAGCGCCTGGTCGAGCCCTATAGTAGTGGTCCCAAAGCCCGATGGCCCTATCTGGTTCTGTAACGATTTCAGGAAGCTGAATGAAGTGTCTAAGTTTGATGCATACTTGATGCCATGGGTTGACAAACTTGTGGATAGGTTAGGAGGGGCCCGGTACATAACAACCCTAGACCTAACTAAGGGATACTGGCAGATCCCCCTAATGGAGTCAGCAACCCCAAGAGGTCTCATGGTGGAGAAGGAATGCCTGGCTATCAAGTGGGCCTTAGAGGCCCTAAAATACTACCTGCTGAGAAGGTCATTCAGGCTAGTCACCGACCATGCCCCCTTAAGTGGATGTGTAACAACCGGGAGAAAAATAGCCGGGTGACTAGGTGGTTCCTGGCCCAACAGCTGTTTAAGTTCTCAGTCGAACACCGGGCTGGAAGGCTCTAAAATAATGCTGATGGTCTTTCCTGGGCCCACTGCATGGTCGGGACAGTTGCTCAGCCTGAGGGGCTTGAGCAGAGCGGGGGATATGGGATATTATGGGAGACACCACAATGGACGGGTGATACTTGTCGCCTTGCATGCTATCATTTTTGAGATGACTAGCGGGAGTCCGACCATGGCAGAGCTGGTTCCAGTCCAGACTTTCTGGTCCATTCAAACCCCTTTCCACCTGCATTTAATGACCAGGAAGAGAGCAGAGGGAAGATCTATCCTGGATCTCAGAGGGAGAAGGCTGAGAGAGCTTTATGTGCTAATTTGGACTCTAAGAATAAGGTTTGCACTGTGCTTGGGTTTTGTGGGTGTCAGAGACAGCCCCACACTGTATAGAGAGGAACCTGTTTGTTTAGTTTAGCGTCAGACAGCGAGGATTTGTTTTCTGTTTTTGTTTGTGTTTTGAACTTGCAAACCTGAAACAATAAACCTGGCAAGCCGCCAGATTTAAAAGAAACTGTCCTCCACGTTAAATGTTTACATCTAAAAAGTGATCCCCCAAGCTAATCTCCCACAACTGCTATTTATGCTTCAACTTGGAGACTCTCAAAAAATATAGAGTTAGGACCGCAGTATACAGAGGAACCTTGACGTTTGCACTGCAGCTTCCTCATATGTTTGCAAATGCGTGCAACAAGACCTTTGGTTTTAAATATGAATTGTTAGAAAGGGTCGATTTGGCTTGTTTGCAGGCTAGCTGGAGAAAAATAGTAATGGCAATGTGCAGAATGCAGTAACTCAAAGCAGCCAATTTGATTTGATTTTTATAAAGTTAGATCAGTTAAATCTAAATTAAGGCTAGGTGTTTAAATTCATCTTGCTACTACTGTTTGCTTTATTGAATTAGCCTAGGTTCACATAGGTGGGAAGCGGGAACAAGAGCGATTCCAGTGCAGGTTCCCACATCGCACCTCTCCTGCAGGCAGTTCACATTGCCCTCTGCGAACCATTGCGGTTGTCAATACATTGTTAATGACACCCCCAGAATGGTTCACAGATCGCAGTATGAACTGTGAACACGCACAGGAATCGGATTGCATAGGTGAGAACACCCATGCAATCCGGATTCAGTGCGGGGGGAAAAAAGTCCCTGCACTTTTTTTTATGCACATCTAATGTGAGTTCAGACATACAACTGTATGACTGAACTCGCATTGCTCAGACATTGCATGTGATAGGCACCTGCGGTGCGGGTGCGAATCACATGGGATGTCTAAGATCGCACTAATGTGAACCCAAGCTAAAGACTACCTTTATGATCAATGTGTAGGCCTCAAACAACAACTTCATGTAAAATCTATGACTAAAGCCTCAGGCTGTAGTATCATCTGAAAGGTGTAAGCTCTTGGAACTCTTCTTTTAGAATTCCCATTAACATGCAGTTGAAATTGCATGTACATTAAACTGTTATTATAAAATGGTCTTAAAAAAAAACAACAAAACCGTGATGCATTCTAAAAAGGGAACTTTATTCTCTCCATCAACATTACCTATTTTTAATGCTTTTGCTGCTAGCTTTAGTAAATATACTGAAAGCTATATTTCATTTAGCCATTTCAACCCGTTTTTTTAATCAGTTACTACCAGATGCCAGGCCAAGGCCAAAATAATTTTTCCAGAAAAAAATCTTTGAGTTGTGGGTGGATAGACAAGTTTGCTTTGAATATTAAATATGAATTGAAAAAGGAACAGTTAAGTTCCAATTAAACTATGTGATTTATGAAGCAGCTTGAATTTCTCCCTTTTGTCAAAAAGAAGTTAAAAAAAAAGCATGATACTAGCCATACTTTTAACAACATTTTGATGGGATTTTGCTGTGGCAGCACAAACAACGCCATGCAACAAATAATGTTTTTGTTAAGTATCATGTACCCAATGAAAGTATAAGGTGGTAAGGCATTGCAATGACAAGTGGCTTAGAGACAAGAAAGGGTCACCAGTAGTAACTACAAGAAGTAGATGGATTATTGGGAACTGCAGAACTGGAACTAGTCTTGAAGGCAAGGCCACAACGTAGGAAGCAGCTGGCACAGGTCACTGACTGGAACAGATGAGCAGAAACCAGAAGGCAGGGTTGATTTTAAAGAAGAAGCCAAGGATTGGTATCAGGAGAGATATAAGGTACCTGAGCAGCAGAGATATGGTGCATTAAGTTATTCATCACTGTTTTCACTTTTACAAGTGTTAAGCCTTAAAAAGAACATTTGACAACAGTAGCTGGGTATGTGTGAGCAGATAGTGGAAATGCATAAACAGACTCTGTATGTGCACCTCCTTGACACAGAGATACATGCCAGTCCAAAACCCCCGGCAGAGAGCTATGCACCACTTCAGCAATTCAGCATCCACCTGACTCATGTGTAATATACATAGGACCCTAAATCCCAGAGGGCCCTTGTGAAGCTGCACAGTCTTTACAAATGGGGCCTCTGTTGGTCCTCCTAGGCTTTGATATTATAATATTCATGTCTGAGGAAGGTGTGAGACATTGTGGGAAAACCAGAATGTATAGGCTAATCTCTATAATATTTTTTTACAACTGGAAACCTTGTCCCGATGATCACAATATAATAGCTGCATAACTCATCCCTGTTGAGTATATTACATGCGATGTCTTTCTTAACATTATTGATATGTCCTTACAATTTAACAAATCTGAGAAATACTATATTTTTACACTTCTAATTTAAGATACCAGCTTCACATTAATTTCCATTCAGGGGCACATTACAACAGTTCATTACTGATAGCAACGTTGTTTATGTAACAGGTATGTTGACAGCAAGGCAAGATACCCATAGATTATAATGTAAGACTATTGATTATGCAATTTCTCCTTTTGGCCACAAGATGGCAATAGGGAGAGGCTGACATTTCCTTCCTGAAAATGGAAAGACACAGAGGACACTAGGAGGAGAAAAGTTTCAGGAAGTGGTAGAGAGGGCTGTGGAGGACAGTGTGGAGAGAGGACTGTGTGTCCATGAGGGACAATCACGCAGTCCAGCACCATCCCAGGAGAGGGACAGGCAGCTGAAGGAGAGAGAGAAAACCTGGGAGCCTGGAAAAAAAGTGTGGGTTGTGCTACCAGAGGAAAGAGGATGGCTGCCCACGACCATTCAGTACAGTGATACATCACAGCAGTACAGCTCAGCGATCAAGTGCAGGATACATCACAGCAGTTCATCCCAGTGGTGCGTTTCAGTGCAGCGGTGACACTGATCACCACCCCGGGATCGCATCATCCATCCCCACACAAGGTTGGCCACTGCCGGGTCCATTAACAGACACCAATGCTCGCCATGCTGACAAGCGGTAACCCTGCACACCTTTTCAACAGCCAGGAGCTTGAACAAGGATGTTGGTACCTGGGAAACCATGACATCCAAAGTATTGGTAAGCAACCCCTTTCAATTATCACTAGATCCTGTATGCAGACACCATTTCCAACTCAGCAGACAGAAGGCACTTGTTTGAAAGCCTCACAGCTAACCTGTTGCCTACTTTAAATTACCACTGGATGAACCACTACAATCAGTTTGTTTGCCTACCTTGAATTACCAGTGTTCACTGATAACAAGGGCCCTCCTCATTGCTAGTAGAAGACAGTGGGAATTTTCACATCAAAAAGACGTTAACGACTTCGAACCCTACCTGCATATTATACATAAAGGGACCCTTTACTACTTAGAGCTCTGGTAACCCATATTGAGATCTCTTGCATGTAATTGCCCTATAGTATGTGTTTATCTTGTTTCCTCTTTACAGATTGATAGTGTCTGTGGCTCAGAGGGAGTTGAAAAGTCAATAAACCTTCTCCCCTTCCTCTTAGTGCCTGGGTTACCAGCATAGAGTTGCAGTCTATTCTTGCATCTACGGTTGCCAAATATTGATGGTTGTTGTTTCTATTGCATTGGTACTGTGTGTTCAGGTTCAACTGTGCTCTAAGCTGCCACTTATTCTAATCTGTAATAATATAGCAAGCTTGTTTATCACTAAACGGGTGTGTGTCTATTTCATAATAACCACAGCCAGGATAATGGTATTTTCCACTTGTGTCCTTAAACATGCTCACAGTGATTTTGTTCAACCAGGTGTGCCAGAGGGGCTGAGTTTGTTCTTGGAGTTGAGGCGCAGGACAGAGAACCCTAAATTACCAAGTGGCTCCTACTGGTGTGGCGCTTTACGTGGGGGAACTCGTCCGGGATATCCTGTTCTGCTAGCAAACCACCAAGACAACACCCTTGAAAGCATCAAGATGGATCCTGTCAATGTGAGCCCAGAAAGTTCAGGCCAAGTAACCTCTTCGGAAGAAGCTACCTTACCGGCACCTGTAGCCATGATAGGGCTGGAATTCATTGCCGCCTATGAAGAGTTTGTGGCAAAGTGTCAGAAGAGTAGTCCAATATACACTGGTTTTGAATACCAAAAGCTGGGAACCTTTTCTGAAAAACAGCCAGTTCCTGTCAGTGAAGAGAGTTTCAAAGAATTGCTGCAGCTAGCCATGCAAGCCTTAGATGAGTGGGACATCCCTAAGGCCCACAAAAATCAGAGAATCCCGAGAGTTTGAGGGGGCCAGCCTCAGAAGCTATTCACAAACTGAAACTTAGCAAACAGGACTGTACTTCTCATGACTACTTAGATATCTTGCAAAACGTGTTTGGGAGAACAGAAAGGGCCTCCCACCTCGTGTACCAGTTTGAGCATACCTACCAAGATGAGGGGGAGAAACTGTCTGAATACATGAGGCGTCTTGACAAGATAATGTACCAGAAACTGCTAAAGAAAGGTACAGATCACAGGTCAGTTGACAGGGTATGGGCACAAAAGGTTTTAAGGGGGGCTCAGCCCTTAGATTCTATTATGATCCAGTTGAAAACTCAAAGTGATGGTGGAATTTTGAAGTACCCTGAATTAATCTGGATGGTGCGAGAAGAAGAAGCTCTGTTGGTGAGTTAAAAGGGAAACCTGAAACCAGTATCTGTCACTAAAGTCAGAGTGATTAGTGCAACTAGTGATGACCCAGAGATAGAGCTCTTGAAACCCAGGTGTAGCAAATGATGGAGATGATGATGCTGCTAGCAGCCAGGATCACCCCTCCAGCTAAACAGAATGTCTCAGAGCCCAAGCAGACTTTGAACCCTACAGTCATTTCTGCAGAGAAGCCTATGAGTTGAATAGTCTGTTTTAACTGCGGAGGAGTGGGTCATTGCTGACACAACTGCACAAGTCTGCTAAAACATGTCAGCTGGTCCAGAGAATCCAGCAGGAAACCTCAGAGGGCCCTGGTGAAGAAGCCAACCAGGTGTCCACCTACAGCTCAAAAACAAAGACCCAGGGAAGCCACAGCAGAATCCTAAACTGTCACAGGGGACCATCACTGCTGTTTCTGAATGACCAGACAATCCGCTCCCAATCAACCTCAAGTGCCCGGACGCGAAGAGTCAGTGTATACCAGCCCCCTGGGAATCAACTGAGATGCAAACAAAATCAAAAGCCCATCAAGAAGGGGGGCACAAATACAAATGACTGGACAAGCTAACTACCCTACTCCTGATAGATTCTATGACAAACTAGACATTGCATCAATTCAAGTAGAATTTAGGCATTTATACAAAGACCCTTCTGGACACGGGGGGGGGGGGGGGGGTCCGAA
>BLSH010533809.1:126623-150623 GCA_018402905.1 Glandirana rugosa | reverse complement strand
CGACCCATTTCCCCATATCCTCCATCTCTCTCCCCATATTATTGTATATTAATCGTGTAGTTACTTATTTAGTCTAATCTGTTTTGTCATCACAATCTAGAATCCATGTATAGAATATGACCAGACACAGAAGAAGCCGGAACCAGATCTTAATGAGCGGCACTCTAAATTACACCCCATAATTACTCACATACTTGCCGCAGCTCGCCTCTCTATAACCAGAAGATGGAAAGAGGTCTCCCCCCCTACTCTACAACATATGATTGTAATATTAAATGACCAATTGATGATGGAGTTCCTCTACTCTAAAGCACACTTTACCCTTGAGAAATTCTACGAGCAATGGCAGCCTTGGCTCTCAGACCCAAGAGCGCACAAACTCACTTAAAAATAACATACTCCAACACTCCCCTATTCATTACAAAGGTAACTGGGCTATTAACAAGCCCAGTCACCACCACAAATCCCGAACAATAGACCAAGGCCGAAGAAGACACAGACCAGTATAAGATATGTACCTAAGATCTAACACTACTGTTTTGTCTAATCTGATTTATTCATTGATGTGCTAATTATATGTTATTATACCCCTCTCTCTACCTCCTATACCCCTTTACCCAGCCTAACCCCCATCCTGTTACTCTTTACCCAATAGATAATTTGGGATCCCTGTGGTGTGTGCTCCGGGGTATCCTTGGGTCACAGGTATGTTCCCCATGGGGGTGTCCTGGGGATGTCCTGGGGTGTACCTGGGGATCCTTAAGAACAGGGGAGGAGCATAACTTCGGCTGAGCCCTCCTCTCGGATGGGTTGGTTGATTTCCCAAGCTTATCCAGGTATAGCTATATACTCCTTTTTTTTGTTTATCTTTCTCTGTACGCAATGTTTATCTACTGCATAATCACTTCATGTTTGTGACTTTTGGAAATATTGAATAAAGAATATTAAAAAAAAAAAAAAAGATGCAGTTACATGAAAACAAGACATGGCATAGTAAATAATGATAAAAATGGATATAACAACAGTGCTCTGTTGTTGGAGGCAGAGTGAACCCAACACGTTTCAAGCTATGCAATTAATGCTCTTCATCAGGGGGAAGTAGTTATGATGATAACAACATTGTCATTAATGTAAAAACATCACTTCTTAGACCGCATCAATTAAAAGGACATGTACCAAGGTATTTTGCCACTCAGTGTCCATCCAGGATCCACAGAGTGGAGGAGTGGATGCCGCCCACCTGTCTTGATCACAAAGGGCACCGCACCCAACCCAGGAGGGTCACACCCCCTGAGCTGAGAAGAGTCAGGAGGATAGAGCTTCCCCTGCAGGGGAAACACTGGAACTCACTCCAGACCCTTTTGATTGCAAAATTGAAAAGGAAACTGTGGGTTTGTCCAACAGAGGCGTAGGTCCTTTTCCTCTTTCTGTAATGGCTGCGGACCAGGAGGAGCTGGAATCCAGCCCCCAGTTGGAGGTTAATGAACAATAAAGAATTTCTGACTCTATTAGTGAGAGTGGACAGAATATGGTGCCTGATTTAGAAGTCAGAAAAGATGATTTTTGTACGGAACAACTAAAAGACGCCACACTCAATAGAGCCAGAGAAAACATTAAAATGGTACATGGGGAACCTGTTGAACCTAATATAGGGGTGTCTTTTCCTTACATGGCTCTTAAAAATAACTTGCTGTGTCAGATGGTAAAGCAAGGGGAGGAGGAGGTAGAGCAGCCGGTGGTTCCCAAACCCTATCGCCAGATGGTATTAGATTTGGCCCATGGTCATATAATGAGGGGACATCTGGGTATCCAGAAGACTAGGGAGAGAATAACCTAGGAGATACTTTTGGCCTGGGTTAAATGCAGATATCAAAGAATAGTGTGAGTCATGCCCAGAGTGTCAGTATTCTGGGCCATCGCTCCATTTTCTCAGTCCACTGGTACTGTTAGAGAATACCCTGCAAAAGGCACAGTTTGTGACTATTTGAATTCTCCCGCGTGTTCCCATGCGCTCCCGCGCGTGTGCATGTGCCCACGCAGGAACGGCACCAAATGGCTCTTTTTCAGCCCAGCGGACCCTGCAGCGAGTGCTGACCCCTGGACTGTCTACGACCACTCTCTTGCCTAGCCCTCCTGTACTTTGCCTGCCCACCTGTTGACGACCCTGCCTGAACCCGACCATCCATCTGCCTGCTCCTCTTGTATTGCACCGCCAGCTTTTTTCATGACCCGGCCTGTATGACCATTCTGCAAGTGCACAAGTTCACCAGCGGACTTCTACCAACACCAGTGACCCAGTCCGACCCTCGTGCCATCCTGCACTCCCGAAGCCACCTGTCTACTCTACCAGGGGTTCCCGAGTCAAGGTAGTAAGGGAGGTTACCTACTGCATAAGTCAGACTCATCCACCAGGTACGTGACAGGTACCATTACCAATCTTTGAAGTGCCTTTTAAAAGGATTGGCATGGATCTGGTGGGACCAGTAGTAGAGTCTACCTGAGGCCATCAGCAGATACTGGTAATGCCAGACTATGCCACGTGATAACCTGAAGCCATTCCCTTGCTTAATACCTCAGCTAAAACTATTGCCAAAGAGCTTGCCCAGGTATTTAGTCATATAGGTATTCCAAAAGAGATATTGATCTTGATATTGATATTGATCTTTATGTCCCGAGTCACTAAAGAATTGTGTAAGTGTTCATAATCTCCCATCTCCGTACCTCTGTCTACCACCCGCAAACTGATGGTCTTATGGAGGGATTTAACAAAACACTCAAAGGCATAATAAAAAAAGGTGGTGGACAAAGATGGGAGAAATTGAGATTTTTTGCTGCCATACTTCATGTTTGCCATACAGGAGGTACCTCAGGCATCTACAGGTTACTCCCCTTTTGAACTACTGTATGGGAGACATCCCAGTGGATTGCTAGATGTTGCAAAAGAAACATGAGAGGGAGCAACCATGCCTTATAGAATCGTAATTGAGCATATCTTACTGATGCAAGATAGAATCGCTACTGTCATGCCACTTGTACGTGAACATATGGAGCAAGACAAGACCCGGGTATTCAGCCCTGGTGATAGAGTGCTGGTACTAGTCCCCACCGTTGAGAGTAAATTCCTAGCAAAGTGGCAAGGTCCCTTTGAAATTATGGAAAGAGTATGGAAGGTAAACTACAAAGTTTAAATTGTATGTTTCAGAGGTATTAGGTAGTTGCCTCGGTACCCAGGGCTCTGAGTATATATATTTTTTTGTTTTTTTATTTTTTTATTTATTTTTTTACATGCGTTTTAATATTTTGTTGGCTGCTGCTATATTATATTTTGACAATTTATATTGGCATTCACAAGGAGGGTACCTTGTATACTTTGTACTCTGCCTGTTAATGCTAGCCGCGCCCTGAGATTTGTGATATATGCACATATATATATATATATATATATATATATATGCCTTGATACTTTGAATGCTTTACCCAATCAAAGCAATAAAATCTAATACAATCACTACTAAAATCACTCAAACATCAACACTTATGACGTCCATAATATTCTCCTTATTGTATAAAGAAGGTTCTCCATGTTAAATAAAAAAACAGGAAGCTGTAAGGATTCAAACAATCTCTCTCCCAATATTTCACTACTACAGGTCACGCTGTTCTTCTCATGATTAATCTTACATGTAAAAGGGTAAAAACTCAGAACCAGTCCAATGATAGGCTCTGTTTCTCCCAACTGTTCCTTGTTGCTACCCCTATGGGTCCCCACTTACCAGAACTGTGGTCTTTATGCGCTTTCCTGCTCTTTATGGGTGAGTAGGTTTCCCTTCAGATTTCTCCCATGCCTTCCTATTCAGCCTCTGTGTTGAATCTCCTCATAAGCTGTATCTCATTGAGCATGTAAAAGGACAAAGCTCAATGGAATTTGTGGTACAGACGGGAGCCTCTGATGTGGGACTGGGTGCTGTACTGTCCCGGGTCAGAGACGGGCATGAGCACCTTGTGGTCTACCTTAGCAGAAAGCTCAACAGACATGAGAAAAATTATGCTATTGTTGAGAAGGAATGTTTAGCCATTAAATGGGCCTCAACTTCCGGTTCCGGCGCCTTATGGAGTAGCTGCTTACTACAACAGCTCCCGCCATGAGACCCACACATCAGCCTTTAAAGCCAGCGAAAATCGCTGAACGAAACCGCCTGACCCTACGATCGATTCTGCGGTCATCCTGGATCGTTTCTTGGACAAATCTGGGGCACGAGCGGCCCTGTCTCAGTGCCTCCCGGACCAGGGGGATCAGGCCATGCCACACGTAATGGAGGCTGCCTCAGAGATGGAGGTGAGTGCTCACACAGCCCCCAGTGCGGCACCGAATGAACTAAATAGCACCGAACTAATTGCACAGGCAGTCGCTGCTCTACTCGCCCCCACTATTAAGGCATCTGTAGAGAAAGCAGTACAAGAAGGGATGCATGTAATTCATAAGGAGCTGAGAGAGCACAAAGCCAGACTAGCAGAGGCTGAGCAGCGCATCTCTCATGTAGAGGATGAGCTCTATCAAACTCAGGAATCAGACATGGCCCAGGACAGACAACTTAAAGCCATTGTGGAAAAGCTGGAGGACTTGGAGAATAGATCCAGGAGGTCAAACCTCCGTTTTATTGGGGTCCCCGAATCGCTCCACACCCAGGCCTTAACAACATTCTGCTCTACCAAAATACCTGAAGCTCTAGGCCTTCCAGGGCAATGCCTTGTCGAACGTGTGCATCGCCTGGGTCCACCAACACCAGATAAACCGCAACCAAGACCCATAATAGCTAAATACCTAAATGATGCAGATAAATCTATGATACTGCAAAAATACAGGCAACAAAAATCTCTCTCAATAGACGGTGTAAAAATTCTGATATTCGCCGACTATTCGGCTGAAGTGGCAAAAAAAAGAAAATCCTTCCAGGGGATTTGTGCTGAACTCTTTAAACACAATCTGAAATTCACACTAACCTTTCCCGCCATACTGCGACTGCCATCTGGAGAACAGCTAACTTTCCACTGCCCACAGGAGGCTGAAAAATTCATATGTTCACTCCAGCCAAACTCCTATGCCCACTTCACGCGCCCTGGAGATGAGAAGCCCCAGGAAGGACTCCCCGAAAAGATTTAAACAATCTGGAGGGCGCAATGCGTCCCATCATCCGGACTGACACCCCTCATCATTTAAAAGAGGCCTTCTTCTTTCTTCTGCTTTTTCACTAGACCGATTTACCAGCTAGTAATGAGCAAAGAGGACTTACTGTGCGGCCTTCTTGGAACCCACAAAGGTGATAGGCTGAAAGCTTCATCCCTGGTAACACCCTTCATTTAAGTCTCTAGTTCTCCCCCTTAGAGGGGTTATTAATGTTCATGCTCTCTAATTTCTGTTGTTTACTGTAAGTGCACATGTCATCCCGTTGCACATGCATTGGGCGGACGCGTGCATACCATTCTACAGTTTTCTAGTATCCTAGTTTGAATATGCCATAACCATAATGTTACACTTTTAATTTGGTTTGAGCTCTCTCCTCCACATGCCTGCTGCTCTGGACCCCCCCCCCCCTCAAGCCTGTTACTGAAAACTCCTCTCAGTAGAGAAGGCTACCTGAGATTGCACACTACCCATCCTACTATCTATGCCAGATAATCACCTCCAGACCAAGGGTCCTCACCTAAATTGGGAGCTGATCTAAAGCAGTGATACCATGTGGAAGAAAGAGAAGTTCACGTGTGTTGTATGTCCCTCTTCCCCCCCCTTTGTATCCCCCCCCCCCACATTTCCCCCGAACTGCACAAGACCTTACCATTGTATAGGGATCTCTGGATCATCCTCTTATTACACATCCTTAGGAGGTTTCAAATAACCTACATTCTACTATACTACTTCATGACTGCAACTTCACCCCCAATTCGACACTGTACCATCAGCTCATACCCGCCTAATAATACCTGACTATGAAAATAGTGACCTGGAATGTTAAGGGACTAGGCTCCCCCAATAAAAGAATAAAAATCCTTAGACACCTGCAAAGGCTTAAAACTGATATAGCTTTGATCCAGGAGGCACATCTCACATCTAGGGATTTCTCCCGTATGAAGAAACTATGGGTGGGCACAGTGCTAGGGTCAGAGGGGACCACTAAAAGAGCTGTACAGTGGGGATCTAAAAAATTCAACTTAATGAGTGTCTACGCCCCAAATAGTCCTGATGATCAATACTTTACAAATCTATCAACTCACATTCTTACGCTTCCAGAGGGACCTCACATATTGGGAGGTGACTTCAATTCCACCATGTTCCCACTCGATGACAAACTCTCCCCCCATCCCCTCCCGACCAAAACACGGACACAGGGACCCACCCTACTCAACTCCACAATGACCTCTCTTCAGCTTATTGATCTTTGGAGACTCCAGCACCCAATAGACAGAGAATTCTCCTTTTATTCCCCCCCACATAAAGTTCTCACAAGAATAGATTATATCTTTGGATCCGACGAATTACTCACCTCATTACAAGGGACAGATATCCACAAGATAGCTGTCTCTGATCATGCCCCAGTCTCCCTCACGTTACAGGACCCCACAACTCACCAAGATTGCCATCTATGGCGTTTTCCCTCCTACCTCGCCAAAAATACTGACTTCGTCAATTTTATCACTAAATCTTGGGAAGATTTTGAAATTACAAACCAGAACCATACTAAAAATCCTACCCTCTTTTGGGAGGCAGGAAAGGCTTATTTAAGAGGCAGAATGATCTCCTATGCCTCCTTTCACAAAAAACGCTCCCTCCGAAAATTCAAAGAAGCCAGTGCCAAACTCAACAGGGCCCAACAAACACTGGCTGCGGCCAACACCCAACAAAATAGACAATTATGGCAGGAAGCCAAAAGAACATTTGATCTATGGGCGGACACTATAGAATTCTCCAAAAGGGCTCAGACAGACGCCATACATTACAAATTTGGAAATAAAGCAGGTAAATTACTGGCAAAACTGTGCAAAGGCCCCTATAAGCCCACACACATTACTGCCCTAAGGGACAAATCAGGCAAAACCCACAACCAACCACGAGATATAACTCAGGTGATGCTAGATTTCTACACCTCCCTTTACGCCCCCGACCCCATTGACAAGTCCAAGGCACAACTCTTTCTAGACGACCCTAATTTGACTACAATATCCCCGTAACAGTTATCAGCACTCAACGCCCCAATAAGCATCACAGAA
Organism: Glandirana rugosa; assembly: GCA_018402905.1. NCBI lineage: Eukaryota > Metazoa > Chordata > Amphibia > Anura > Ranidae > Glandirana > Glandirana rugosa. The sequence continues at coordinate 143,360 of BLSH010533809.1, read as the reverse complement.
GTAAAAGACACGATAAGCCATCTCCACTCAGGAAAAGCCCCAGGCCCAGATGGGTTTACAGGCGACTTCTATAAAGCCCTAAAGGACACTCTTAGCCGAACCCTGCTGAACGTATATGCTCATATCTGGACGGGGGGCACTTACCCACCAACCAGCAACCAAGCAATCATCAAGTTGATAGAGAAAAAGGGTAAAGACCCGATGGAACCAGTTCCTACCGTCCCATTTCCCTTCTAAACCTAGACACCAAAATACTCTCAAAAATAGTGGCAAATAGACTGGCAGCAATAATACCTGACATTATTCACCCTGCTTAGTCTGGTTTTGTCAAAGGCCGAACCGCATCCCTAAATATCAGAAAAAGTGATGACTATCCTTGAGGAAGCCGCTATGCACCCCCATTTGGAGAGAGCCATCATCACTTTAGATGCAGAAAAGGCCTTTGACAATGTCAATTTTGACTGGTTATTCATGGTTCTAGATAAATTTGACTTTAAAGGACCCTTTATACACCTAATAAAACAGATATACGCTCTTCCGTCGGCCAAACTATTCCTAGCTGGCCAAATGAGCCCAGACTTTAGACTCTTCAAGGGGACAAGACAGGGATGCCCCCTTTCACCCTTGCTATTTAATATTGCCCTTGAACCTCTATCCAGACATTTGATACACAAGGCTCCCCTACATGGTGTAAAAGTGGGATCTGAAGAGCTACGAACAGCCCTGTTCGCGGACGACGTGCTGATATTCTCAGCACATCCCTCGAAAGATCTACTCATTATTAAGGAGGTTTTTGACAAATTCAAAATCTGCTCAGGGCTACGCATAAATTATGGAAAAAGTGAGGTTCTACTATTAGGTTCCTATAAAACCCCAACCTGGGCGTTGGACTCGCCCTTCATTTTAGCCAATTCCCACATTACCTATCTGGGTATCAAAATTGGAAAAACACCAGCTTCCCTTTACACTTTAAACTACCCTCCCCTCATAGACAAGATAACCAGAGAACTCACCAGCTGGATGGATCTCCCGCTCTCACTCCTGGGGAGATGCCACCTGATTAAAATGGTTAGTTTTGCCAGACTGTTATATCCAATGCAGACAATACCTTTGCTCTTGAAGCACAAAGATATTAAAATCCTCAATAGCATTTTTATAAAATTTACCTGGCAAAACAAAAGAGCCCGAATTGCATTGAAACTCCTGTATCTCCCCAGGAGGGATGGTGGTGCTAACCTACCTAATATACGCTTATACAATCTAGCATGTCTATTGAGAATTGGTCTGGACTGGATAACCAAAGCTTCAAAATACTCAAACCATCACTTGGAGGCAACCATGGTGCACCCCCTCTCATTGTCGGCACTCCTTCACACTCGTTGGAAATCTCTGACCCCCCACTACAACATAATCTTTTGCTAAGGGACACAGTCATCGCCTGGAGAGAATCTCGAAATCTTTTGCCTTTATCTCCCTTTATCTCTAGGCACCTACCTATACAAGGTCACTCACATTTCACCCAGGATGGTCCCAAAATGTTTTTCACAAATGGAAGGAGAAAGGCCTAACCACCTTTTGCGGATTTATGCGACTCCACGAAAAGATCCCTCCTACCCTTCCAAGCAATTGCCCAAAGATTCGATCTCCCCCAATCGCATATGCATAACTACAACCAGTGCAGTCATTTTCTCAAATTCCTCGGCGCAAATGGTCCCAACAGACTCAGACTCTCCTTCATCGACCATCTGATAACCCAAAAATCCTACTCAATTTCCGAGATCTACAAGCCTCTACAGGTGGCTACCTGCTCCCAAACTACTAACTCAAAAAAATTCAACTGGTCTAAAGACTTTTTAGTAGAAAACCTGGAAGACAAAATCCTTGAAGGATACAACCTAGTCATTAACCTCACCCCCAGCGAACTATGGAGAGAAACGCAAATGAAAATTCTGGACTTACCTACCATACCTTCGTGACAAAGCCTCCTGTGACTCGGCGATCTGCCCTAAATGCTCTCAGTCTCTCCCATCCCTGGCTCACAGGCTCTGGCATTGCCAGAACATCACACCCTACTGGGATCAAGTGCTATCCTACATCTCGGACATCACCTCACTACAATTGCCTAAGGACCCTATCTTACTTCTGTTTGGCTATTGGGATGAACCCTCAATAGCAAGCCACACACAATGTCACCATACTCCTCAAAAGCAATGGATACTCCATACTTTACTGGCTGCAAGGAAAAATATCCTGAAAAACTAGATCCATCCTTTTTCTCCATCGATCTCCCAACTCCAGAAAGACCTACTCTCTCTGCTATATAAAGAAAGACTTTCAATGGATCTTCTCCACCCCACGTCAACGGAAAGGTTCCTCAGGAAGTGGCAACCCTACATCTTGAAAACTATCCGGTTAGCTGAAAGACAACTTCTACTCGACCAGCCTCTTAACTACCATGACAGCCACAAACAGTTGTATGGGTGCTGAAACCTCCTACCACCTGAATCCCCCTATAGAAAGGACTTGTCGTCTTTTTTGCCTTATCACCCTGTTCATAAGGTATATTGTAAGCCATCACTTACCCTCAATATATCTTTGTAATCTCATTTGCTACCGCTATGTTTGGAAGTATAGTCATTATATCAATTTATCATTCTATCAATCCATCAATCTATGTAGACTAGGCCACCCCTGGAGATCCACCCAGCTGCTTCCCACCGACAGGATCTATATGTTTCACCTATTCAGGTCTTGCAAAAGTGAGTACACCCCTAAGTGGAAATGTCCAAATTGGGCCCAAAGTGTCAATATTTTGTGTGGCCACCATTATTTTCCTGCACTGCTTTAACCCTCTTGGGCATGGAGTTCACTAGAGCTTCACAGGTTGCCACTGGAGTCCTCTTCCACTCCTCCATGACAACATCACGGAGCTGGTGGATGTTAGAGACCTTCACCTCCCATTTGAGGATGCCCCACAGATGCTCAATTGGGTTTAGGTCTGAAGACATGCTTGGCCAGTCCATCACCTTTACCCTCAGCTTCTTTAGCAAGGTAGTGGTCATCTTGGAGGTGTGTTTGGGATCGTTACCATGTTGGAATAATGCCCTGTGGCCGAGTCTCTGAAGGGAGGGGATCATGCTCTGCTTCAGTATGTCACAGTACATGTTGGCATTCATGGTTCCCTAAATGAACTGTAGATCCCCAGTCCCGGCAGCACTCATGCAGCCCCAGAACATGACACTCACTATGCTTGACGGTAGACAAGACACACTTGTCTTTGTACTCCTCACCTGGTTTCCGCCACACACGATTGACACCATCTGAACCAAATAAGTTCATCTTGGTCTCATCAGACCACAGGACATGGTTCCAGTAATTCATGTCCTTAGTCTGCTTGTCTTCAGCAAACTGTTTGCGGGCTTTCTTGTGCATCATCTTTAGAAAAGGCTTCCTTCTGGGACAACAGACATGCAGACCAATTTGATGCAGTGTGTGGCGTATGATCTAAGCAATGACAGGCTGGTCCCCCACCCTTTCAACTGCTGCAGCAATGCTGGCAACACTCATACGTCTATTTCCCAAAGACAACCTCTGGATATGACGCTGAGCACATACATTCAACCCCTTTGGTTTACCATGGCGAGGCCTATTCTGAGTGGAACCTGTCCTGTTAAATCGCTGTATGGTCTTGGCCACCAAGATGATCCTCAGTTTCAGGGTCTTGGTAATCTTCTTATAGCCTAGGTCATCTTTATGTAGAGCAACAATTCTTTTTTTTTCAGATCCTCAGAGAGTTCTTTGCCCTGAGGTGCCACGTTGAACTTCCAGTGACCAGTATGAGAGAGTGAGAGCAATAACACCAAATTTAACACACCTGCTCCCCATTCACACCTGAGACCTTGTAACACTAACAGGTCACATGAAATGGCTAATTGGGCCCAATTTGGACATTTTCACTTAGGGGTGTACTCACTTTTGTGGCCAGCGGTTCAGACATTAATGGCTGTGTGTTGAGTTATTTTGAGGGGACAGCAAATTTACAATGTTATACAAGCTGTACACTCACAACTTTACATTGTAGCAAAGTGTAATTTCTTCAGTGTTGTCACTTGAAAAGGTATAATAAAATATTTACAAAAATGTGAGGAGTGTACTCATTTTTGTGAGATACTGTATGTGACAATGCGTAGTATATATTGATAGGAGACTTACAGTTGTAGAGGCATGTTATGAGTAATACACTATCTACGTATATGGTAAAGGTGAACCTAAAAAAAAAAAAAATAATAATAATAATAATACAAAAACACAGTCATGTAAGAAAGCACACACCTAGAGCAATGCATTGTTTTCCAGCTCCTCATTTAACCCTCCTGCAAACAAAACATCCAAGGAATAAATCCAATACATTTCCCTCTGGCAAAGCTTGCAGAAACGCTCAGCCAGAGTGAGATCCTGGGCATAGTTTCAATGACCCACACTCTCAAACTACCAGTGGACTTATTGTGGTGTTCCAGAAAGTGTTTGGAGACATTATGTATATCTTTGTCCTCAGTAATAAAGCATTTTCGTAATTTCCTTATGGTCCGACCAACAGAGGGGAAGAGACCAGAGGGACAGACAATATACCACATAGTCGGAGGAGCATGTGTGGAATTCTTTGATTTGGTACTATGTTTTGCCTTTGATACAGAATTATTTTTGCCCTTGTTGGGCAAATTTACAGGTCTTACATAGGGGCTTGCAGCATTGATACATGCCTGTGATGGCCAAAAAAGTGGGAAGAGAATGTCCAGGTGGTGGAGGCTTCTTTTTAAGTTTACTAGGTGCTAACTTGCTTTTAGTACTGGGGGCCTTTCTATAAGCAAATCTGGGCCTATCAGATAGAACATGAAGAAGCTGTTGGTCTTGTTTTAGTAGGCCCAGTGCTTTCACAAGATGTGTTCCATATGTCCGTGATGAGTGGAACTGAGTGACAAACCAAATCTCATTGTTGTCAGCCTGGATCAATTGATGAGATATGAAATATGTTTCTTTGTATAAGGAATATGCTGTTTCTACAATATCAGGAATTTTTCTTTTAGGGTCTCACTCCGGATATCATAATCTGCCATTCTGGTCATGGCTGTGGTAAAGGATAGCCCCATGCTGTTGTTATTACAGTGTCTAACAAAATCTTGTACCATGGATTCACTACCATCCCAAATAATGATATTGTCAATATACCTGCCATAGAACACAATGTTGGAGGAAAATGGGTTATTGTGCCAAATGAAAGAGGATTCCCATAATCCCATGGTGATGTTGGCATAAGAGGGAGCAAAACTCAAAATCTGTATACATATGCTCCCTCTGCTGGATACTATGTTATATGCTCTTTATGTAAATACTTTGCAGACTATAATGTTGTATACTGTTGTGTAAACATGACATCCAAACGCTTCCAATAATTTATAATTTTGGTGTATTTACACGCACCAATTTCATTTTAATTTTCATTGAAATAAAAAAATATATTTTTTATTGAGTACTTTTTATTTAGAACTTACAATCTAGTTTTAATTAGGTGTGTTATGTTATGCTGTTACCCATAGTCCTCCCCGTATTGTATGCCTCTTGTTTTTTATTCTGTCTCCTACCGCTGTGCCTCCCATTCCCTTTTGTGTGATTCTCTGTATCTTTGTGCTGAAGTAGCACATCGTTATTGCATGCTATAGCTGTCCTGTCCTCATCCTGGTTCCACCTACATCCACACCCCCTTACACTACAAGAAGCTCAGCCTTCTGTCTCCTATCCATCGGTTTGAAGAAGGAACCAATAGTTTTTCCCGAAATGTGTCCCGCCTTCTCCACGTCATTTCTGCGCGTTCCACTCTGGTCCTGTCTCCTTCCGCTGACCTCACTTCCGGGTTCTGTGCTCCATGCCAAACGTCGGTTTGAGATCCCCCCACTGCACATTGGACTACTTCCAGGACCATTGCACCCAGGACCACCAAGACATTTTTTGCAATCTATGTCTGAAGTGGATCAAGCATGGCCGGAACAGCACCCGCTTGGGCACCACATGCTTTACAAGAAATATGATGACCTGCCATGCAGTCCGTTGGCAACAGCACCTGAAAAACCCACATCATAAAACAAGGCGGACTTCTCCTTGCTCCTCATCTGTGACCTCAACCCCTACTATACCTCCAGTCCTCTCAAAAGCCTGCACTGAGAGGAATGAAGGTATAGCAATGGGTGCCACAAGTACTTGCAGCCAATCTGCTAGTAGTACACCCAGGGCTGGTGCAAGGATTTTTTACACCCTAGGCAAAACCTCATGTTGCTGCCCCCCCATTGGCTCCATCCCTAACTTCACCCCCTTTTCCCTGCCCAGCCTGATCAGCGCCAATCAAATGCAGCCTCACCAGCGCCCATCAAATACAGCTTCACCAGTGCCAATCAATACAGCCTTGCCTGTGCCCATCAAATACAGCCTTGCCTGTGCCCATCAAATACAGCCTCACCTGTGCCCATCAAATACAGCTTCACATGTGCCCATCAAATACAGCTTCACCTGTGCCCATGAAATCCAGCTTCACCTGTGCCCATCAAATACAGCTTCACTGGGGTGGGGGGGGGGATTTTCAGTCACTACTATATCTATATACAATACATTTGCAAATGCCATGGCATGTGATAATACAACAATCTTATTATCTCAGTGACAGTTTTCACTCACCACACCATACCAGCTGAGTTGACAGTCTTCTTGGGCTCTGCAAAGATCAATTCCAAACTGCTTTGTATCCAACCGATGACTACGCAACCCTCTGCTTGGTGTTCCTCTTCTCACAGTGGCAGCCTCTGCTGTTCCATGCCTTGTGGGTGCTGTGACTCCTCCAGGCTCCACCTGTCACCAAGCCCGGAGGGCCACCGCCGGCGCTACACTATAGCCCGAGTGACTCTGCAGCTGCTGACATGCCATTGCCAGGAGGATGCAGAGCAGAGTGGTCTCCATTGTGGGAGGCAAGGATGGTCTGAAGTCCATGCCAGGCAGCCTGAATACTGTGCATCCCACGTGGGTGCGGGGACGGCTATGGTGCAGGCCAGTGAGTCATTGCTACTGCCAGTGGAGACAACATGCATGCTTCCAGCCGCAAATCTCTCCATCAACACAAGCAGCCTTGGGGGGGGGGCACTCTGGCAGCCTCAGCTCTCCACTCTCCCTTCCTTCCTCTGCATTAACACACAAGCTGATCGGTCGCCGGGGAGAGGGCTGGCAGCCTCAGCTCTCCATTCTCCCTTCCTTCCTCTGCATTAACACACGAGCCGAGCGGTCACCGCGAGGGGGGGCGGGGGCGCACTGGCAGCCTCAGCTGAGCTCTCCACTCTCTCTTCCTCTGCATTCTTTGACACACGCACTGGCAGCCCCAGCTCCTTTCTCCTCTCCAGAGTGACACTGAGACTGAGACTCTCCAGCTGAGGTTCTCCTCTATGTTGATGAGATGATCATGCAGGGCAGCCAGTGACAACAGCAGCCAGGCGGTGCCCTAGGCGGGAGTGCGCCCTAGGCAGCCACCTACTCCACCTAGTGGTAGGGCTGGCCCTGAGTACACCACCAGTTGATTTCAGCAGGCAAATTTCCCTACCCCAGTTGCTGAACCGTAAAAAAAATACTGTCCCAGCCATTCACATGCTCAGCATCTAAATCATTGGTTCTCAACTCCTGTCCTCGGGACCCACTAACTGGCCAGGTTTTCAGGATAACCGAAATGGATCACAGGGGATATAATTTGCTGCTCAGTGATTGCAGTAATCTCGTATGCATCTCCCCAAGGTAATACTTAAAATCTGGCCTGTTGGTGGGTCCTGAGGACAGGAGTTGAGAACCACTGGTCTAAATGCTAGCTTGGCCAAATTGACAGCACTACAACTGCTGCCTTTTCAGCTGGTAGACTCTGCCCCCTTTTGTGAATTTGTGGAATGTGCTGTACCACAGTGGTAGGTTCCAAAAAGAAATTTCTTTTCACGTAAGGCCCTTCCAGCTCTCTACCATCATGTGGAAGGCAATGTTTTGGCCTCCTTGGACAGGGCGGTCAGCAACAAGGTTCATATTACCACTGACTCATGGTCCAGCAGGCATGGTCAGGGACATTACCTTTCCTTCACGGTGCACTGGGTAACTCTGTTGCCAGCTGAGAAGCATGCAGGACAGGGTTCAATGTTGGGGCTAGTTCCAAAACCACACCTCCAAAAAATGGTGGTGATTCTGCCTCATTTCCTTCCTCCACACCCTCCTCTTCTTCTTCCTCTGTGGCCTCTTCTGCAGAAGTGTCCTCTGAACCAGCAGTCCTCCCTAAGAGTTCAAGGGGTTACGCAGGCTAAAAGATGCCATGCGGTGCTTCAGTTGGTCTGTCTAGGGGACAGGAGCCACACAGGGGCAGAGATTCTATCAGCTCTTTGGGGGCAGGCTCAGAGGTGGTTGATGCCAAGGCAGCTTGAGCCAGGAATGGTTGTATGTAACAATGACATCAACTTTCTCTCTGCCCTCCGACAGGGACACTTCACACATGTTCCATGCTTGGCACATGTCCTAAATTTGCTGGTGCAGCATTTCTTGACCTGGTACCCAGTCTTACCAGATATTCTGAGGCAGGCCAGAAAAACCTGTGGTCATTTCTGGTGGTCATACAATGCCAGTTCTCAGCTGGGTGACATTCAGCGGTAATTCAACCTGCCTACCAACCGCCTCATTTGTGACATGCCCACCTGGTGGAACTCAACATTGGCAATGCTGCAGTGGCTTCACGCACAGCAGAGGGCCATCAATGAGTACCTGTGTGAGTATGGCACCAGGACAGGCTCAAGGGAGCTTGGCTTCTTTTCACCACGCCAGTGGTTACTGATCAAGGATGCATGCACTGTCCTGTCACCATTTAAGGAGGCCACATGGATGGTGAGCAGCGACAATGCATGCATCAGTGACTCTGTCCCTCTAGTCTTCCTGCTGAAGCACACGGTTCGTGGAATCATGGACAGGGCACTTGAGGCAGAACAGCCAAGGAAGAGGAAGGACTTCCTTTCCTCTTAAGGCCCCCTTTATGCAGATAGCATTCCTGCAGGGTGCAAAACACACAGGAAGAAGAGGAGGAGGAGGAAGATTGTGTCAGCGTGGATGTAGAGGATAACACATAGCAGTCTTCAGGGGATGGTTTTCAGTCCCCAGAAACCCAAGGAGTTGTACGTGACTGGGAGGAGGTAGTTCCTGACAATGTCCTCCTCAGTGACCCAGAGGACCCTCATGCCTCCTCAAACTTAAGCTGCATGGTCTCCCTGCTTCTGCAAAGCCTGTGAAAAGACCCAAGGGTTCGTGGTATCAAGGAGAGGGATCATTACTGGCTGACAACCCTTCACCAAGGTAAAGTTGCAGAATTCATCCTGCCTTCGCAGAGGGAGCAGAGGATGAAACATCTTCAGGATACCTTGAAGAAAAGTTTGTGCAATGCCTTTCCAGAGCCTGGGAGGTTACCATTTCCTGGTGCTGGACAACGTGTTTCTGAGGCTTTCTTTGGTCAGAGGAAGAGTGGTGGAGAAGGTGGCTGGCTGACCGATGCCTTGAAACAATTCTTCAGTCCTCAGCGCCCAGGGCTGATAGGTTCAAGCAACCATCGGCAGCATCTGCATTATATGGTGCAGGAATATCTAGGGGTAAGAGCAGACTTGGAGACCTCTCCAACTGAGAATCCACTGAGTTGCTGGGTCTTCAGGATGGACCAATGGTCCACTGGTCCAATGCAATCAAGCTACTGGCCTGTCCTGCATCTAGCGTGCTTTCTGAATGGACGTTCAACGATGCTGGAGGGTTTGTAATGGATCAAAGAATGCGCCTGTCCACAGAGTCTGTTGATAGGCTCACATATTTAAAAATGAATCAGTCCTGAATTAGCAGTTATCAAGCCCCTGATGTTGATGTAACTGATTGAATTTGCTAGGGATCTGGGATCCATTGAAGACTGCCTATCCTATTCTTTCTGAATCCTGATGATCCTAACTTCCAACAATATTTTGGGTTAGGGTACCACCAACACTCAAGGCATAATTTTTCTGCACCTTTTTAACTGGGACATGTCATTATAATTTTTAAAATAAGCAGCAGGGCCTGTTCCTGCACCCAACAAGAGTAACTGTGAGGGGTTACAGTGTTCTGCCACCACCAACACCCAAGGCCCAATTTTTCTGCACCTGTTTAACAGGGGTGTTTCTTTACAATTTTCAAAATTTACAACAGCAGGGCAGTTCCAGTCACCCCTCACCCTGATGAAACTTGCGTAGTAGCTAGTGAAACTCGTCAGTGTTCTTGCCCCTACACACCTGTCATTTCCTTCAAGCATGGGTTCCTGACCCATTGGGATGCCCAGCAGCAGTCACACCACATGGATTTCCTAGGGGAGAAGCCCTTTCCTGGATGTGAGACTTAGCAGCAATCACTCCACCCATCCACAGCTGCACTAGATGAGTGTGAGTGAGCGCTGACACTGGCTGTTTGAGTAGGATCGGTAATAAGGACAGCTCCAAGTCTGCATGGAGGACCAGCAGACTAGCGGCTGACTGATCATCTGATCACTGGCCATCATCAGACCACATGCACTTCATGAACAACAGCTGTACAGCCTGACCAAGGCATATATGACATCCCCACTGACCCCCTTCAACAGCACAGAGCAACTGCCTAACCAGAAGTCTCTCCCCCTGACTGGGGTTGCCATGCAGCCACTAGCCGCGGTACAGCAGGGATACTCTCTGTTCCCTGAACATTTGCTATCTGAACCACTTATCCAACGGTGATACAAATGTAGCCATCCAGCTTGACATTGCTTTAATCTTGATACATTTATACATTCTTTGCCCTTGGATGCTGGACATATACTTTGAGATGACTGTCATAATACTCCCTCCAATTGAGTAATTTGTATGTATCAACATGCAGTTATACCCATGGCTTTAAATCAATTACTCTACCCCCACTATCTATGAAGATTTTTCAGTTTTTTCCATATTTGATGCAGCTATGTATCCGTGTCAATAGATTACATATGGGTAATTGGTGGACCTGGATGTCCCCCAGCATAGCACTTTATTGGGCAGGTGCTCTGTGGAGGTTCCCCAGGATCCATGTAAAACCCAAATAGAACACTCATTATACACTGATTTCTATGGGATGGTATGTCTTGCCGGCATGAATGGTAGTGGACAGTGTGTATTTTTAACCAGACAACGTTGTCTTCTTTTAATCACACATGCTTATTGCCACTTTTTGTTGTTATTATTTGAACTGTGATTTTGAATAAAGTTTAACCTTGGATGGGTGTTCCCATTCCTCTTTGCTGAGGCACAGACCTCTTCTTGGAGGGCGTCTATGCCCCCCAACCCACTTTTACCTATTCCTGCACCCAACAAGAGTAACTTTGAGGGGTTACAGTGTTCTGCCACCACCAACACCCAAGGCCCAATTTTCCTGAACCTGTTTGACTGGGGCATGTCATTACAATTTTTAAAATATTTTACAACAGCAGGGCCCTTTCCTGCACTGAACAAGAATAAATGTGAGCGGTTACAATATTCTGCCACCACCAACACCCAAGGCCCAATTTTTCTGCACCTTTTTAACAGGAGCATGTCATTACAATTTTATAGAGTGCAGTCCCTGTAGTATTTATAATACAGTTCAGACTATATGGTGCAGTCAGTGTGGTATATATAACACAGTGTATTGAAGTGGCTAAGGGAAACCCTATGACAGAATTAGGAAAAAAAACAGCATGGGTCCCCCCAAAATCCATACCAGACTCTTATCTGAGCATGCAACCCGGCAGGTCAGGATAAGGGGGGACAAGCGAGCCCATCCCCTTCCTGAACCATACCAGGCCACATGCCCTCAACATGGGGAGCGCCTTATCAGAATCTGGAAGACAGAATCCAGTGACATAACCAAGTGATCCTGCCGCCCCTTCTGACATCATGAGTGGGGTCACCCATTTTATGTCACCAGGTGGCCCCACCCTTACCTATAAAATAACTGTCAAGCTGAAGACCTCCCATTGTGGGAGTCACCTCTGGTCGGCAGTGGGAGCGACCCCGTCTGCAGACCCCGACAACCACCCATCAGGGTTGTCGAGAAGAGGCCCTTAACCCCAAAGCACTCTCCCCATGTTGAGGGCATGTAGCCTGATATGGTTTGGGGGGGTGCTCGCTTGTCCCCTCCCTATCCTGAACTGCCAGGTTGCATGCTCAGATAAGAGTCTGGTATGGATTTTGGGGGGCCCCTACGCCATCTGTTAAAAAAAATTGAGCCACGTTTCCCCTTAAAATCCATACCAGACCCAAGGGCCTGGTTTGGATTTTGGGGAGGACCCCTGCACAATTTGTTTTTAAAATTTTGGTGTGGGGTTCCCCTTAAAATCCTGAACCTAAAGGGCCTGGTATGGACTGGGAGGGGGCACACAATTTTTTTCAGTGAATTTTGATCTATATTGCCAGGAGCCAGCAATACATTACAGTCGCGAGCAAGTTTAAATTGCTTTTGTTCTTTAGAAATGTCATTTTGCTGTGGCACTGTTCTAAACATCACACAGATGCACCACTTTACAGGCATACTAAGGGGACCCCCAGGTATGATATTTAAAGGAATATTTCATTTTTATTTTTTCACTTTAAGCATTATTAAAATCACTGCTCCTGAAAAAACAATAGTTTTAAAAACTTTTTTTTTGCATTGATACATGTCCCCTGGGGCAGTACCTGGGTCCCCATACACTTTTTATGGCAATAACTTGCATATAAACCTTTAAGAGTACCACTTTTGATTTTCCATTGACTTTAATAGGGTTTGTGCGTTCACACAAACGTATTGCCTATTCTTAGTGTTCTGGCGCGAACCAAACCAGGGGGTGTTCGGCCCTTCCCTAACTTTAAGGTTCACACATGTTTGGCCTAACGCATGAACATTTACCATTCAACAGGAATCACAGATCATGTATAATATCGATTTTACTTCTGCTATTATACATGACATTTTCCAGCAGTCAATAGTTGTTAAGGATGCCGGCAGAGTCAGGCGCTGGTGAGTCCTTAACAACCAGTGATGTCACCAGGTCCTGGCCATGTAAGCAAAGGAGCCGAGAATAGTTAAATGAAAAAAATTCATACAAGACATTTCAGGTGTGACATGAATCTTGAGGGGGGCCCAATGCAGAAACAAAATGGCATGGAGTGTCCCATACCAGACCCTTACCCCCTGTACAATCCTACTGTCACTCACATCATCCAGCTATGTAGATCTACATGAATCATGATGCCCTATGCCTGTTGACCCACCGAAACAATAAAAAACACCAACCGCATATTCTCCCATCAAGTCAATACTAAATTAAGATCCAATGAATGACAGCTCATATATACAAAGGGGCAGTGTCTCCCAGGTGATGTCAATGACAAAAGGGCCTGAAGGGCCTGGTATGAATTGGGGGGATAAGATGCTCTTTGTTTTGTAGGGGCCCCCTAATAATATCTTTACCAGACCATCATCTAAGATAAGGGTATGGTATAGAGGAATGGAATCCCCATCTGATTTTTTTTTTTTTTTGGAACAGACTAAAGTAACCGGGAGCTGTCATTCATTTTAAACCTACCTTTTTCTTTGTAAATGTCAGTGCAAACTTGAACCCAAACTTGAAGCTCATTCCCATTCGCAACTTTCATCTCCATTGTATCCTTTTATATTGTATCCTAAATTCATTGCTGAATGCATAACACTGCTCAAAGTTACTCAAGGCTGCTATCTGAAGTGCAGTGTTTGCATGGTTTTTATTTTCCCACCCCTTTTTAGTGCTGATAGTGGAAATATACCCTTTTATTTAAAAAAAAAATTCCTTTTACTATAATACATTTTTACAGAATAAAGATAATACAAAAAATACAAAAAAGGAAGAAGGTCACATGGGTGAGATGCAGCAAATAGTAGACTACACAGATGAAGATGTAAGACACCTATCACCCTGAGGCACTTCTAAACTGCCAGTAAAACACTGAGTGCTTATGAAGAGCTTTTCAGGTGCTTTTGAAGAGCCTTTCAGGCGGTTTTGAAGAACTTTCCATTCATTTCAATGGAGAGGGGTGCTTTTTCACCTCCCTGCAAGCGCACTGCCCCAGTGTGAAAGCATTCATTGATATTAATGGAAATAGGTGGAAAAAGTGGAAACGTGGACAGCAAAAATACAGTTAAGTTGAACATACTGACTTTTTCTCTACAGTAGAGGAGGGCTGGTTGTTTGTTGGACATCATAGTTAGAAAGCATAGTTACTTGATCTGTTTGCAATAAGGGTGAATTAGAAAAAAAGTAGCATTCATAATTAGAGTTGAGTGAACCCGAATAGAGTTGATCGAACCTCTGGAAGTTTGGGTTCTGCTGGTTCGGCCGAACTTCGGGACAAAGTCCGGGTTCAGGTCCAGACTTGACCCGAACTTTGACCCGGACCCCAAACCCCATTGAAATCAATGGGGACCCGAACTTTTAGGCACAAAAATGGCTGTAACAAAGTCCTGGAAAGTCCTAGAGGTCTGCAAGAGGAAGGAAAATGGGGGTAAGGGTAGGACAAGTGCCCTACAAAGAAATGGGGATAGGGAAATAACTTAAAATAATTTTTAAGCTAAAATCACATAAAAAAAATCAAAAATGGAGGTGGATGTGGAGTTGGAGGTTGAGGAGGCAGTGGAAGTGGCGGTGGAGGAGGAGGTAGCCAACACTGTTTTTTTTATTTTTGGAATTTTTTTTTTTTTAAACCAGCAATGTAGATGCACTTTTTAATTTTGTGCAAGAAACAATAATCTGTCCCTTTAAGCAACAATAGAACTAGAAGATGATTTTAGATTGTAAAATCATCTCCAAGTTGTACAGGGAAAGCCTCCAGCTGTTGCTTTAAGGGAAAGATTATTGTTCTAAAATCATCTTCAAAGTGTGTGTGAAATGTTCACTGAAGATGATTTTAGAACACTAATATGGCTTCATGCGGCTGAAACAGGGTTTTCCCACACACTTTGAAGATGATTTTAGAACACTAATATGGCTTCATGCGGCTGAAACAGGGTTTTCACACACACTTTGAAGATGATTTTAGAACACTAATATGGCTTCATGCGGCTGAAACAGGGTTTTCCCACACACTTTGAAGATGATTTTAGAACACTAATATGGCTTCATGCGGCTGAAACAGGGTTTTCCCACACACTTTGAAGATGATTTTAGAACACTAATATGGTTTCATGCTGCTGAAACAGGCTTTTCCCACACACTTTGAAAACGATTTTAGAACAGTAATATGGCTCTATGCCCCTGCAATAGGCTTTTCCCACACACTTTGGATATGATTTTAGAACAATAATCTTTCCATTAAAGCAACAGCTGGAACCTTTCCCTGTACAACTTGGAGATGATTTTAGAACACTAATCGTTCCCTTAAAGCAACAGCTGGAACCTTTCCCTGTACAACCTGATGATGATTTTAGAACACTAATCTTTCCCTTAAAGCAACAGCTGGAACCTTTCCCTTTACAACTTGACGGTGATTTTAGAACACTAATCTTTCCCTTAAAGCAACAGCTGGACCTGTACAACTTGATGATGATTTTAGAAGAATAATCTTTCCCTTAAAGTAACAGCCTCTACCTAGTCCAGTCAGATCATTCTGTGCAGCAGGGTGAGGTGTGCAATCTGTCCCTCAAAGCACCAGTACTAGTGTCTCTCCCTAGTCTACTATCAGATCGTTCTGTGCAGCAGGATGAGATGTTCTGCAATCTGTCCCTCACAGAGCCAGCAGCATCCTCTCCCTAAACTATCCTGAGAGCATATGACATGCAGCACGGTGAGTCCAGCCCCATATAGGGGCTGGGTCACATGGTGCACTGGCCAATCACAGCCATGCCATTAGTAGGCATGGCTGTGATGGCTTCTAGGGAAAACCAGTGAAACACTTGTTGATTGGCTGCCCTTGGCAGCTTTTCAACACGTGTAATAAAATACCAGAACCCCGGACCCGAACCCAGACTTTTTTTTGAAAAGTCCGGGTTCGGGTCCTGGTCCCAGATACCCAAAAGTTCGGTACGGACCCGAACTTTACAGTTCGGGTTCGCTCAACTCTAATTGTTACATCTATGTGTTCAATTGCCAGAGAAGGGTGAAGGAAAGGACAGTCTCACACCAGCAAACATAACATGCAAAAACTTATAAACGGGACTTTGTGTAATTTCTACACATTGTTAAATTGCTCTATAAGGCCAAAATACTTTCCAGGTTGTCTAGGGGAGGGTAAGATATGCCCAATACAATGGGAATTGAACTATAAGAGATTTGAAGGTAGTTAGTCTCTTCTAGGCCTTCTGTGAAACGGAGAGGCTAGGACGCTATCTCTGCCAGTGGACCTTTCATAAAACCGGAATATCTCGTTAAATTGTTACACATCTTTAATGTGTTTCAGGGCAAATATTCAAAAACGTACAATACAAACGACCACACTCTGACAGGAAAGGAAGTGGGAAGAGACCGTTAACTTGTGTATCTACATTGTTAATCTCAACTCGCTTGGGCTTGACATTTCAAGCCCAGGCATGGCTTGAAAACCCATAGACCCTGGTCCTGGGCTTGGGCCTGAAAAGTTTTTTTTCAGACCCAAGCCCAGGCCCCAAGACCATAAAATAATG
>BLSH010533809.1:58406-81543 GCA_018402905.1 Glandirana rugosa | reverse complement strand
CGTAATGTGACAATACATCTAGTTATTTAGAACAAGCGTAAATATTGAGAACGAATTTGAAGTCCTCGATGTTCCAGAATTCCATACTGCACACGGGGTTGTTAAGATTTGATCCACTTGTTGGTCAATTAATATATCGTGATTGAATCATAGGGTAAGATTGGAACATTGACGAACTCAAGGTTGTCAGAGAGGAAAAAAAAAAAAAAAGGATACCACATCATACAATGCATGAAAGACTGAAATAGACCAAACAACTGGTAGGTGGGGTCCCATGGGGTAACCCATGTGAAAACATGGGACCACCCTACCAGGCATGGCCTTCATCTCAACGTGTATAGAGATGGAAAGTATGCTCGCATCTAGTCAAGGTAAACTAGATGCAATACAAAAATCTTGGCACCAATGGTCCACCTGGTTGACAACCAGTTCAGTGGAACGCTTCTTATAATAGGTTGACAATCAAGGTAGAGATATGTGCAACTCTACTTCCGGTACGGACCATCCCACCAGGGTACAAAAGTGTACCCAATGGGGTACCCTGGGGTGGATGGTCAACAAACCAGATAAAGTCAGAAAGTACGTAACATACTACACCATAGGAAAAAAAAAAAAAAAGGAGAGACTGTTGGAACTCAAGCAGTTACAAGGTTAGAATGGGATACTAAGTTAGTGCTATATAATTAACTGGTTGTTCACCTAGTTTAGAATTGTTGGGGCACACGTCATACCTTAAGACCTTGTAGCTCCTGAAGTTTAAGCAAGAGTTATAAATGCGAACAAGATTTATTGATCTACATAACAGTGTAATGCAATGTTTTGTTGTTATCTACTCACAACAATGTAAGATTGTTTTTTTTTTTTTTTCCTTTTTCTTTCCCTTCTGTATTGTAAAATACTTAAATACCAAATAAAAACATTGAAACATAAATAAAGAACCTTTGGACGATGATCCTTGGTGTGCTGGCGAATACTTACACATGATTACCTGACAACCTCACCTAACAAAATACTATTAAAGCCTATTGACAAAAAGTAGGTTTACTGTGCAAGAAATAATCTTTTTTTCCACATATTCCATGTTAAAAACTGTTGCATTAAATATTATTACAGGTACTCACAAAAAACTCACCATGCCTCTTACTAAATACCTCAGTCCTCAGACTCTACTTTCCAAAATAGGGTCATTTAGGGGGTATTTGTACTGTCCTAGTATTTTAACCACTTGAAGACCAGGCCTTTTTCTGATATTTGTTGTTTAACCACTTCCCGTCCACCTATAGACAAATGACGCATATATATGTGCCTCATCATCACTGCCCATCAGTGCCACCTTATCAGTGCCACCTCATCAGTGCCAATCTGTACTGCCTCATCAGTACCTGTTAGTGTAGCCTCATCAGTGCTAATCAGTGTGGTTACATCAGTGCCCATCAGTGAATTAGAAAATGTACTTAGTTAAAAAAAATGTCTAACAGAAACAAAGAAAAACATTTTTTTTCCAAATTTTCAGTATTTTTTTATTTGTAGCGCAAAAAATAAAAAACACAAAGATGATCAAATACCACCAAAAGAAAGCTCTATTTGTGGGAACAAAATGCAAAAACCTTGTTTGGGTACAGCGTTGCATGACCGCACAATTGTCATTCAAAATGCAACAGCTCTGAAAGCTGAAAATTGGTCTGGGCGGGAAGGATGGTAAGTGCCTTGGATTGAAGTGGTTAAAATCAGTATTTTTTGCTAGAAAAATACGTAGAACCCCCAAAAATTATATATTTTTTAGCAGAGACCCTAGAGAATAAAATGGTGGTTGTTGAAATATTTTATGTCACTGTATTTGCGCAGTGGTCTTGCAAACCTATTTTTTTTAAAATACTATTTAACCACTTCAGCCCCAGAAGGATTTACCCCCTTCCTGACCAGAGCACTTTTTGCGATTTGCCACTGCATCACTTTAACCGACAATTGCGCGGTCATGCGACATTGTACTCAAAAATATTGACATCCTTTTTTTCCCACAAATAGAGCTTTCTTTTGGCGGTATTTGATCACCTTTTATTTTTTGTGCTATAAACAAAACAATATATATATTTTTACTTTTTGCTATAATACGTGTCCAAAAAAATATAAAAAAACTAAATGTATTCATCAGTTTAGGCTGATGTATATTCTTCTACATATTTGTGGTAAAAAACCCACAATAGGTGTGTATTGATTGGTTTGTGCAAAAGTTGGCGTGTTTACAAACTATGAGAATTAATTTAATGCCTTTTTACTATTTTTTTTTCACAAAATTGGCATATTAACAGGTTAATTCTCTCACCCAGCATATGCATACCACAAATTACACCCCAAAACATTCTACTACTCCTCCTGAGTATGGCGATACCACATGTGTGGTATCAATTACACAGCATGGTCAAATACAGAGGCCCAACATGCAGGGAGCACCATCAGGCGTTCTAGGAGCATAAATTACACACCTCATTTCTTGACTCCCTTATGCACTTTTGAAGGTCCTGGAACACCAGGAAAATGGAAATGTCCAAAAAATGACCCCGTTTTGGAAAGTAAACACCCCAACGTATATTCTATGAGGCATACTGAGTCTTTTGAAGATGTCATTTTTCCACAAGTTTTTGGAAAATGTGGAAAGAAAATGAAAACACATTTTTTTACACAAAGTTGTCCATTTATACAATATTTCTAACACACAGCATGTACATAGCAAACATGACACCCCAAAATATATTATGCTACGCCTCCTGAGTATGGCGATACCACATGTGTGACACTTTTACACAGCCTGGCCACATACAGAGGCCCAACATGCAGGGAGCATGAGCAGGTATTCTAGGAGCATAAATTTATAGTAGTTAGCAGTTTGTAGTGGCACTGATGGGCACTGTAGTGACACAGATGGGCAGTGTAGTGGCACTGATGGGCACTGTAGTGGCATGGATGTATCATGGATGAGAACTGATGTGGTATGGATAAGCATGAATGAGGCATAAATGAGCACGGATGGGGATGGGTGAGCCATGGATGGGGATGAATGAGCACTGAGCATGGATGGGGATGACTGAGCACGGATGGATGGGTGAGCACGGATGGATGTCTGAGCATAGATGCATGGGTGAGCATAGATGCATGGGTGGGCACGGATGCATGGGTGAGCGCAGATGGATGTCTGAGCATGGATGCATGGCTGAGCACGGATGCATGGGTGAGCATGGATGCATGGCTGAGCATGGATGGATGGCTGAGCACGAATGCATGGGTGAGCATGGATGCATGAGTGAGCATGGATGAGGATGGATGGGTGAGCACGGATGCATGGGTGTGCATGGATGTTTAGCTGAGCACGGATGCATGGGTGAGCACGGATGCATGGCTGAGCACAGATGCATGGGTGAGCACCGATGCATGGCTGAGCACCGATGGATGGCTGAGCGCAGATGCATGGGTGAGCATGGATGCATGGCTGAGCACATATGGATGGCTGAGCATAGATGCATGGGTGAGCACGGATGGTTGGCTGAGCACGTATGCATAGGTGAGCGTGGATGGATGGGAGAGCACGGATGGATGGGTGAGCATGGATGAGGATGGGTGGGGGACGTTATCGTACGCCCTCCCAGAACAATAAGTCCCCCTTCCGGCCGTGTATATGCATTGCACAGTCGGCAAGTGATTAATGAATTAATAGCAAAACGAAACAGTAAAGTTAGCCCAATTTTTTTGTGTAATATAAAAGGTGATGTTCCGCCAAATAAATAGATAGCTAACATGTCATGCTTTAAAATTGTGCACTCTCGTGGAATGGCGACAAACTATGGTACTTAAAAATCTCCATAGGCGATGCTTTAAACATTTTTACAGGTTACCTGTTTAGAGTTACAGAGGAGGGCTAGTGCTAGAATCATTGCTCCCACGCTAATGACCACGGTGATACCTCACATGTGTGGTTAGAACACTGTTTACATTTGCAGACCTCATACACACGGGCGTTTTCACAGCTGTGTTTTTGAGCTGTTTTTACAGCTTAAAAATGCCTCTCCATGTTATTCAATGGCCTCATACACACGCTGACGTTTTTGAGCTGTAAGTGGCATAGGCGTTTTTAAGCTGTAAAAAGAAAACCCATGACCAGCGTGTTAGGAAGCTGCAGCGCTAGAGCTGTTTTGACGCTGAGCCAGCAAAATGCTCAAAAACACAGCTTAACTAGTTCCCCACCGCGCGCAGTATATATACCGCGGTGGTGTGGATGCTTCCCGCGAATCGCCGAATAAATAAGCGGCGATCTGCGGGTGGCCGCTAGGGGGCACGAGCGCACCCGCCGTGCTCCTGAGGAGTGTGCCCGCGGCTCGGACGGACCCAATGTCCGCCGGCGAGCCGCAATGAGCAGCCACAGCTAAAGAACGGGGAACTGCCGATGTAAACACAGCGGTTCCCCACTCTGTTAGTGGGGGCATAGGAGATCTACTGATCCCTGTCAATGGGATCAGTTAGATCTCTTATGCCCATGGTAGCTCAGCCCCCCCACCGTTAGAACACGCCTAGGGAACACAGATAACCCCTAGATCGCCCCCTGCAGGTTAACCCCTTCACTGCCAGTGACATTTATACAGTAATCAGTGGGCATTTACATTTCTGATCACTGTATAAATGTCATTGGTCCCAAAAAAGTGTCAAAATGGTCCGACATGTCCGCTGCAATATCGCAGTACCGCTAAAAATCGCAGATTGCTGCCATTACTAGTAAAAAATAAATAAAAACCCCAGAAATTAATTCTCATCATCCGTAAACGCGGCCACTTTTGCGCAAACCAATCAATAAACGCCGATTGTGATTTTTTTTACCAAAAAAATGAGGAAGAATATAAATCGGCCAAAACCGATGAAAAAAAACGTTTTTTTGGGATTTATATTATAGCAAAAAGTAAGAAAAACTGTTTTTTTTTGCAAAATTGTCGCTCTTCTTTTGTTTATAGTGGGGATCAGAAATGACGCAGAGGCGATCAAATACCACCAAAAGAAATTCTCTATTTGTGGGAAAAAAAGGATGCAAATTTCATTTGGGTACAATGTCGCACGACCGCGCAATTGTTAGTTAAAGCGACGCAGTGCCAAATCGTAAAAAGTACTCTGTCCTAAAGTGGGAAATCCTTCCGGGGCTGAAGTGGTTAACGTTGTATACACAGAGTAAAGCCTCGTTAGGTGTTTCTCTGCCTCTATTCAAAATCAATGGTTCCCTATGGGAGCCCATTGATTTGAATAGAAGTCGCACCAGAAGGCGGATCATGATGATCTGACTTGCGGTGCGACTTGTGTGCCTCACTGAGGATCTTGAAAGGGAACCCCCCGCAAAAAATTAAAAAAAACAAATTTGTGTAGGGTTCCCTCCCAAGATGTACCAGACCCTTTGGTCTGGTATGGCTTTTAACCACTTGCCGACCGCCCGCCGCAGCGTGACGGCGACAAGGTGGTGCGGAGGCGCGCACGCGCGCTCACTGTGTTCGGGGGGAGCCAGGGAGCAGGTAGGGCGGACTCGATCGCCGCCCGCTACCCGCGATGGCTCCCCCGCACTGAAAGAACGGAGGTCCGTGTATGTAAACACGGACCTCCGTTCTGTTGAAGGGGGAAGGGCGATGATCACAGCCGTCCTGTAAGTGAAAGCTGTGATCATCCCCTTTCCCCAGCCAGGGCAGCCCACACACAGTTAGAACACGCCCAGAGAACATAGTTAACCCTTAGAGCGCCCCCTGCAGGTTAACCCCTTCACTGCCAATGGCATTTACACAGTAATCAGTGCATTTTTATAGCACTGATCGCTGTATAAATGCCAATGGTCCCAAAAAAGTTTCAAAATGGTCCGACATGTCCGCTGAAATATCGCAGTACCGCTAAAAATTGCAGATCGCCGCCATTACTAGTAAAAAATAAAAAAATAATAAAACCCCCAGAAATGAATTCTCATCATCCGTAAACGCGGCCACTTTTGCGCAAACCAATCAATAAACGCCGATTGCGATTTTTTTTACCAAAAATATGAGGAAGAATATAAATCGAACAAAACCGATAGAAAAAAATGTTTTTTTATATTTTTTTTTTGGATTTGTATTTCAGCAAAAAGTAAGAAATTTGGGTTTTTTTGCAAAATTGTCGCTTTTCTTTTGTTTATAGCGGCGATCAGAAATGACGCAGAGGGGATCAAATACCACCAAAAGAAAGCTCTATTTGTGGGGGAAAAAGGACGCAAATTTCGTTTGGGTACAACGTCGCACGACCGCGCAATTGTCAGTTAAAGTGACGCAGCGCCGAATCGCAAAAAGTGCTCTGGTCCTAAAGTGGGAAATCCTTCCGGGGCTGAAGTGGTTAAGGGGAACCCCCACGCCAAAAAAAGGCGTAGGGTTCCCCCAAAATCCATACCAGACCCTTATCCAAGCATGCAGCTTGGCGAGACAGGAAAGGGGGTGGGGACGAGCGAGCAGCCCCCCTCCCAGACCATACCAGGCCACATGCCCTCATCATGGGGGGTGGGTGCTTTGGGGCAGGGGGGCCCTGCACCCCCACCCCAATGCACCTTATCCCCATGTTGATAAGGACAAGGGCCTCTTCCCAACAACCCTGGCCGTTGGTTATTGGGTCTGCGGGCGGGGTCTTATCAGAATCCGGAAGCCCCCTTTAACAAGGGGGTCCCCAGATCCCGGCCCCCCACCCTATGTG
This sequence comes from Glandirana rugosa, assembly GCA_018402905.1. Classification (NCBI taxonomy): domain Eukaryota; kingdom Metazoa; phylum Chordata; class Amphibia; order Anura; family Ranidae; genus Glandirana; species Glandirana rugosa. Next base: position 74,814 of record BLSH010533809.1, on the reverse strand, counting down.
AATGAGTATGGGGTACATCATACCCCTACCCATTCACCTTAAAAAAAAGTGTAAAAAAAACACACTACACAGCTTTTTTAAAATAGTTTATTAAATCAGCTCCGGCATCTTCTCCCCTCTCCGGCTCTTCTCCCTCTCCGGCGTCTCCTTTCTTCTGCGGGGCCTTCTTTCTTCTAAAGGGGTCTTCTATCTTCTGCTCTTTTGCCCCTGTCTTCTCCTTCTTCTCTTCTTCCCATGTTGACATGATGTCATAAGGGGCAGGGATTCCAGATTATGTCAGCAGGTGGCCCCGCCCCATGCCAATATAAACCATTGTGCAGCACGGACCAGGCATTCGAGTGGGAGAGAGCGACGAGTCAACATTGGAAGAAGATAAGAGGGAGAAGACAGCAGAGAAGACAGCAGCAAACGAGCAGAAGACAGAAGATAGAAGACCCCTCAGAAGAAAGAAGGCCCTGCAAAAGAGCAGAAGAAAGAAGATGCGTGAGAGGATGAAAAGCCGGAGAGGGGAGAAGATGCCGGAGCTGAGTACCCCATACTCATTCACATAGGGTGGGGGCCAGAATCTAGGGGCTCCCTTGTTAAAGGGGGCTTCCAGATTCCGATAACCCCCATCAGACCCCGACAACCAAAGTCCAGGGTTGTCGGGAAGAGGCCCTTGTACTCATCAACAAGGGGACAAGGTGCTTTGGCGCTCCTGAAAAGCACCCACCCCCCATGTTGAGGGCATGTGGCCTGGTATGGTCCAGGAGGGGGGGTGCTCACTCATCCCCGTCCCCTTTCCTGGCCTACCAGTCTGCGTGCTCAGATAAGGGACTGGTATGGATTTTGGGGGAGACCCTATGCCGTTTTTTTCGGCGTGGGGTTCCCCTTAAAATCCATACCAGACTGAAGGGTCTGGTACCTCTTTGGGGGAACCCTAAGCAATTTTTTTTTTATTTTTTGCGGGGGGGGGGGATTCCCCTTCAAGATCCTCAGCACAAAAGATGCACCGCAAGTCGGATCATCATGATCCGACTTCTGGTGTGACTTCTATTCCATTGATTATGAATAGAGGCAGAGAAACGCCACTGAAAGCTAATGTGTGTATGAGGCCTGAAATTCATAAGAAATGCAGCATTTGTCAAAAATAAATTAATACTGATTAACCACTTGCCGACCGCCGACCGGTGGCTGCGATATCCCGCACTGTAAGCGCACGTGCACCGCCGGAGGCGCGCTCACTGTGTTCCGGGGGGGCCAGGGAGCGGGTAGGGCAGACTGGATCGCGATGGCCCCCCTGCAGTGAAAGAACAGAGGTCCGTGTAAGTAAACACGGATCTCCATTCTGACAGAGGTGGAAGGGCGGTGATCACAGGCTTCCTGTATATGGAAGCCGTGATCACTCCCTTCTCCCTGCCAGCCCAGCCCACACACAGTTAGAACACTCCCAGGGAACACAGTTAACCATTAGAGCACCCCTGAAAGTTAACCCCTTTACTGCGAATGGCATTTACACAGTAATCAGTGCATTTTTATTGCACTGATCGCTGTATAAATGCCAATGGTCCCAAAGAAAGTGTCAAAATGGTCCAACATGTCTGCCGCAATATCGTAGTACCCCTAAAAATTACAGATCTCCGCCATTACTAGTAAAAAATAATAAAAAAATAGAAACCCCAGAAATGAATTCTCATCATTCGTAAACGCGGCAACTTTTGCGCAAGCCAATCAATAAACACTGATTGCGTTTTTTTCACCAAAAATATGAGGAAGAATATAAATCGGCCAAAACCGATGAAAAAAAAAATTTTTAGTTATTTTTTTGGATTTGTATTTTAGCAAAAAGTAATAAATGTTGGTTTTTTGTGCAAAATTGTCGCTCTTCAAATACCACCAAAAGAAAGCTCTATGTGTGGGAAAAAAAGGGACGCAAATTTTGTTTGGGTATAACGTCGCACGACTGCGCAATTGTCAGTTAAAGCGACGCAGTGCCGAATCACAAAAAGTGCTCTGGTCCTAAAGTGGGAAATCCTTCCGGGCTGAAGTGGTTAAAGAGTCATCATGATATTATATAAGTTCATATGTATATATATTCAAATTAAATGAATAATCTGAAGATAAAAATCAGTTCAGGAAAGCTGACAGGGCACACCATGCAGAAAAAAAAAGGAACCCAAATCAGCATAGCACCAAGTGAGGAAAAACAAAGCAATCTCCCCCACAAACTTGTGGTGAATCCATCACCGATAATTGTATAGCAGTTTACCAGAGTCTATTGGCCTCCAACCTAATGGAATGGCCTGACACACATGTAGGGAACAAACATCATCTTTCCCAAAAACACATCAAATGGAAATCCTGGTATAGATATGCTGTATAGATCCCAGTCCGATAATCCTGAGGGAAATAACACAGCGTAATCCAGTCACCAAATAGATTTATTCAAAAGAAGTAAAACCATATACACTTACATTGTGTTGATAGAAGTCGCACACATAATATGAAAAGCTGCAGCACATAGGATCCAAGCATAAACAAGCGGCCGCAGGAGTGTGGTAACTGCACGTCTGGTCCATCTGACCCGTTTCATCATAAGAACTGGCACAGAGCAGCGCTGTGGGCACTACTTCTTTTGGATTGAATCTATTTGGTGAATGGATTACGCTATGCTGTTTGCCTTCTGTGATATTTCCCTGAGGATTCGGACTGGGATCTATACAGCATACCTATACGAGGATTTAAATTTAATGTGTTTTTGGGAAAGATGATGATTGTTCCCTACATGCATGTCAGGCCATTCCATTAGGTTGGAGGCCAATAGACTCTGGTAAGCTGCTATCCAATTATCCGTGGTGGATTCACTGCAACTGTGTGGGGGGATTGTTTTGTTTTTCCTCACTTGGTGCTATGCTGATTTGGGTTCCTTTTTTTCTCTCAAGAGGATCTGCATGGTGTGCCCTTTCAGCTTTCCCGGACTGCTTTTTATCTTCAGATTATTCATTTATATAGAATATATATACATATGAACTTATATAATATCATGATGACTTTTTAATCAGTATTAATTTCTTTTTGACAAGCGCTGCATTTCTTATGATTTTTATTCTGTGGGGTATTTTCTATTTACGTTTGCTAGCAGCTGTCTGTCATATCAAATTTGCTCAGATCGACCGCAGATAAACACCTGAATATCCAATTACTTATGTATGAGTTTGCTTCTCTTATTTTACTCTTTATTTTTACACTGTCCCTTTAATTATTTTATCACTTTTATTGCTGGCACAAGGAATGTAAACATCCCTTGTGATAGTAATAGGCAATGGCAGGTACTCTGAATGGGTGGATATGGGGTCTATAGGACCCCAAACCCCTCCTCTGCACTTGAAAGCATTCAAAACACCAAGATAAGCATTTTTGAATACTTTCAAATTTTTAAAACTGGCGCTTTTAAGACTCCAATAAACTGAAAGTGACATTGTGATGTCACTTTCGGGCTACTACATCAGAGACCAGAACAAAGCCAATTCCGGCTTTGTTCGGGTCTCCAGCCAGACGTGCCGGTTGGTGGCTTGGGTCTTCCGGGGGGACAGGAGAGCCCTGGCGGAGAGGCGGGAGGGGGGAACCTCTCCTCCCGCTGCTTGTGATAATCAAATAACAAGCAGCTGTAGGTATCACTCCAGTACAACCACTTGAAACAGAATGACGTACAGGTTTGCGGCAAGTGGTTAAGGGCCTCAAGAAATGAGATAGGCCGTCAGTACATCAGGATTGTTCAATTTTCAAATATCTATACCATAGTTTGTAGACGCTATAACTTTCACACAAACCAATAATTGTACACTTATTGGGATTTTTCGTTTTACCAAAGATATATAACAGAATACATTTTGACCTAATATTTTTTGAATCAGTTAACTGCTTGCCGACCAGCTTCTGTCATAATACGGCGACAGGTTGGCACTGCTGCGCGAATCGCCGTAGCCGTATGGCAGCTCATGCAGCCGCAGTTGTGGGTGGGAGTATGCCGCTGGCGGCATGCTCTCGTGCCCGCTGCACGCTGCGTGAGCGTGCCCGCGGGTCGGTCAGACTCGATGTCCACCGACGACCCACGATCGCCTGTTACAGAGGCAGTAAGGAGATCTGCCAGTGTAAACACAGCAGATTTTCATTATGTGAGGGGACATATGACAGATCTACTGCTCCCAGTAATCGGGAACAGTTAGATCTGTCATTCCCCTGCCAGCCCATCCCCCACACAGTTAGAACACAGTGAGGGAACACACTTAATCCCTTGATGACATTTATACAGTACTCAGTGGCTATTTTTAGCTCTGAACATTTTATAAATTTCATTTGGTCCCAAAAAAGTGTCAAAAGTGTCCGATCTGTCCACTGCAATGTAGCAGTTCCGATAAAAATCACAGATCACCACCATTACTAGTAAAAAAAAAAAAATAATAATAAAAATGCCATAAATCTATTCCCATAGTTTGTAGACGCGATAACTTTTGCGCAACCCAATCAATATACGCCTTTTAACATTTTTTTTTAAAGAAAAATATGTCGAAGAATATGTATCAGCCTAAACTGCGGAAGAAATTATTTTTTTTACATTTTGTTTGGATATTTATTACAGTAAAAAATATTGTTTGTTTTTTTTTTCAAAATTGTCGCTCTTTTTTTGCTTATAGCACAAAAAATAAAAACCGCAGAGGTTATCAAATAGCACCAAAAGAAAGCTCTATTTGTGGGAAATAAAAGGACATCCATTTTGTTTGGGTATAACGTTGCATGACCGCGCAAATGTCAATTAAAGTAACATAGTGCCAAATCGCAAAAAGTTCTCTGGTCAGGAAAGGGGTAAATCCTTCTGGGGCTGAAGTGGTTAATTTTTATTAAACTTTTTTTTTCTTTTTACACAACACATACTGTATGTTGATTCTTCAAAAAGTTTCTGCACTTTTTTTTAACTCTTTTTATTAAGAATTTCAAAAACAAACTACATCACTTTTACTAAAATGCAAGGTCAGCGGGCTTGGCAGACAGACTAGTCACATGACACTCTCAGACATGACCAGTTACTACTCCTCCCGCCCTCACCGTTTACCATGAAAATAATGTCTCCAGTTATCCTAATGGTTAGATTCCATTAACATACAGTGAATACTTAATATTCATAAACACAATTTTAAATGTATAAACAATATATACTCTCTGAAACCCTTATAACTTACTCATTTTATAAATATACCATATAGCGCCTAAATTTATGAAGCAATTTGATTTTATTGGATATGTTTTATAACAGAAAGTAGAAAATATTTTTTTTCTTCCAGATTTTCGGTCATTTCTTCATTTATATAGCAAAAAATAAAAACCCAGTGGTGATCAAATACCACCAAAAGAAAGCAATATTTCCATGAAGAAAATTATAAAAATGTAATTTGTGTACAGTGTTGCATGACCGCGCAATTGCCAATTCAATTACAACAGTACTATTAAAAAATGGCCTGGTCAAGAAGGGGGTAAAACCTTCCAGGAGTCAACTGGTTAAAGAGATCACTTCCTCCTCCTTCAAGTAAAAGAAATGTTTTTAGTATGATATATACCTTTGCCTTATATTTTGATTAATTATATTATTATATTATCTATATTATATATTCTTATATTATTATATATTGATCAAATGTGCCTGCAATATTGGTTATCACAGCCACAGCCACAAAGCTGTTGCTCCAGTGTAACTCTGAGGTGTCAGTGATAGTCTCTCTCTTTCATGCTCCTGCTGTCAGCCCAAATGCTGAAACAATCCAAGATTGTAGTGGAATGCCCATTTACTCACCATTTTTAAATGAAGAATCAGATCCCTTTCTCTGCAAGCAGCCATCACCCACTTTGGGGTGTTCCATTTGTGATGCATTTGCACAAGAGGACATCACTGCCACATAGCAGGTGATGTGTTGCTTTAAGGATGCTTTGTGGTATGCCAGAAAGCACCTCACCCACCGATGAATTGTTACCTTTCGGTAACAAATAGCTATTTAAAGCTGGACTTCAGGCATAAAAAAATTGTGTATATAAATATAAACACCCACTAGCTATTCAAAATGTGAAAAAAAAATCAGCCAGTCAGAGAGCCCCTATTCGCTTGGCCTGGGGGTAGGTTACACACTGACATCATCTTATTGCCCTGGATTCAGTAGGACTGCAAGTGATGTGTGGGTGACCAGCCTTGTCGTGCTGCCTAATTTAGTTATCACCCTCCTCACAGACAGACTGCTGAATTGTGAATAATTTATAGTTGAGCAATAATCTATCTGTGTAGTTAAATGACAGCATTCCAGGTTTTACATTGCATAGGACCTTACCATTCCAACTGAAAAACAGAAATCGAGAATAAAAAAAATATTATTGGAGTTCATATTTAAGGGATACTTGTAGGGAAAATGTGCAAGAAAGGTAATTTCAAGGTGGAAAAATGACATTAAGATAGAAACATGCTTGAAGAGCTGATGATTAGAAAATACCTTGTCTCTAGCAGCTGTCTGCAAAATCAATAAACTCTAAGTGTTCCATGAAGTTGACCATTCTTACACTACTTCGATATTTATGTCCATCTGTGTGTGCATTTCTTCCTGCTGCTCCTGTTGTTATAGTTCAGTGCTAAAGCTTGCCCATACCTCCATTAATCACAGAAAATGTTCTCTGTCTTTTCTCATATGAATTTTGCTTTGGACTTATTCCAGGTGTTAAAATGTACAAAGACCATTGTGTCCACTGAAAATCTGTATAAGCCACAGCAGAAAACACAAGCCCAACAATAAATGTGTTCTGTATAATTCTGCATACTTTATAAACATCTAATATATTGTATACAATGTGTATATAAATATATACAATACCTCACAAAAGTGAGTACACCCCTCACATTTTTGTAAATATTTTATATCTTTTCATGTGACAACACTGAAGAAATTACACTTTGCTACAATGTAAAGTAGTGAGTGTACAGCCTGTATAACAGTGTAAATTTGCTATAATAATAAAAAAGTTGCGCTATATAGTGCTGAAAATATAAACAAATATCACATTCAATACAAAACTCCACAATCAAGTGTCATAAATAAAGCGCAGATGTGCTGGGTGAAAGCCACTAAACCAAAAAAACAATCTTAGTGAGAAAGGTCCAAATGAAAAAAGTCAATGGCGAATTAGAAATCAGATTAGAAAGAGTTCCCAGAATGAAGGAGCTTTAAGATATACGTCACTGGAATTCAGCTACAAACGTGCCACCACCGGAGACATGCACACCTTGTGAGGTTTATGGAAGGGGTACCCTTACCGAGTATGGTGGACTCACTATCACTAGTGGGTCAAACGAGCTGGCAGATATAATCCTCTGCAAGGTATATTAAATGGGCTCACTCCCTCTCCGGGCCTCCGATGAATGAACAGCTAAGTGGCTCGCTACATCAACCTTTCATCTCCGCAATATACCCAAGTGGAAAAATGAAGGGATCCATAGTGTAAATGCACAAGGTTCAGTTTATTAAAAACACAGAATGGGTACTCACATTAAAACGAATGGCTACGTGCATATCTAAAAAGCCGGCATAACAAACAATCGTCCCCCATACTTCCCCGAGCGTGTAGGCGTGGTGACGTCAGGGCGTGGCTCCGCCCTACATGTTTCGTCATACGTGACATCTTCCAGGGGCACTATATTGCAGCAGATCTCATTTGTTTGTTCTAATGGCAATTAGACTGCTCTCTCTGAATGTAAGAGGCTTGAAAAGCCTCTATAAGCACCAAGCCCTATGGAAGGTGGCCATGCGGCAACAATGATATTTTATAGTATCTCACAAAAGTGAGTACACCCCTCTCATTTTTGTAAATATGTTATTATTAGAGTTGAGCTGACACCTGGATGTTCGGGTTCGGCAGAACTTCGCAACAAAGTTCGAGTTCGGCCCCGAACTTGACCCAAACTTGACCCCGAACCCCATTGAAGTCAATGGTGACCCGAACTTTTGGGCACTAAAATGGCTCTAAAAAAGTCCTGGAAAGGGCTAGAGGGCTGCAAAAGGAAGCAAAATGGGAGTAAGAGTAGGACAAGTGCCCTGAAAACAAATGTGGATAGGAAAATAACTTAAAATCACAATGGAGGAGGAGGTGGATGTGGAGTAGGAGGTTGAGGAGGCGTTGACCGTGGCGTTGTAGGTGGAAGTGGCGGTGGAGGAGGTAGCCAACACTGTTTTTGTTTGTTTGTTTTTTTTCTAATTGGGGTAGCCCCCAAAATATTGAGACATATTAAAAAAAAATAGATCACTATCTGCAGACAAACCCAGAGCTGGCCGCAAATGTAGTATTTAAAATATTTTTTTTTTTTAAACCAGCAATGTAGACGCACTTTTTATTTTTGTGCAAGAAATGCACCGCTGGCCGCAAATGTAGTATTTAGAATATTTTTTTTTTAAACCAGCAATGTAGACACACTTTTTAATTTTGTGCAAGAAATGCCACGCTGGCCGCAAATGTAATATTTTGCACAAAAAAAAAAATGTTTTAAATTTGTCTAACTGTAATGTAAAAGCAGTATTTAAATATGCCAAAATGTTGCCAACTGAACTAACAGAACACAATTAAAGTAGTGTCCCTGACACACAAGCAGTTGCAAGTGCACTGCACTTGCAAAAAAGGCTGCAAACGCCCACCTAACAAACAGAAAATTGCTTAGGTTTTATATGAGGCACTTTGCTTAGCAAACAAAATGTACTCTAGCAAACAAAAATCTCCTCTAGCACCCACCCACCAATAAATCCCTGTTTTTAACAGATCTTCTAAAGCTAATCTGTCCTTCACAGCAGCAGCAGCACCCTCTCCCTACGCTAGTATGAGATCATTTTCTAAAGCTAATCTGTCCCTCACAGCAGCAGCAGCATCCTCTCCCTACACTAGCATGAGATGATGTGACATGCAGCACTACGTGACTCCAGTTTATATAGAGGCTGGGTCACATGCTGCACTGGCCAATCACAGCCATGCCATTAGTAGGCATGACTGTGATGGCTTGTAAGGGCAAACGAGTGAAACGCTTGTTGATTGGCTGCCCTGCCCGAACCTGGACTTTTTCTCAAATGTCCGGGTTCGGGACACGGACACCCTAAAGTCCGGTACGAACCCGAACTTTACAGTTCGGGTTCGCTCAACTCTAGTTATGATATCTTTTCATGTGACAACACTGAAGAAATTACACTTTGCTAAAATGTAAAATAGTCAGTGTTCAGCTTGTATAATAGTGTAAATTTGCTGCAGCCTCAAAATAACTCAACACACAGCCATTAATGTCTAAACTGCTGGCAACAAAAGTGAGTACACCCCATAGTGAAAATGTCCAAATTGGGCCCAAAGTGTCAATATTTTTTGTGGTCGCCGTTATTTTCCAGCACTGCCTTAACCCTCTTGGGCATGGAGTTCACCAGAGCTTCACAGGTTGCCACTGGAGACCTCTTCCACTCCTCCATGACAACATCATGGAGCTGGTGGATGTTAGAGACCTTGCGCTCCTCCACCTTCCATTTGAGGATGCCCCACAAATGCTCAATAGGGTTTAGGTCTGGAGACATGCTTGGCCAGTCCATCACTTTTTATAAAATATAAAAATACAATATCCGCACTAAAAGCTAAGAGCAGCAGCTGACAAAAAAATTGCTTGATCGACAATTAAACATATATGAAAGATAAGGAATCTGCAGGTAAAAGTAAAGTCCCAACACCAGCTCATGTGCACAGGAATGGAAGAAAAACACAATCCACCAGCGTGTCCAGCAAGTGTCCTTACCAGAAATCAATGATGAAAATCGCATATAGGAATCTAATTTCCTCCACATATCAGGCCAGCCAAGGGGACATCCATTGCAGACACCTCTTCATGTAGTGAACTTAATCGGACAAAGCAAGCATGTTATAGGAGCAACCTTCCTCTGTGGCTCTCAGCAAACATATAGAGGAGAAAGGAAACCAATAGTGAAGCCCACCAGGGTAAGAAATATAAGTGTTTTTTTTTTTAAAACGCCTACTTACATTCGGTATGTAAAAACAAGCTTGTATGAGACACCATGGTTTAGAAAACATGCTGGGTATGAAGCGGCGTCATCTGACACGTTTCATCCAATAGGATTTCATCTGAGGTCATCAACTTTACCCTCAGCTCTTTTAGCAAGGCAGTGGTCGTCTTGGAGGTGTGTTTGGGGTCGTTATCATGTTGGAATACTGCCCTGTGACCCAGTCTCTGAAGGGAGGGGATTCTGCTCTGCTTCAGTACGTCACAGTACATGTTGGCATTCATGGTTCCCTCAATGAACTGTAGCTCCCCAGTACCGGCAGCACTCATGCAGCCCCAGACCATGACTCTCCCACCACCATGCTTGACTGTAGGCACACACACTTGTCTTTGTATAAAGATTATGGAGAAGAGATATGGACTTTTTATGCACAGACATAAGAATATCATAAAAAATGTAATTTTATTTACATTCAAAGGATAAAAAGACCCTATATTTAGACAATGACCATGTATCAATCTCAGGGACAAACTTTGTATGCCTACCCCTGTGCTTAGCAACACACTCCGCCATTTCTCTCACTACGTCAACTTTGGCAACACTAGGTCATTCACAAACACCTCCACAGGTAGCACAGTCTAACCTACTACACAATTGCAAATGTTCACCAAACAGAGCACCCTCAATCCCCATATTTTACCAACAGCTGTGTCACAGGGAAATTTTCAAGTACTAGCACCCAACCCACCACTGACATAGGTCTAGAGGTCCTTAATTTGACTCTGTATGTTTTTTTACAACAAGAACTAGACGTTTTGAAACTTGGTCTCAGTTTTTGCCCGTCTATGAATCTGGACAAGTATGAAGCCATAAAAGATGTTTATCTGCTTACATGCAGATTGACTTATAAGTATATGTTTGATCAAGAATATGTGAGGGCTAAACAGGAAAAGGAGCTCTCTGATAGTATCAGACATTTTACCATGGAGGACTTCAGAACACTCCGTGATCTGATTTTGCTACTAGAAGAGAGCTCCAAGACAGAAGGGGACGACAACGCATCACTAACCAGATCCCAGACTATTTCCAATCCTGTTGATAAATTTAAGCTAAATCACAGAGGTTCCCAGATCTCACTACTAACCCCTATATATGGGCCTTTTTGCTAAGCACAGTCAGTGAGATCAAACGCATGAACATCTCCACTGGAGATAAGAACCTTACACCTACACAACAACAAGCAATCATCAAACTTAAGAACCATCCTGGTATAGAAATTAAAGCGGCGGACAAGGGGGTAATATTGTCCTTATGACAAAAGCAAAACACGTAAAAATGTGTATGGACATTCTATCAGACAAAACATGCTACTGTCGGATACCCAATTCTCAAACAAATATTTTCATGACTGAATATTTGACAATTATCAATGATGCCTTTCATAAGGGCCTCATTGATAAAAAACGTTATGATTATCTCAATACTCGTTTTCCACGAAAGGCAACATTCTACGTGCTACCCAAGGTCCATAAGAATGCCCTCTCTCCCCCGGGAGACCAATTATATCAGAAATTGAATCACTCACTGAAAATCCTAGTAGACTCATTGATTCTATCTTGATGCCGCATGTACTAACTTTGCCCTCTTATTGTCACGTACCTGACGGGTGAGCCTGACGTGCAGCGGGAAGGCCTCGCGTACAACCTCGGCTAAAGGGCCACCAATGTTATAAACAGTGACCACAAGAGCCAAGTGGTGTAAGAGTGCCTGGATCATCTCTGATGTGGCTGATGATCTCTCAGGGCAAACCAGCAGGTAACAGCAGGTGTAGTCAGCTCTGCAGACAGGAAGCTGGAAGGTGCAAAGCTGTGGAGACACTGATGCGTGGTCAGACAAGCTGGGTTCGGTAACAGATGATGAATCAGATACAAGTGGCATGCAGAGAATGGTCAGTATACAGGCAAAGGTTTGGCAACAGGATATCAGTCCATGTAGAGAAAAGCGTAGTTACAAGACAAGCCGGGGTCAGGATAACAGAAGTCGATCGTAGTCAAACAGGCCGGGTCAAACAGGAAACAGATCAGATCTCAACAGGTAGTCACAGGACAGGTATGAGCTGCAGATAAGACAGCAGAGTCTGTGTGCTGCTAGGGTGTTTAAATAAGGCAGCCTGGCTCCAATCAATGAAATCACTCTACACAATTGTTAACCCTTAGTGACTCCTGTGCTGGGTGGCAGATCCATAACACTTATATTAGAGATGCTTAAGACCTTCTTAAACAAATTGAAGGTATGGTCATCCCTCCTGATGCCCTGCTCGTGAACTTGGATGTTGAGGCATTATACTCTAGCATCCCTCACAAGCAGGGCATCGAGATGGTACATACCTTTCCATGGGAACAGGATAGTCACAACTGGGATTTTTGTGAATTTATCCTGGAACTTTTAAGGTTCACTCTTACCAGGAATTGGTTCATTCTCAATGGCTCCCACTACCTCCAGGTGCAGGGTGTGGCTATGGGCACATGTTGTGCCCCGGCCTATGCGAACCTGTACCTGGAGGTGTAAAGAGGGAGGAGTATGTGTCCTGTATGGCCAGTAAAGGGACAGAAAAGGAGGTGGGAAATGACAACTCACACCACAACCCTAAATAGAGACACAGACTATAGAACATATGATTACCCCTGGGATTTTATGTTGGCACAAGTTTTTCTTCCCCCAAGTACCATAAGGTGGATAAGTATTTTTGTATCTAAAAAGTCTTTTATTTATGTATCAAAAGGATAAAAAAGCACAATAACGTGATATATGAAAAACATAGTATCGCTGTACATTACAAGTGGTACAAAAGCATCAGGTGCAGATTCACGCCTGCACACAAGGTGCTGAAGATCCCGACATGTTTATGAAAATTACATTCTATTCCTTCTTCAGGGGATAATGGCGGATGAGTTGGCACAATCTGCATATATATATAGATATTCATACTGTAAATATTGCTCAATGAGTATATAAAATGATGTAAGGAATAATATAGTTTGCAAACAATATACTGATCGATACCGCATATATTGATCTATGGCATACACAGGGCATCCATTTGTAACAGAAAACATAAAATATATATACAGTGAGCAAATATAAATAGAACAATATACATTCCTCTTGTAAGAGGATCAGCAAAGGAATATAATAAAGGATATGAACTCATGTGACACCAGAAATAATGATTGGAAGCCCCCCGCCAGCGGCACCCGATCCATCAAATAGCACTTAAAGCTGGAACAACAGTGCTGTAGCAGTAAAAGCTGATGGAACCAACATCAGTAAAGCTTAAAGTGGAAGGAGTGGAAGGGTTTTTTTTTAAAAAGGAGATGGTTGGGGTCAAAAGGACTCCAGGCAAAAGTCTCCCAAATATAGCTGAGTCCTCACGAGGAACAAAATGTATAGAGGAGGGCCAGAGTGTGGAGTAAAAAAATCAAAGAGACCTGCAAGAGAGTAAACATATGGGGGTAAGTGCTAGTACAGAAAATTGGTGTCTCTGTCATAAAGGAGTATATAGAAAAAGACAGTGAGTCTGTTACTTACTAGAAATGGAGCATTCTTCTAGTGTCAGTGACACCATGAGTCAAGTGAGTGTCAAGACTGGATTAGCCTCCTCCAGCGTCCCGTGGTCAGGAATATCCGGCCATCCCTGAGGCCGGAGGAAGGGTAGGGGGTGCATAAAGCCCCTAATATTCTGCCCCATTGTAGGCCTAAGCCAATGGTGAGGCGAGTAGTGACAGGCATCAGGTGTGATGCATAGGAAAAGCCTGCCGGAAAATCACGCCGGATAGCGTGGACTACAAACCCCCAGAATGCTCCCCCGGCCACATACCTGGGGGGTGGGAGTGACATCTCTTTGGAGATGAAACTATGCTAATTTATACAAACCACATCCTCTGCTGGATGCACTATATAGATGATATCTTTATCATCTGGACAGGAACGCAAGACCTACTTAAAACCTTCATAAATACCATCAACTCCAATCCCTATAATCTTAATTTTATGTTAAATAGTGATGAGCGACAAGTCACTTTTCTTGACCCTACTATTTTCAAGGATCACGTTAACTGGCCGCAACATTGTTTAGAAAGGAAACAGCGGGTAATACCCTTTTACAGGCTACCAGTGCCCATCCATCGGCACTAATAAAATGTATTCAATATGCCCAATATATTAGACTACGTTAAAATTGTACTCACATTAAGGAATTCAAACTGCAAGCTAGAGCTCTTAGGACTCGGATGATGGCAAGGGGATATACCAAATCCCTACTATGTAGGGCCTATAATAGCACTCTACGCCAAACTCGTAATGATCTTCTATACAGAGGGCAGAGAGACCGGTCTCCACAGTTAAATGCATTACAAGATTCTCTACTCAGCATGGGGAATTACATGGGAAACTGGCAAGAAATTGGCCCCTACTTTGTGAGGATCCTATTGTTAGGAAATATATCGGTCCTCAGCCTGAGATCACTTTTCGACGAGCAAAATCACTATGGGATACCTTGGTATTCAGCCATTATGCCCCTAGATGCGCCTCTGAGCATGGTTGTAGGGGAATATTTAGCTGCTTTAGATTGCTCCTTCTGCCCTTGGGTTAAAACGGCACTAAGTTTACACTCCCCAATGGAGAAATTTTCACCCCCAATTTCTTTGCCGATTGTGCAACAGAAGAGGTAGTATATCTGAGTATATGCCAGTACGGGGCATTTTATGTGAGAAAGACAGTCAGACAGTTTCGAAAGAGAATCAGGGATCATGTTTACTATTCATCCAGCGGTAGAATGGTGACCACTATGAGTAGACACTTGGATTTATATCATAGTTTTGATGTTTCCCTGGTCTCTTTTATAGTTCTGGTTGTCATTCCCAAACATTAGAGAGGAGGGGACAGAGATAAACAAATTCTTTGCAGGGAAATTACTTGGCTTGAGCATCTTGATGCCACTCATGCTCCTTGGCATCAATGAGGCTCAATCATACAAGCCGTTTCTATGAACAAATTTAAACCGATAACATATGCAGTAATTTAGTCCTCAAATAATTCCTTAAAACCCCTAGCAGAATTCAATCAGGAAATTAGGAGTGGACCTCTCAGTGAAAAGGAATACCACCAGATTCATAGCTTTCTGACTAGCCTGATCAAGCGGGATCGCTTCACAAACCTGCCATCAATATTGAAACAGATCTGCTTGTCAGCAGACAAAATAACTGGAACAGTTTCGTTAGCCTACGAATGGCTGCAGGCTGGAAATGGTTCCAACAAATCTAAACACAAACAATTCTGAGAGAACGCACTGAAGACAATGTTTAGTGATGAGCAATGGCTTCATGCATGCGTTTTTGCCCATAAAAGCTCAATCAATACAAGGTGTCAAGAAACCGCATATAAATTACTAATCAATTGGTATAAGTACACAAGTGGTTCCCAATGGTTACCAAGATGTGTTGGAGATGTGAGATGGAAATAGGAAGCTTAAGACTAGAATTGAGCGAACCCGGACTGTAAAGTTCGGGTCCGTACCGAACTTTGGGGTGTCCGGGACCTGGACCCGAACCCGGACTTTTCAAAAAAAGTCAGGGTTCGGGTCTGGGGTTCTGGTATTTTATTACACGTGTTGAAACAAGTGTTTCACTGGTTTTCCCTAGAAGCCATCACAGCCATGCCTACTAATGGCATGGCTGTGATTGGCCAGTGCACCATGTGACCCAGCCTCTATATGGGGCTGGAGTCACCGTGCTGCATGTCATATTCTCTCAGGATAGTTTAGGGAGAGGATGCTGCTGGCTCTGTGAGGGACAGATTGCAGATATTATAGAACATCTCATCCTGTGCATTACTGAACGATCTGATTGTGGACTAGGGAGAGATACTAGTACTGCTGCTTTGAGGGACAGATTGCAGACCTCATCCTGCTGCACAAAATGATCTGACTGGACTAGGTAGAGTCTGTTGCTTTAAGGGAAAGATTATTGTTCTAAAATCATCTCCTAGTTGTACAGGGAAAGGTTCCAGCTGTTGCTTTAAGGGAAAGATTATTGTTCTAAAATCATCTCCAAGTTCTATAGGCAAAGTGTATTCTAGCCGCACAGAAGCCATATTATTGTTATAAAATCATCTCCAAGTTCTATAGGCAAAGTGTACAACTTGGAGATGATTTTCTAACAATAATATGGCTCTATGTGGCTAGAATACACTTTGCCTATAGAACTTGGAGATGATTTTATAACAATAATATGGCTCTATGCGGCTACAATACACTTTGCCTATAGAACTTGGAGATGATTTTCTAACAATCGGTATAATAACAA
>BLSH010533767.1:5943-45492 GCA_018402905.1 Glandirana rugosa | reverse complement strand
AGAGAAGAGAAGAGAAGAGAGAGAGAGAGAGAGAGAAAAGAGAGAAGAGAGAGAAGGGAGAGAGAGGGAGAGAGAGGAAGAGAGAGGGAGAGAGAGGAGAGAGAGGAAGAGAGAGGAGAGAGAGAAAGGAAAAGAGAGGGGGGAGAGAGAGGAAAGAGAGGGGAAAGAGAAGAGGAGAGAAGAGAAGAGAAGAGAAGAGAGAGAGAGAGAGAGAGAGAGAGGAGAGAGAGGAGAGAGAAGAGAAGAGAAGAGAAGAGAAGAGAGAGGAGAGAGAGAAGAGAAGAGAAGAGAGAGAGAGGAGAGGAGAGAGAGAGAGAGAGAGAGAGAAAAGAGAGAAGATAGAGGAGGGAGAGAGCCCCCCCCCCACATCAGAGTACTCACTCGGAGGCAGAAGGGACTGGATGGATGGATGGATCAGATTTAATCTTTCCTTTACTTTTGCTGGGCTTGAAGCTTGAATCTTCCCGTGCACACATCACCTTCTCTTACAGAACACTGTCTGTCTGTCGGGGAGCGTGGGAGGGGCAGACACAGGAGGAGAGGACAGGGAGGGGGATTAGAAGCAGCTCTCTCCTGTGTGGCTGTGCGGGCAGCAGGGGGAGGGGTCAGCAGTGGCTCTGATGAGCTGAGCGTCTGTCTCTGGCTGTGAAGCGGAGCGCTCAGTGAGCTCCGATCACACAGTAAACACTTCCCACTCGCAGCCTGTCTTCCTCTCCTTGTAGCAATGAACGGACTCGGCGCTAAGCTGATGGCAGGGGATCTCTGCTGCTAGCAGAGGCAAATCTTTAATAAGGTAAACTAGGCGGCCGCGAGGCCCCTGTGAGTGTGAGGCCTAAGGCGACCGCCTAATTGGCCTAATTAAAGGGCCGCCTCTGCCTCTGTGCATACTACTGCTCAACCACCTCTAACCTCAGTTTTGTTGTCTTTACTTGGGTTAAGAGGTCTATCCCTATGTTTCTCCCACAGCTTCTGCTGTTATCAGCGATGGGATACTTTCTCTTCAGTGTCCTGTCAATCTGGCAGATTTCCATGACTCTTCATGAACAATCTATCTCAAATTCAACCAATGATTCCATGATTATTGGTGGGACACTGTTTATTGACCCTATTTTTGAAATGACAGTATGAATTTTTGGTTGCTATTTACCATTTATTCTTACTCTCCTTTTGCTTATGGTCAATATATTTATTTTTGTAAAACATATTTGGCATATTAGACATACAAATTCTAATGTTGATGGCGGGGCCACCAGTCCTCCTGTAGGGGGCCCAGGCACACAGGGGGGCCCAAACAGGGAAAAGAGGGAAACAGTGTGGTTGGACGGAAGCTGCCGGCTTCCCTGTCCCATAAAAAAATAACAAATTCTAAAAAAAAAGAATTAAGAAAAAATTGTAAAATAAAATAATTTTAAAACATTTAAAACATTTTTTTTTTAAATTATAAAATGTTTTTCAAAAATGTAAAAAAACTTATTAAAAAAGGGCCAACTCACACGGCTGCTCTGTTATCTTTGTGCCCGCTAAGAATGATTTTAGTATATTTTTTGTGACAATGTTGTTTTGATATACTCGAGGGGGGCCTTCCCAGGTAGGCTGTATGGGGCCCCATGATTTCTAACAGCAGCCCTGGTTGATGGTCCTAAGCTTGGAGCCCTCATTAATGCCACAAGAACAATGTTACTTTTTCTTGCAGTCCATGTATCATTTTATTTGTCTGGGTATTTTAGTATTTCATCTTCATCTGTCTCTATGGACCTGATGCCTACAATTAGCTGGTTCTTTATGTTGTTTTGTCCAACTGCTGAAGCTCTCGCTATTATTCAGTCCAGTTCCAAGCTGAGGGACTAACATCAGAGACTTCAGGTAACATTTTGTAGCACTGAGACAAAAAGATAAAATGTTGAAACCAATGAGTAGCATTGATCAAATTATAGCTTAAATAAGGAAAGTGAATGCTTTTTTCAGCATTCACATGATGCAGTACTGTTTCTGTTTCCCATGTTCTGGCTTTGCTGCAGTAAGCAATGGAGACTCTATAATGATGCCTATAGTGAGCATGTGAAAAAATAGCAGATGTCATGGTTCACCTCCAGTTAAAGTGATACTAAAATCTTACAGAGAACATCCCAGAACCTCCTCTTCCCTGGTCCCTGCCCAGCGCTCCTAGCTCCTCCCTCCTGTTGAGTGCTATGGGGGCACCCGAGCCAAGACACAGCTCAGACATGGAGCTGCAGCCTGGCCCAACTCCCTTTCTATCCTCTTTGGCTGATTGACTTTGATTGAGAGCAGCCAATGGCGCTGGTGTCTTAGACAATGATGAGGAGTGACGAGTGATGTTGCACGAGAGTCTCGGTTGACTGGGACGGTTACCATAGTATCTGCGCTGACAATTGGTCATTTCATGGAGGTAATGATGACACGTTTGTTATTTTAACCACTTCAGCCCCAAAAGGATTTCCCAGTTTAGGACCGGAGCACTTTTTGCAATTCGGCACTGCGTCACTGTAACTGACAATTGCGCTGTCGTGCGACGAGGTACCCAAACTAAATTTGCGTCCTTTTTTCCCACAAATAAAGCTTCCTTTTGGTGGCATTTGATCACCTCTGCGTCATTTCTGATTGCTGCTATAAACAAATAAAAAGTACCAATTTTGCAAAAAAAAAAACAAAACAATTTTTCTTACTTTTTGCTAAATACAAATCCAAAAAAAAAAATGAAAAAACATTTTTTTTTTTGGTTTTGGCTGATTTATATTCTTCCTCATCTTTTTGGTAAAAAAAAAAAAATCGCAGTCGGCGTTTATTGATTTGCACAAAAGTTGCCGCGTTTACAAATGATGAGAATCCATTTCTGGGGTTTTTATTTTTTTTTTATTTTTTACTAGTAATGGTTAACTAGTAACTAGTAATGGTGGTGATCTGTGATTTTTAGCGGTATTGCAATATTGCGGTGGACATGTCGGACCATTTTGACACTTTTTTGGGACCATTGGCATTTATACAGCGATCAGTGCTATAAAAATGCACTGATTACAGTGTAAATGCCATTGGCAGTGAAGAGGTTTACCTGGAGGGGGCACTCTAAGGGTTAACTGTGTTCCCTCAGTGTGTTCTAACTGTATGGGGGCTGAGCTGGCAGGGGGAGGGGAGTGATCACGGCTTCCGTATACAGGAAGCCTATGATCACAGCCCTTCCTCCTTTGTCAGAATGGAGATCTGTATTTACATACACAGACCTACATTCTTTCACTGCAGGGGAGCCATCGCGGGTAGCAGATGGAGATCGAGTCCACCCTACTCGCTCCCTGGCCTCCCGGAACACAGTAAGTGCGCGAGCGTGCCTCTGGCGGCGCACGCGCTCACAATACTAGTTATCACACCCACCGCCAGGTGATGGCGGTTTGGGATAACGAGCCACTTTGCTGCCATCACGCTGCAGCGGGCGGTCGGCAAATGGTTAATAAAAAAATGTGCACTTCCAATCTCTTTAATGCTTTAGCCACTTCCATACCGGGCAGACGTCATATGATATTTTCCAGTGCTCACTGCTCCTGGGGGCCCGCAGCACAGCAATCAGGGATGAGGCGTGACCCTTGGTACACATCCCATCCCCAATGAGGGTCAAGAGCCAATAAAAATGGCTCTTTACCACATGACCAGTTGTGTCCAATCACAGCCTGTCACAAATGTCACCAGCATCAGGGTACCTGTGCATGATTAAGTAATTGGCATTCAAAGTGCAAGAGCACTAACAGCTGAAAGTTGGTCTCGGCAAGTATGGGGTGTAAGTGCCCTGTATTGGCTAATAGAAGTCCTCTAAAAAAATCCCCCCATCGCAGCCTATTGGTTCATACAAAAACAGCATACATTTTTGCATTGCCATCATAGCTGGAAGGAGGAGTTCTCAATGTATTTCTCAAGTCAATCAAGATATATCCTGATTAAATGCCCTGCTTATATACCAATACCAAAAGACGGTATTAGAAAGAGGGGTTGTGCAACATACCTATAGAGTGCCAATGCATCTGTCCACAAGGATAAACCCTTCATCCCTGCATGCGGTCTGTGGAGATTTTAACAGTGTAAATAAAAAAAAATCAATATCACTTAAAGTGGATGTAAACCCTCCATATACCCAGTGAAGTGAACAGCCTCGGATGATACACAGGGATGAAACAAATCTCCCTACATAAGTTTTACATGTATATCTGCTGTCTTCATCTGTAAATATCCTTTAGAAAGTGGAGATCGTGTTAACATTTTTCTCTTCCTGGTTACCTCTGGGAGCGGATCATTGGCATACAGCCAAGACAGTTGATTGGAGGAAAGGCACACACCACCTCTCCTCAGACAGTAAGCAATGTACATAGCTCTGCTTTTAGACAACATTTTCACTGCTAATCTATTTATAGCAACCTCCTCCCACACACATGTCTATCTCCCGTCTCGGAAAACGTGTGAAAAGTGATCAGGTTGATAACAGAGCTACGGAGCAAGAGACATTTACAGGACTAAGTTCTTTAACCACTTGCCGACCGCCAACCGCAGGTTGACGGTGACAAGGTGGTTCGATATCGCAAACTGCCGTCACTGTGTCCGGGGAGGGCCAGGGAGCCGGTGCGGCGGACTCGATCTCCGCCGGCTACCCGCGATGCCCCCCTGGAGTGAAAGAATGGAGGTCCGTGTAAGTAAACACGGATCTCCGTTCTGTGAGAGGGGGAAGGGCTGTGATCACAGCCTTCCTCTACATGGAAGCTGTGATCACTTCCCTTCCCCTGCTAGGGCAGCCCACACACAGTTAGAATACGCCCAGGGAACACAGTTAACCCTTAGAGCGCCCCCTGCAGGTTAACCCCTTCACTGCCAATGGCATTTACACAGTAATCAATGCATTTTTATAGCACTGATCGCTGTATAAATGCCAATGGTCCAAAAAAAGTGACATGTCCGTCCCAATATCGCAGTACCACTAAAAATTGCAGATCGCCACCATTACTTGTAAAAAAAAATAAAAAATAAAAACCCCAAAAATTAATTCTCATCATCCGTAAACGTGGCAACTTTTGCGCAAACCAATCAATAAATGCCGATTGCGATTTTTTTTTATCACAAATATGAGGAAGAATATAAATCGGCCAAAACCGATGAAAAAAAATGTTTTTTTATATTTTTTTTTCTAATTTGTATTTTAGCAAAAAGTAAGAAATGTGGGTTTTTTTGCAAAATTGTCGCTCTTCTTTTGTTTATAGCGGCGATCAGAAATGACGCAGTGGTGATCACATACCACCAAAAGAAAGCTCTATTTGTGGGAAAAAAAGGACGCAAATTTAGTTTGGGTACAACGTCGTACGATCGCGCAATTGTCAGTTAAAGCGACGCAGTGCAGAATCGCAAAAAGGGCTCTGGTCAGGAAGGGGGCAAATCCTTCCGGGGCTGAAGTGGTTAAAGTCTGATGGTGATGTGTTTCCTGCCTTCGGAGAAGGAGCCTTCCTCTCTAGTGCTGTCCTGGACGACTCCTAGAGTTACAGGTAAGTCTAACTCTGGTTTTCTGAAAGCAGACACCCTGGAGAATGAAATAGTGGGAACCCCAATTTTTTATGCCACACGATATTCGCACAATGGTTTACAAAATGCATATTTTCACTAAAAATACACTGACGTTAATATTAAGGCCCACAAATGCAATGTGCGTGTTACACGAGTTTTTGGTAAACTATAAAAGAGGAGGTTGCACCGAGCAAATAGATACTCAACATGTCAAGGCTTAAAACTGAATGTGCGACAAACTTTAGTACCCTATGTTTTCCATTGGGGACATTTTAAAAGCCCCCAATAAGTCATCAGTTTAGAGATAACCATGAATAATGGGCCTAGAATTATTTATTGATCGCACTCAGGCTTGTGTGGCGATATGTAACAAGTGTATCACAATCAGCGTTTTTGTGTGTAAGGTAGAGGGGAGGGAGATCAGTGAATGTCTGTTTGTTGATCTCCCCTTGTCAACCCAAAAACTCGAAATTCTCAAAATTCCTGTAAAAAAAAAATACACTGAAATATTAATTTTAGGGCACACAAACACTATAGAGTGGAACCTTGGATTACGAGCATAATCCGTTCCAGGAGAATGCTTGTAATCCAAAGCACTTGTATATCAAAGCATGTTTCCCCATAGGAAACAATGGAAACTCAGTTAATTTGTTCCACAGTCACTGCTTGTCAATGCAGTACTGTATGTGGCCAGAGGTCCGGGGGCGCCTGGTCTATGCAATACCATATGTGGCCAAAGGTATGGTGGCGCTGGTGAGGCTTGGAAACGGACGAAAACATGCGGAAATGCTCAGGAACTGTTTAAACTTTCGGTACTTCTGAGTATTTCCGAATGTTATGCAATGGCCAAGTCAATCACCTGACCTGAATCCGATTGAGCATGCATTTCACTTGCTGAAGACAAAACTGAAGGGAAAATGCCCCAAGAACAAGCAGGAACTGAAGACAGTTGCAGTAGAGGCCTGGCAGAGCATCACCAGGGATGAAACCCAGCGTCTGGTGATGTCTATGTGTTCCAGACTTCAGGCTGTAATTGACTGCAAAGGACTGAAAAAGATTGGAATTGTGTCGATGTCCCAATATTTATGGACCTGACTGTAGCTGCCCAACATGTCAAGGCTTAAAAGAGTTAAGTCTCAAGGTTTTTCACCTTCTGTGCTTCAAAATCCCCCCAGAGCCCTCCTTTTTCTTACCTGAACCCTAACGCTTAAAGGGGTGGAGACAGGGCCGGCCCTACCATGGGTCCTGGTGGGTCCATGAGACCCAAGCGACACTTTAAGAGGGGCGGCACTGCCCGAGGACTTGAGGCTCCCTCTAGTGTGCAGCGCAGTGTCATCCTTGTACTGCTGTACTGGCACTGCACCGCTGCTGTCACTGTCCTGGTGGATTCCTGCCTGGCCAAGACCCGTCTCATGTAGTTCACCAGCCGCCCCTGGCTCCCTGCCCATACTGGTTGCTAGCTGCAGCCCGACTGGCGTCTACCAACCGCTGACGTCAGGAGGAGAAGGAGAGAGAGAAGGCCCAGCATTCAGAGCAGAGGAGGATTTTAACTTCCTCGTCCTCTGCTAGCTCCATCCACCTCCTCCCAGTATGTTCTGCTCGGAGCCTCAGCCTGGCATGCAGCTAAAACATCATCACTACAGACAGGGCACAGAGGGAGAGAGAGCTGGAGCCAAACCTTCCAAGAGTTTAGGTAAAAAAAACAAAACAAATCAAAGCACTTACAGATGAGCGATCAGGGCCGATTATCCATTGTCTCCCCAGCAGCCAGCGTTTCTGTGCTGAACTGTCAGCACTTCATATGAGAGTTTAGTGTGTGTGCAGACCGCAGAGAGAGGTGTATAGTGGCAGTGGCAGAAGAGGAGAGGACAGATGAGATGACATCCTGGAATGGAAGGAGGAGGACACATCCTTAGATATCAGGGCAGAGTCCATGCTGCAACTTGTAGTCCTTCACTCACTTTTGGGGGATGCGACCCCCCCCCCCCAACTACTGAGCTACTGGTCCAGCATGAACCTATAAAATCTATGGGATCACACCCTTGGATCTCAGGGGTTCATGCTGGGACTTGTAGTCCTTCACTTTTGGGGAAACTGGGGGGGAATCAAATTTTTTCAGTAATTTTTTTTTTGTATATTGCCAGGAGCCAGCAATACATTACAGCCGCAATAATAAATTACAATTTTTCCTTTACAAATGTCATTTTGCTCTGGCTATGTTATAAACATCACAGAGATGCGCCCTTTTATACGCAGACTAAGGGACCCTCCCCCCTACAGGCACATTATTTAAAGGAATATTTCATTTTTATTGTTTCACTTTAAGCATTATTAAAATCACTGCTCCTGAAAAAAGTTTTTTTTCATTGATACATGTCCTCTAGGGCAGGACACGGGTCCACATACACTTTTTATGGCAATGACTTGCATATAAGCCTTTAAAATGAGCACTTTTTTATTTTTCATGTTCGTGTCCCATGGACTTTAATGGTGTTGGAATGTTCACACAAATGTTTTGCCTGGTCGCATGTTCTGGTGCAAACCGAACCGGCGGGGGGGGGGCGGTTCTGCCCATCCCTACTGGCCAACTTGCAAAAGGGGATCTGTGAAAAGCCATGGTTAATTTCCCTACAAAGAAAGCTCAACAAATTCTCCTTACTGACCAGCCTGCAAGAGAGGATCTGTCTGTGAATGGCCACAGTTAATTTCAGTGCTGGCCAAGATGACCAGAAGCTCCAAGAGCAATACATATATTATACAAAGAAAGCTCAACAAATTTTCCTTACTGACCAGCTTGCAAAAGGGGATCTGTGAAATGCCATGGTTAATTTCAGTGCTGGTCGGGATGACCAGGAACTCCGAGAGCAATAAATATACACTACAAAGAAAGCTCAACAAATTCTCCTTACTGACTAGCCTGAAAAAAAGGAATCTGTGAAAAGCCACTGTTAGAGCCCTTTCACACTGGGGCTGGCGGGCGCTAGCGGTAAATCCCCGCTAGTTTCAGCGGGGATTTACCGCTGTTATAGCGGCACTACGGCGCCGCTATGCAGGCAGGTGCGCGGCGCTTTTAACCCCCCACAAGGGGTTAAAACGGGGTTAAAAGTGCCGGAGCACCGCACTGCCGAGGCGGTGTGCAGCCGCTTCGGAAGCGCTGCCCATTGTTTTCAATGGGCAGGGGCGGTGGAGGAGCGGTGAATCACCGCTCACCGCACCGCCCCAAAGATGCTGCTTGCAGGACTTTTTGTAACGTCCTGCAAGCGCACCGCCCCAGTGTGAAAGCACTCCAGCTTTCACATTGGGGTGGGTGGGGAGGTATTTTTGAGGCGCTTTACAGGCGCTATTTTTTGCTAAATAGCGCCTGTAAAACGCCTCAGTGTGAAAGGGGTCTTAATTTCAGAGCGATAAATCTACATTGCAAAGAAAGCTCAGCAACTTCTCCTTACTGACCAGCCTGCAAAAGGGGATCTGTGAATTGCCATGGCTAATTTCAGTGCTGGCCGAGTTGACCAGAAGCTCAGAGAGCAATAAATCTACATTACAAAGAAAACTCAACAAATTCTCCTTACTGACCAGCCTGCAAAAGAGTTAATTTCAGTGTTGGCCAAGATGACCAGAATTTCAGAGGGCAATAAATATAAACTACTGTGATAGGAAAGGCTATGGGGCTATGGGCTAATGGCTGAACTTGAACAAGATGGAGAATTGTTACAAAATTATTGTTTTAGAATAAATGTTTCTTTACTTGCAAAATAGAGTATAGAGCTTCAAATAACACATCAGCACACTTCCCCCTTTTCCTGTAATTGTCGTTTGTCAGACAGAAAAGGGGAAGCTGGTTGAGTATAGTAATTGTGATACCTAGTGGAACTTCTGGTTAACAGAAGCTGGCAAAATATTTTGCAAACGATAGTGTAACTTGCCCAGCAACACATACGTAACGAGTTCTAAATATGTATGTCTTTATCATTGGTTAAAAGAACCAGGAGAGGAAATATGTAAAAAAAGCTGGAATATATATATATGTTGTAACCGCCCATAAAGGGTCACTTGGTAATTTGGACAGGAGTCCTGCTGAGTCTTTTATTTACTATAAAAAAGGTTTGTTTTCCTAATTTTCTGGTGTTTCGGAAGTGTTCCCGTTATTTCCTGCTTCACTACAAAGAAAGCTCAACAAATCCCCCTTCCCCCCCGCCACTGACCAGCCTGCAAAAAGAGGATCTGTGAATGGCCACAGTTCATTTCAGTGCTGGCCGGAATGAACAGAAGCAACACATCTACTATACAAAGAAAGCTCAGCAGATTCTCCCTACTGACCAGCCTGCAAAAGGGGATTTGGAAAAAGCCATGGTTAATTTCAGTGCTGGTCGGGTTGACCATGGGCTACGAGGGCAATAAATCTACACTACAAAGAAAGCTCAACAAACTCCCCCTACTGACCAAAAGGGGATCTGCGACTAGCAACAATTATTCTGAAATCTCCTCCTTTGTCTCTGATATCAGCTCTTCTTGAAAAATAAATAGGGAGTACAGGGTCAGCGTCAACAGCGACCACCGTAAACCTTAATAATACAGCAATGGATATGTGTTATCGTGACACGCACACAGATTTTCTACGCTTAATGATCCTCAACAATGCCCCTAATGGGGCCCACCTTTTCCCCCTCCCCCCACCCAGCCCCATAGCTGCCATATGAGCTGATATGGATATTG
Organism: Glandirana rugosa; assembly: GCA_018402905.1. NCBI lineage: Eukaryota > Metazoa > Chordata > Amphibia > Anura > Ranidae > Glandirana > Glandirana rugosa. Next base: position 35,232 of record BLSH010533767.1, on the reverse strand, counting down.
TTATTGCTATATGTCACATAGTTAGACGGATTGAAAAAAGACCATTCAGTTCAACCCACATATCATTGATCAACTAATATGCTAACTTTATGTAATTGTGTAGACACAGTTCTGGTGTTCTGCCCAAATGCCAAACCCGCGTCACTTCCGGTTGCTTTAAAGCATGATAACTTCCTAATTCTGACGAATTTCTGTTTGGGCAGTACACCGGCAATCTACTACAGTCCATTACTGGGAGATGTTGGTGGTTTAGGAAAACAGCAGCTAACGGGGGCAAACTTGCTAACTGAAAAATTGCCAAGAAATCATAAATTCTGTCAGGGTATGTAAAGTTATGAGCACAACTGTATATATACAGTATCTCACAAAAGTGAGTACACCCCTCACATTTTTGTAAATATTTTATTATATCTTTTCATGTGACCACACTGAAGAAATGACACTTTGCTACAATGTAAAGTAAGTGTAAATATGCTGTACCCTCAAAATAACTCAGCACACAGCCATTAATGTCTAAGCCACTGCCAACAAAAGTGAGTACACCCCTAAGTGAAAATGTCCAAATTGGGCCCTGGTGTCATGTGACTCATTAGTGTTACAAGGTCTCAGGTGTGATTGGAGTGCAAGTGTGTTAAATTTTGGTCATCTCATGGCAAAGAACTCTCTGAGGATCAGAAAAAAGAATTGTTGCTCTACATAAAGATGGCCTAGGCCAAGACCCTGAAACTGAGCTACAGCACGGTGGGCAAGACCATACAGCGGTTTAACAGGACAGATTCCACTCAGAACAGCGCCTCACCATGGTTGACCAAAGAAGTTGAGTGCAGTGCTCAGCGTCATATCCAGAGGTTGTCTTTGGGAAATAGACGGATGAGTGCTGCCAGCATTGCTGCAGAGATTGAAGGGGTGGGGCAGCTTGTCAGTGCTCAGACCATACGCCGCACACTGCCTCAAATTGGTCTGCATGGCTGTCGTCCCAGAAGGAAGCCTCTTCTAAAGATGATGCACAAGAAAGCCTGCAAACAGTTTGCTGAAGACAAGCAGACTACAGACATGGATTACTGGAACCATGCCCTGTGGTCTGATGAGACCAGGATTTTTATCTGGATATCGCTTAGACCTATGTATGGCCCGGTCTAAGCGATATCCAGGTCAAGGCTTGGTTCATGCAATGTCACATCCGTCCTAGACTGTGCCATGATGAGGCGTGGAGCGTGTGCCGTCACCAGCTTAATACTCTCGGGATGGAAGTACCCAGGTGTTTTGTTTTCTGCCACTTTACTCTAATGTAAGTTGTTAGAGGGTATACTATATATACTGCAATGTTGCCACGCGGTCCCCATGCCCCAGAAGATGTCCTTTAGGATGAAACATGTCGGGTGTGGACCTCGTGAGCATCACAGTTTTACCTATTATCATTTCTGACAAGCCGGCTGTTTTATCACCTTGTAAGTTTACATCTTTTTATCAAAAATACATTTTTTATCGGAATTCAATGTGAAGCCTTCTATCTTTACACATATCCATCAACCTGTGGTTGTAACTTCGGATGTCTGTGGAGTTCTTATCTTGCTGTGGGACCGCTGCATGGTGACCCATCTGATCCACTACATCTAGATCCTGCCACGTTGGATTTGCCTTGGGGTTCTCTCCCCATACAAGCCTGTTTGATCCACTGGCCATATGGTCATGTGTGTCCATCATATCTGCTGAGCGTATAACCTTACCATTTTCTCTTTCACTGTGGTATATATTTCTATCGGACTATTACTGCACGATTGCGCAAGATTGTCATATCATTGGAAGTATTGAATTATCCCGGTTGGAAACATACTGGAAACAACTCCTTGCACTTTTTCACTGTTGTCACTTTATTGGACTTTTTGTGGTCTTATCTAAGATCATATCTATGGACTTTATTACTATTTATTAACCCTAGTTTCACATATTGATTTATGAATTGATTCCATATGTTATTTATTTATGCACTTTTCTTATATATTAGATCAGTTTGATTCCCCTAAATAGTATTTTCAGCGCTGCATTTTTATCCTTATTCTATATATAATATGGGGTTGATTTACTAAAGCCGTGCGCCGTCAACAGAGGCGCACGGAGAAGCGCAACGATAGTTTTCTTATTTACGAAACCGTGCGCCTGTGTATGAGCTTTAAGCATTCATTTACTATAGCGGTCTCATAGTTAGTCAAGTTGAAAAAAGACACAAGTCCATCTAGTTCAACCAAAAAAAAAAGAATTATATATAACCAACAATCCCATATACAACCCTTCACCCACAGTTGATCCAGAGGAAGGCAAAAAACCCCAGCAAAGCATGGATCCAATTTGCTATAGCGGGGGAAAAATTCCTTCCTGATCCGCCGAGAGGCAATCGGATTCACCCTGGATCAACTTTACCTAAAAATGTTAGTACCCAGTTATATTATTTACATTAAGGAAAGAATCCAGGCCTTTTTTAAAGCAATCAACCGTGCTGGCCAGGCTCGTCTCGGCGCACCAATTAATGTATGAACTGGTGCTGCGCTCTCTCCTTAGTGAATGACCCTCCCCATGTTTAGTGGAGTAGTAGCGGCTCAAAAAGTCTCTCTGTGCAATTTCCTTATTATCCTTAGAGTCGTTGACACGTCCCTTGAGTTCAACCAACTGAAATATAAAGGCCAGGCTTCTGAGCTTCCAGCTCTAGCAATGAACTTCTGTCTTCAAGGAGCCCGTGAATAAAATTGAGTCTAGAAAGACAAAAAAGGGAAAATGAGCAGATATTAAAATATTTTCAGTTATTAGAAAGCAAGACATTACTCAACAAGCCACAATGCCCTTTAAAAATAAATGTATAGGACAATGTAAGTCAAAGCTTTTCTTTACGTAGCGCTGCCCCAGTAGGAGCCGCTGGATTTCTGGTCCCCCAATTCCTGCACAGCCAGGCAACATGCAATTTCCAACTTTCACTCAAAGACAAGGAAACAGTCCAGGAACTTGATTTATTGGGGGAAACAATTGGATAGGGTATGGGATTTATGGGATGCCCAACTTGACTTGAAGAGCAAAGAGAAACAGCAACAGTCTCTATGACAGCCTTTCTCAACTTTTTCAACACAGAGGAACCCTTGAAATAATTCTCAGGTCTCGGGGAAGCCCTGCTAAAAATTAAAAATCTACAACTCATGATACATTAGTGTGATGGTCAATGGGAAGAACGCTCCTTACACTTGTGGTCATTGAGAAGAATTACCCCCTTACAGATAGCTAAAAAGATCAATGGTATCATTGGGAATTTATCTGAGAAGTAGAAATTGACCATTGCTCAAGGAACCCCTAGCAACCTCTGGAGGAACCCTGGTTGAGAAACCCTGCTCTATGAACTTGGCAATTAAATCCCCCTTTACAGAAGCTCTGTTTCCTAGAGTAAAATTTTAGCCAAATCACAACTTGCAGGAGCCCTATGTCCCCAGTTCTTGGAAATACCAGCCTATGTAGCTGCTTAGTGAATAGTCCCAGGACAAAGGATTGGGTCACAACTTGCTAGCACAGTCCTAGAAAAGCTGGCTTACATCTGGCAGCTTTAACCTTTTCTGCCCTGGCGGAATGCAGAAGTACTCTCACTGTCTCTGGAAATCCTGCTGCCCTACAAGAGATGACTGTTCAGGCCCAGAGGCGTTGGTAAGGGGGGGCTCATGGGGCTACAGTGCCGGGGGTGCCCCCGAAAAGCCCCAGTGCCATCAAACATTATTAAGAGTCCCGAGCCAGTAACAAATGCGCCGGCGCGTCCGGCGACGCCTATGATAGATGTCACGCGTCGCTAATCCAATCGCACGGGGCGTGTGATGATAGTGATGTGATGTCCATTAGAGGCACGCCACCCGCCACATTCAGAAGGTGGGGTGAGCGCACAGGAAGAGGACAGATTCACCGACCATGCTTGGCGCCCAGCTTGAGTCGCCCCCATCATCAGTGTCTGACTCACTGACTGAAGCCAGGCTAGGAGCCTGGGACTCTTCGGGGCAGACACAGTCAGCAGCCAGTAGGTAGGTTACAGCCTCAGCCGGGCAGCCCAGGGGCACAGCCAGCAGGGCATGGTGAGGAGCGGAAGTGGACTGTGGTGGGTGGATACTGAACACTTCACCTCCATCATTCTGGGGGGAAAAAAAATCTACTTTATCCTAGAAGAGAAGGTATGGATCCAGGGGGCACCCCATTAGCCCACCCCTGGACTCAGAATCCCCTTGCTCATCTGCTCCCTGCGCAAATGACACGGTGCCATTCTCTGCAGCAGGCTGGGAGAGGGCTCTTTACCCCAGAAGACAATGTGCATTTGTGGGGAGCAGTGGAATAAAGGATGTGATTATTGCAGCCAAAGCTACTTTTTTTATCTTCACAACTTTTTATTTATTTATTTTTTATATGTGCCAGAGCTGATTTTTTTTTCATTCTTTGCCCAAGCAAATGCTTTTTCCTGTCACACCTCTTATGCAGCCCAGGTGCAGGAATGCTCCTGCACATGCGCAGACATGCCGCTGGTCTGTGTTATTATTTCCCATATACCTGGAGGATAACTGCCGCACATTTGTGCACATGCAGGACATTTCAAGATGGTGGCACTGAGGAACAAGAAGGGAGAAGTTTGGCAGGGTGAAGTTCCTCTTTAAGGCACGAATTTAACCTGCATAAGAAGCGTGCCAGGAAAAAACCTTTGCTTTCGCAAGAAAAAAAAAAATTAGCTTGGGCAAATATAAAAAAAGAAATAAATCAATAAATAAAAAGCCTTGTGAAAATATGAAAAGCAGCTTTGGCTGCAACACTCACATCTGGGACTTTGTAGAGACATGTGTGGCTCTCCTGATGGGCACGCATTGGGTGGAACTTGGCTGGGGCATTGGGTGGAGCTTGGGCGGGACTTAATTTGAAATGTGGCAGGGGTTATCAAATTTATCTTCGGGCTTAAGACCCTGGTCTTTTCCCCACCTAGCAACGCCCCTGTTCAGGTCTCCAGCTGTACAGGTCCTTCTCCACAAGCCAGGGCATTTCTCAAACAAGACCATGGGATAGTGCAGATCCCTCAGTACTTCTTCCTTTCTCAGCTTCCAGCCTGGAGGCAGAGCCCCCCTCAGGCTAGGGTCCCCTCTCAGGCCACACGGCACAGCTCCCTCACTCCATCTTCCACCCGACTCCCCTGCTGGCCAGGCACCACAATATCTAAGGGCTGATCCAGCCACCCTGCCAGACCTTCTGCCTGAGGATTGGTCCCATTCTCTCAAGTATGCAGATCAGGACCCCCTGGCTTCCACCCACTAGCCCCTAGAAACTTCTCCAAGCTTCTAGAACCGGGGGTGGGGGTACCCTGTAGAGCCCTCCAGCCTGACCTAGAGTAACCTGACCCAATTACAGACTCACATAACTACCACAAATCACAAAACAAATGTACCTTCACTAGTCGCAAACTAGAGGGTGCTATATTTAGTTATGAAGGGAGTGAAAAGGGGTTGAAACTCCTGTCTGGTTTTTGATGTACGTGACTCATCAGGGAGAGTTACCCTCACTTCCTGTCTCAGAGGAACAGCAGGAAGTGTATGGAGCACTCCCTAAATTTAGGATAAATGCCACCTTAGGCAGTTATCACCACAACAGGATTTGCCTATTGGTAGATTTCCCTCACAACCTGTTCTGGTGGCAACTATTAAAGTTATCATTTTATTTATTTATTACAGGTACTTATATAGCGCCATAAATTTAGCGCTTTACATATATATTGTACATTCACATCAGTCCCTGCCTTCAAGGAGCTTACAATCTAAGGTCCCTAACTCACATTCATACATACACATACTAGGGCCAATGTACCTACCATCATGTCTTTGGAGTGTAGGAGGAAACCCATGCAGGCACAGAAAGAACATGTAAACTCCAGGCAGAGAGTGCCACGGCTGGGATTCAAACCCACAGCCCTAAGGATGCCAGATGGAAATGCGAACCACTTAACCACCATTGTTTTGTGTCCCCCGTGTCAAGTCATCAAGCAAAATGGCAGATACAGGGCTGGGACAAAACATATAACACTAATTGGGGTGCAATGTATATGTTAGTTTGCCCCTAGTTATATTTTAATTATATCTTTTTCCTTTCCTCCACTTTTATACCATGCCTTGGACAGGATTAGCACAATATGACAAAATTCAAAGATTTATTCAGTTGACATTTCAAAGCCTTTTTACCAAAGCATCAAAAGATCTACATCTCATTGTCATTGTCCGGTCTTGGTCTTGGTTCTACATACCTGACCCTCTTCAGGCTGGGTGATTTCAGGATGAGCTCTCGGAGGTAAGGGGTTGAGGCACCTGTAAGGCTGTTATTGCTCAGCTCTAGATATGTGAGGTTCTTATTGTTACTCAGGGACATCATCAATGGGAAGTGTTCATCATCTAGCAATATACCCTGCAGCCTGTCCAAGAGAAGAGAAAAGTGTCATGTCTTCCCCATATCGGTTTTACTCATTTTTAAAAGTAATATAGAGAGTTTAGAAGTTTAGCTTTTCTTCTTTCCATTTCTCTCTATTCCTTCCTTTCTAATTCCCTTCCATTCTTCTTTCATATCCTTCCACTGTTACTCTCCTTTCCAGGGCTTTAATATTGATTGGACCCTGGGCAAACATTTTCTTGGGCCCCCCACTAATGTAATGGGGACTTAAACTGACCGCCAATGTAAGGGGAAATTTGCTTACCTTAGCAGAACAGGCTGATGCTAGGCTTAATGACCACAGTTGTAGGCAGGACTTTCAAGCATGCTTGTTTACCTTCCTAGTGGGCAGCATTCAGCAGAAGTGATGGTGGATATGACCCCAGGGGGGCATGATATACATATGTATGCCCCCTTTATTTACATATCAATGCTGTCGGTCCGAAGCTATTTACATATTAATACCATCACTATTTACATATCAATGCAGGTTATTTACATGTAAACACGGGGTCTGCAGATGAGTCATCTGTACACAGCAATAGGGCAGAGCTGGGCAGCATTAGTAACCGAACTTCACACTGAAATATTGGGACACAGCACGGGACTAAAACTTCAAGGGGCAAGGGAATTTAAACTGGGATAGTTGGCAAGTATGAGGCAGCTGCTTTGGGCCCCACAAGAATGATGGGGGCCGGGGCAGCTGCCCCTTTTGCCCTGCCTTAAAGGCAGTCCTGCTCCTTTCCCTCTCCCTTTCCTCTCTTCTCCTTTCCTTTCCCTTTCCTCTCTTCTCCTTTCCCTCTCCCTTCTCTTCTCTCCTCTCCTTCTCCCTCTCCCTTTCCTCTATTCTCTTCTCCTTTCCCTCTCTCTTCTCTTCTCTCCTCTCCTCTCCTTCTCCCTCTCCCTTGCCTCTATTATCTTCTCCTTTCCTTCTCCCTTTCCTCTACTCTCCTTTCACTCTCTCTTTCCATTTCCTTCCTCCCTTCCCTAATATTTCTTCCTTCGTTCTTTCTTTCCTACCCCTCCTCCCCCTCTGTCCTTCATTTCCTCCCTTACTTATCCTTCCCATCCTACCAAAGTAACAGGTTTGTTTTAATGACAACTGCCTATACTTACATTTCCTTTTGCTCTCTCACTGCTCTATTTTCCCAAAGGAAGAAGAAAAAGAACTTGCCCCCATGGCTGGTTGCCAATGACCAACGACCCATCATGGTAAGAAGAAGGGAAGCAAGTCCAATGCTCTGTACAGTGATTATATACTCACATCAACTGCTCCACTGTGCAGGTTGGAATGGACAAAGCCTTCATCAAGTCACCAAAGTAAGGACACATCAAATGATTAAATGATAGGACGAGTATCTTCAGAGATTGGTTACTTCTTATTCCTGATGCCAAAAGGGAGCAGGAAGTGTCCGCCAGCCAGTTACTGTTCAAACTGGAGGAAGAAATAAGAATGTAAGAGTTTGGCAATGATGAACCATGTGTCAGCTGTGTGCATGTGTGACGTCACTTCAGTCCTTTCGGATTTCTTGGCCAGCATGTCTCATACATTTGAGGGCCTTTTCCATAGAATTTGCTTGGTTATTTTACAGAGTAGGCCGCAGATCTTACCTCAGCTCTACCCACTTACACAGTCTTGGGACTGGAATGCAGAATGATAACACCAAAGAAGTTTGGAAATGTGGGTAGGAGCAGCGTGAAGTGGTGGGCAGAGAACACACAGAGTCCAAGTGCATTAACAGGAGTATATTGTAGCAGTACACAACAGGCCCGGGGAGGAGGCAACGCTGTATCTTGGCCTAGGCCAACAAGGCCCAGGCCTAGGGCGGCACTTTGCAGGGGGGCAGCACGAAAAGAGTCCCCGATGGCTTGCACTACACTTTTAGTCTTACTGGGTGGACTGGGCCGGGAGACAAACGGGTCTGGCACCCCCATAAAGCGGCTGCACTTGCTGCCAGTATGAAAATACCGGCAGGCCCCCATCAGAGGGGGACAGCCCATACATATGTAGGGGACCAAGGGGCCCAGGTGGCGGGCCCCAACCAGCGAGTGGTTGTGCTGCCCCATAGCCAAACAGAAAGTGTGAGGAAATCTCTTTCCAATCCCCCCAAGGCCCTCAATACTAGTGTCCCCATTAGGAAGTTTCAAGGCGGGTCTTAAACAGGAAGGGGTGTGGCCTTGACAGGAAAGGGTGGCTCATATTTAAATTAGGGGGTGCATGAGTTTAGTCAGGCCTAGGGCAGCACAAAACCTAAATACAACGCTGGGAGGAGGCAACCCAACCGAGACCACTTACAAAGTGCAACAGTAAAGAAACAGAAGATCCAGAAATGCCACAGCATCTGCCACAAGGAACAGAATGCGGCCTGGCCGGTCCGTAGCCAAAGGGGAGGCTTTCCAGGAAGGTTTGTGTTGTCCCTGCACTTTCCTTAATCCTCCTTTCCATGGTTCTAAGCACTGTCCCTGACAGATGGGTGACCTTTCCCTACTTAACCACTTACAAAATGTGCACCAAATCTGGGAGCCAGGGTCTTAAATAGACTCTGCCTGACCCAAGATGGCCATCAAAGTCACACGGGGCACCAGCGTCCAATTCGATAGCTGCCTCCCTGTGACCGAGGAAACCTTGAAGAAACTAGGTTCCTCGTGACTTCCTCCCCATCTGCATTGTCGCTGTAAATAAGCGCCACCTGCAGTGGAGAATAGACTGCACCTGCCTACAGATAGAGTTAGGAAGTGTTGAAACCTGTTAGGTGTATATCTCTATCTGTGCCCTTGCTAAGGTGCACAATCTTTATTTGTCTTAGTCAGAATTGTTACCAGGATAGAAAGCAATGGGAAATCCCAAAATGTACAGCTCTTATTGGAACAAAAGGTAGAGTAAAGATTGCAGAGGAGACACCTATTCTTCTAGAAATACCAAATGGTCAGTGACCAGATCTGAACCTGGTCGCTCTCCCCCATCTTGTGTCTTTATGCCCCAGGTTGGCATGGTGTCCACTGTAGCATTTGCAGTGGCATGGCAGTGTAGGAAGAGGGATTACTTTGACAGAGTTGGTCAGCTTAAACATGTATTGCAATATATGTGAACTAAATATCCTTGTTTTACATTGCATACTTTGCTGGGAAGGGTGTAGCAGTGTGCAGAGGGTCAATTTGGTATTTGTGGTGTTAACTAAAGATGGGTTCAGGCGCACCTGCCCATGGCCCGCCAGGAAGTTTACACTGCGCAACGCTAATCACAGGCAGTGAGACATTTCCAGATTGCTGCAGCCGCGCATCGGGAAATGTCTCACTGTCTGTGATTAGCGCAGCGCAGTGTAAACTTCCTTGCGGGCTCGGGTACGTGCGGGTGCGAACACGCCTGAGCCCATCCTTAGTGTTAACATGTGGTCACACCCCTTTAGCACCTGGTAGTTCTTACATGTACAAGCTATTGGGATCTGAGCACAGGTATATCTCTTTTTCTTTTTTCTGTTCCCTGTTCTTCTTGCACACATGTGTCAAACACAAGGCTCGTGGGCCGAATTTGGACCCCCAGGCCATTCCATGTGGCCCTGGCACCTCTCTTGCAGCTGCAGCACCCCCCTCGTCTCTGCCCTCTCTTGTCTCAGCAGTCGGCAGCAGAGAGGAGAACAGAGCTCCTCCACCAGATCCTGCGCCTCTCTGTTCTGCAGCACTACCTCATCTTCGCTTCCCTTGGTCTCAGCATTGAGCAGACTCTGGAAGCTGACTCCAGCCCTCTTCTGGTCCTCCTTCAGGCCCTGCACTTTCTGCTTCCCAGCTCCGCTTCCAGCTGTATCCCGCCAGCAGCACAAGGTAAGGGGAGGTGCCCTGTGATGTAAGGGATGGTGAGGGACTTCTGATGAAGGGGGATCTTCACATCCAATGTAAGGGGAGGGGTTGGGTGCTCTGGCCATCTATGCTTACAATTGCAACTAGCCTTTTGAGGGCAGCCTTAATGCTGATGCAGCCCGCGGTGAAATTGAGTTTGACACCCATGTTCTAGCAGATGTTTACAAGTTTTTTTACTCACTTCCTGTCATATCTCCAGGACTGGATGTAAAGAGAAATCTACCTGATGGGACACAGAAAAAAGAATAATGGGTTTTAACAAGAGGTTTAAACACTGGTGTAGCGCCCCCTGGTAGATCGGAGCTACAGTGGATAGATTTTTGGTAGGTGAGGAAAATTTAATCAGGCCTGACTGGTGCACAGGCCTGGTTGTTTTTGTTTCTGGGCTGGGAGTGGCTCAGGTAGGATTGAGTGATTCACAGATGAGGTCACCAGAACCTCCCACTTCTTTCTAGAAATTGGTGGAAGGTTTCTGGACAGAGAGCTGGGAGGGGGGTGTAGGCATCTGGAGTATTCTAAGAAGCCCTGACCTGAATCCCCAATCTGGATTGGCAGGGGGCAGGCCTCCTTAAATACTCAGGGTGAGCCCAATCTGGGAGGAGGGAGTTCGAGCTGGAATGTAGCTGAGGTTGCGGAGGCCTCACCCGGGAGGGAGCCCCCAGTTTGGGGGGGTGACCTTGAGGCCTGGGCTCGGGTGCAGTCAGCAGGAAAGGGAGATCCTGGAGCAGCACAAGAGAGCAGGAGAGCAACAGACAGTGCTACTGGAGAAGCTCAGCAAGTCCACCGGGTGGTTGGTGAGTGGCATACACCCTCGGAAGCTGTAGAGGCATGTAGAGCAGATTGGGGTGAGAGACATTCTCGGAAGGATGCAGAAGTCAGTAAGGGACTGTGGTGTCACGGTGGAAGTGGAGAAGGCCAACGCAGCTGGAGTAGCTGACAGGGCTTGGAGCAAGAGGATGGGCTGGGAGTAGTAGTAGTAGTAGGCCGGCTAGCACATCAGTGTACCTACACACTAGGGGACCCACTGCCATAGGTAACCTCAGCCCATACTCTCATTGTACTGCTAAGGCTGTTTACCAAGTATTCCCAGATGGAACTCCCACTTGTATTCTGGAATCTGGGATGCCTAATTGTTAATGGTTCTACACCACTGAAGTCTACATCAGCTCCATTGGGTGGTGATGAGGCTGGTGGGGCTAAAGCACCAGGAGCTACCTCACCATTTCCACCGCTGGGTGCTTTTTCAAAATTCGGGGATGCAAAGTCCCATAGTAAACCTTGTTGAAATATCCTGCTTATGCTCAAGCATTAAGAGTCACACATTAGAGATGCTTCTGACAAACTGAATCAGATGTCGTGTCAGAGTCCTCCTGGTCAATGGTCAGGAGACTTACCAGGATCATCGAGGAACACTCTCCTGGATCATTCCAGAAAAAGAAGATTGGTAGAAAGCCCCTACTCTCAAGCCCCTGATGAGGAAGAAAAACCTAGATCTAGGTGTATGGAGCGTTTCCTGCTCCTGCCAGAAGATTCCTGCCTCTGGAGACAACCCTGTTCAGCATTCTGTTGAACATGGCCACTGTGGGGCCCCATAAAGTGTGTTCTACCTGCAATGCAGGTTCTGGAGTGCACCCAGGTGTATGGACTGCTTCTCCATACCCAGAAGCAATCAGATGTGAAAACCTGAGTTCCAATGGACCACACTTGAAATGAGGACAGCAGATGGGACTAGAACCTAGAATTTCATCAGAATTCAAACTACCTTTCTTGTTACAGCAAACTCTTACATCCCTTCTTACTGATAGAGGCATGTTAGCATTGTGACATTGTCCAGCTAAATTTAGGTCAAGTGACCTGCCAAGGTAATGATCCATTGATGTAGAAGGAACCACGTTTTCTTGGACTACAGTATGTAAACCAAAAGACATAAAACCTCAAATTACTGGATCCTCTACAATATGGGAAGAAAAGACGTCCCCAGCTCTATAAATGTTAGACTGATTCACCAGGTCAGGAACCACCTGGTTCTCAGAAACATAGCATTTGGTCTGGTCCATAACTCCTTTAGCTTCTCTGAAGGCAGTAGAAGGGAAGTTGAGACAGCTTGGGAAAAAGAGTAGAGGAAAGGGAGTGCAGTGAGGAAGGTGGACCACTGCTACATGACTCTGCTGCAACAGCCAAGAGACCGAGGTAATTCCCTGACTGAGGGACAACGAGGAACATAATACCCAGTTATAAAACATAGTCAACCTTAAAAATATTGACCAAAAAACATTATAGTTATCCTTTCCAAGTTGATGTGAATTTTCCATCAGATCAGACATGTTGGTAAACACTCACAACCAGTCCCACCACAGGCCTTGCCTTCTCATTTACATGCGTTCTACTCACTCCAGTTCCTCTAAGTTGCAGGGAGGACTTGACAAAGCTGTCATCAGGTCACCAAAACGAGGCCCAGCCAGCCTGTTACAAGACAGTCGAAGTATTCGTAGAGACTTGTTGGCACTGATTGCAGGTCCTAAATACGAGCATGCGCGGTCTGTTAGTCCAGTGACTGCCAAACTACAGGAAGGGAATATGAAACATCTGATTAATTTTTTTTATTTTGTTTGATTCACTGGAGTGCAGATTTCAAGTGTAATATACTTTTTATGCCAGTGGACTCCAAACTTTGGCTTGTGGGTCAGATGCGGCCCTTTTCTTGCCTTTATCTGGCCTTTAGGGCACTGTTACCCTCTCTGATATAAGGCACCATTCCTCCCACTGACACCAATGATGAGGTACCATGCTTTCCACTGACATTAAAAGTGGGGCATAATACCTCCCACTGACACCAATGATGGGGTACTATTCCTCCCACTGACACCAATGATGGGGTACTATTCCTCCCACTGATACCAATGATGGGGCACTATTCTTCCCACTGATACCAATGATGGGGCACTATTCCTCCCAATGATACCAATGATGGGGTACTATTCTTCCCATTGATACCAATGATGAGGCACCATGTCTTCCACTAAGACTACACTAACAGTGGGACATAATACCTCCCGCTGACACCAACAAGGGGACACTATTCCTCCCACTGACACCAATGATGAGGCACCATTCCTCTCACTGACACCAATGATGGGCACTATTCCTTCCACTGATACCAATGATGGGGCACTATTCCTTCCACTGATACCAATGATGGGACACTATTCCTTCCACTGACACCAATGATGGGGCACTATTCCTTCCACTGATACCAATGATGGGACACTATTCCTTCCACCGATACCAATGATGGGACACTATTCCTTCCACTGATACCAATGATGGGACACTATTCCTCCCACTGACACCAATGATGAGGCACTATTCCTCCCACTGATATTAATGATGGGGCACTATTTCACCCACTGATACCAATGATGGGGCAGTATTCCTTCCACTGATACCAATGATGGGGCACTTTTCCTCCCACTGACACCAATGGTGAAGCACTATTCCTCCCACTGATACCAATGATGGGACACCATTCCTTCCACTGATACCAATGATGGGGCACTATTCCTTCCACTGATATCAATGATGGGGCACTATTCCTCCCACTGACACCAATGACGAGGCACCATGTCTTCCACTGACACTGACAGTGGGGCATAATACCTCCCACTGACACCAACAAGGGGTTCACTATTTCTCCCACTGATACCAATGATGGGGCACTATTCCTTTCACTGACCCCAACAATGGGTCACCATTCCTCTGACCAATACCAACAATACCAATGAAGGAGCACTACTCCTCCTACTGACCACAGGTGCTATGTAACTTTTTTATTCCCACTGACCACCAGGCCTGAGACATTGTCCCCTCCCACCATAGGCGTGCGCAGGGGTTGTGTCAGGTCTGCCCTGGGCACACCCTAATCACTGTGTGTGCTGCCAATTCCCCCTATTACCTGTGCTTCCCCCCATGTTGCTGACTTCCCTCCACTCCTCTCTCCTGGGCTGCTGCAGGGGATGTTTCAGAATAGAGAGTGGGGGAAGGGGCTAGTAAATACGCCTTCCTTTTCTAAATAAACACAGTGAGCCAATGGCGGCCTTTTTTTTGGGGGGTGGCATCAAACATGTCGTTGACATCTCAGCAGCACCCCTCCCACTCCCCCCCCCCCGCACTTACCTCAGCAGGCCCGGGCAGGCAGCGGCAGGTTGCAGACTCCGGTGGCAGCGGCAGGTAGCGGCTCCATTAGCAGCGGCGGGCTGCAGTGGGTTGCGGGCTCCGGTGGCAGCGGCGGGCCTCAGCGGGTTTCGGGCTCCGGTGGCAGCGTTGGGCTTCATCGGGTTGCAGGCTCCGTCGGCAGCGGCCGTCTATGGACGGCAGGCAGGCTCCTGTGTCTTCTGTGCAGCTCCTCCCTTCTTCTCCTAGGCGTTCAATAGGATCGCCTGGCCTTTCAGCCAATCGGGTGACGGGTATCAGACCCGCTTCCCGATTGGCCGGAAGGAGGATCAGTGTTGCAACAGCGAATATTCATTCGCTGTTGCAACACACCTGGGTGAGCTCCGGAAACAATCCTCTGCGCCCCGAGCCCACCCTATTTTCAAGCTTATTAGAGCCCCTGGCTCTAATCAGTGCGTCAAAAAACACACCCCGCCCATCCCCGCCATAGGAATTCATGCGCCCGGCGTCCTGAAAGGACATTTGCCACTTCCACTGGCCACAGTGTGGCCCCCCTAAGATCTGATAGACAGCAAACTGGCCCTTTGTTTAGAAAGTTTGGGTCTCCTGGTCTAAGCTGACAGCCCTCCTGCTACCTATCCTTAATTTAAAGTCGGACTTTAACCAAAAAATGTATTATATCCTTTCTATTTTACATCATGAATTTTACAATCACATATGATAAGACAACTTACCACAGAGTGTGTATCTTGCAGTCTGGATTTTTTAATGCTGAACATATAGACTTGACTCCATCATCTCCGAATTTATTGCCATTGAATCTGTAAGGAGTGAATAAGATACATTTCAGCAACATATACAATAAATGTATTGTGCAACGATGCAACTACTCACATATACTGTGCTATCCTCCCTGCCAGAGAAATTGTAATTGTGCTCAGCTTTGTGATCCAGGCGCTTCTGCCAGATAGCACAGCCAGGCCCTCAACCTCCACTGAAACAGCAGCACACTTGCTCAAGAGCATACACCCAGCCTGCTGACTGGCCAGCGAAAGGGCAGCAGAAGACTGATGTGGGCATCCCTCCACTCATTTTGCTCTCTCCTCCTGTCAACATGCTCATTGTCAGCTCATGTGCAATGCAGCACAGCTGAGTGACTCCTAGCATTTCCCTCAGTTTCTCTGCCTGTGTGCTGCAGTGCACAAATTAACCACTTCAGCCCTGGAAGGATTTCCCATGTTAGGACCAGAGCACTTTTTGCGATTCGGCACTGAATCGTTTTAACTGACAATTGCGCGTTCGTGCGACGTTGTACCCAAACGAAATTGGCGTCCTTTTTTCCCTACAAATAGAGCTCTATTTTGGTGGTATTTGATCCCCTCTGCGTAATTTCTGATCGCCGCAATGAACAAAAAAAGAGCGACAAATTTGCAAAATAAAAACAATATTTCTTACTTTTTGCTAAAATACAAATCCCCAAAAAAATATATATAAAAAAACAAATTTATTCATCGGTTTTGGCCGATTTATATTCTTCCTCATATTTGTGGTATAAAAAAAAGCAATCGGCGTTTATTGATTGGTTTGCGCAAAAGTTGCCTCCTTTACAGACCTTCAGAATAAATTTCTGGAGTTTTTACATTTTTTTTTACTGGTAATGGCGGTGATCTGCGATTTTTATCAGGACTGCAATATTGGGGAGGACATGTCGGACATTTTTGACACTTTTTTTTGGGACCAATGACATTTATACAGGGATCAGAAATGTAAATATCCACTGATTACTGTATAAATGTCATTGGTAGCGAAGGGGTTAACCTGCAGGGGGCAGGGAAGGGGTTAACTGTGTTCCCTAGGCGTGTTCTAACTGTGTGGGGCTGGGCTGGGCCGAGTACAGGGATCAGTAGATCTCTGACATGCCGCCTGTCAGAACAGGAAACCGCCATGTTTATATCAGCGGCTCCCCGTTCTGGCTCTGTCACAGGGCATCGCGATTCGCCGGTGGACACCCTCATCCGCTAATAGTCGTACGGCAGTCGGCAACTGGTTAAAGGAGGCATATTAGGCACCCCACACTAGCTGTATTTAAAAATAATTTATTTTCATTTTTAAAATACATGACTGCATTATTGCAAAAAATATATTTATTTATATTGGTAGGTAAAAAATATTATCTATTAATATATTGCACGCTGCTTTGGAGAGCTTTTGCCATCTCTACCCATGTAGAAAGAATGCATGCTGTTTACAAAATGCAATAGCTTAAGTGGAAATCTGCATACAAAAATTATTCAACCCCAGCAGTATTGGATTGCTTAGTCCCAGCTTTCAATTAAAGACAGCTAAAGGCTGACACTGACTGTCTGTTGTGCCTTATCATTAGCTAACCCATAGTGCTCTGGAAATCCTTTGCAATATTGTAAAACAAAGATTGCACATCCTATCCTACCCATCTTGCATTAAAGAAGTAAAATTAGAGTTTTAGGTCCCCCTTAGTTCCAGCGTGATATAGACATTGCTTGTTCAACATAATAATATAGAAGATTCAAAGTTTAGTGGGGAGGAGGGCATGGGCGTCCGCAGAAATTTTTTCAGGGGGGGGCATCATTTTAAGGTCACCCATGCTATGCCGCTTTTTGACATTATCACATTATCACGGTCAGAGAATGCAGACATAGTACAGGAGATGGTCAGAGACTGCAGACATAGTACAGGAGATGATCAGAGACTGCAGACATAGTGCAGGAGATGGTCAGAGACTGCAGACATAGTACAGGAGACAGTCATACACTGCAGACATAGTACAAGAGACAGTCAGAGACTATGGACATAGAACAGGAGAAGGTCAGAGACTGCAGACATACTACAGGAGATCGTCAGAGACTGCAGACATACTACAGGAGATGGTTAGAGACTGCAGACATAGTACAGGAGATGGTCTGAGACTGTGGACATGGAACACAAGACGATCAGAGACTTCATACATAACCCAAGAGTGTAAGGACCTAGTTGGCAACCCCCGATCCGATCCCTGATTCCAGGGGGGGGGGGCAATTGCCCCCCCTTGCCCCTATCTGTGGACGCCCATGGAGGAGGGACATGTACCATGAAAGTAAAAGTAATAAACAATAAATCTGGATGTTGGACTTCTAGAAAATGGCAGCTGCACTGGAAGATTTCTGTAGTAATGGAAGTGGTTGGCGCCCCAGTGTTCCCTCTTCCTATCAACCCAACAGTGCGCTCCTTCTTCCCTTCCCCCAGGAACACATACTGTACATAATGTGTACAGCCTCCCCAGAGGACTGACTGGCCTCTACAGGTTGTACTGAAGGGAGAAGGAAGTGGACAGAGAGCCCAGAAACTCAGAGCTCAGCATATCCTTCTCTCTGACTGTCCCTGCAAAAGTGACATGGGGGGGCAGGAACAGTTCAGAAAGGTGTTGTGTCAATTAAGTTGGGGTGTAGGGACAGCGGTGCTGAGATACTGAGGGGTTCAAAGTCAGGGGTACAGATAGGTGTAGCGTCTGGTATCTTGAGGTTCGGTGACGGAGATACTAGGCGTATGGGAGTTTCAAAGTCAGGGGTTCAGAAAGGTGCAGGGTCTGGTTATTTTGGGTGCAGTTGTTGTGTAATATTTCATATTCATATACATACACACATAGGTATTTACTGTAGGCCATGGTTTAAGTAATAAATGTTTCTCTCTGGAAGAACCGGGTGTTGCGGAAAATTAACAATCATAATAATAATAATAATAACTAAATAACTACTACATCACTCCACTACTACATCACTACATCACTACAGCAGTGACAAGGGTGCTTGGAGTCTGGGTTGAGAAAGGTGCAGTATCTGGGGTGTTGGCGTGCAGTTCCAGGGTGCTGGGAGGTAGGGGGTTCAGAGTCAAGGGTTCACTGTTAGGGGTTCTTGGTGGCAAGAGATGGCAGGGTGCTGGGGTCACTGGGTCTTCATAGGCAAAAGCTGTCTATATGTAAGCCTGCAGAGAAGCTTCTCTTACTAACTGCCACCTGATATAGTGCCGGTCTCCTGGACTGCATTGCCCACTGATCTAAGGTAAGTGCAAGAGGATTTAGTTAGTATGTGGAAGAAGTCATCAGGATTAAGTTAACTGTAAGTATACTTAGCCTTTAGGCCCCCTTCAGACCTAAGCGCTGCGGTAATGTATGCTTAACCGCAACCCATAGTACTCTCTATGGTGCTTTACAGCACTGTCGCTAAATGCCAGGTCTACTCTTAGGAGTGTACAGTGTTTGGGATAACCAAAAATGATGCCAATACCTGGCACATGTGCAGTAGGGCCAGGAAGTTAATAACATTGCCTTGCTTAACATCAAGGAACATTTATGAGCTCTTAAGACATAAGAAGACATGCATTCATATTGTACCCTATGTTACGTATTTTATGTAGAGCAGGTGCAAATCTCTCAACATCCTCCCTCTGAAGGTTACATTCTCCTAAGCCAAGAACTTCAATTTCTTCAAAGGACTGAAGCGTAAAACACACCACAGAGCATTCCAGAGGGGTCAGGTTGATTTGACCAAAGTAAAAACATCTTAGCGATCCGAGGCATTCTGAACAAAATGCCTTATTCTGAAGCTCAAAGAATTTAAAACATATGCTCAAAAGCCGTCTTTTTTTCAAGGTTTCACATTCTGTAACCTCTTGTCGAAGCCAAGTGAGGACATCCTTGGCGGCATCAGAAGACAAGTCACCCAGATAAGTCTCCAAGATGGTTCTAGTGGAGACATCGGAGAGGCCACAGAGAAACGAGAGAAATAGTTCCCCATTGTTGTTATTGAAGGACTTGGCTCTTTCAAGTGAGCTATGTAACTTCTCGGGAGAATAATCAATATAATGGACCAAGGCAGCCAAAAATTCCTGGGTGATGGGATGTAAGAAGGAGAATGATGCCTTGGCCGAATGGGGGTATTCTTTTATTAGTCCTGATAAAAGTTTTGAGGTCCTGTCCACATTAAACTGAGACAAGGTCTGTTTTTCAAATTTGGTAATGTGGTTCATAACTCCATGTTCTGCCATCCACCCGATAGATGTCAACAAACTCCGAGCACTGAATTTATCTGGACTATGTTTGGACAGAACATCAGCAATGAAAACCGCAAAGAGCTGCGTCAGAGTTTTCGGCAGTGATGGCATAACTTGGTCATCATTGGTTGGTTGGCCTTTGAAGAACTTTGACAGGACTGTGCAGATGATCCAGCAGTATGATGGGTTGTAACAGAAAGTGTACAGCACACCGTTCTCCCTCAGAAAACCCAAAACCTTATCTGATATTTCTTTGTTCATGAAGAACTTTTCAATGTAAAGCTGACATTCGTTTGGTAAGAATCCAATGACCTCCAATACTCCCTTGAAAATGCTAATATCCTTTCCTGCTAATCTACCTGGTTGGCTGGTCATAAGCAAACGACAGCCCTTGAGTAGAGACCGCTTTGTCAAACCAACCACAACTGCTCTAACATTTTCTACTTGTTTCACACCATGGAGTAGCCGACACGATTTAAAATTTATTTCATGAACACTTTCATCCAGGCCATCAAAGATAAAGAGTAGCCTTTCTGGACTCTGTAAAATGTTCTCAAGTTGATTCTCTAAATATGGATATACCTGAAGGATCATTGACTCCAAACTGATCTTTTCTAGCTTGTTGAGATCCCGGAATCTTAAGAAAAAGATGAAAGAAAACCTCTGATAGAATTTGCCATTTGCCCAATCACAAACCAACTTCTCCAGTAGCGTTGTCTTTCCTATTCCTGGCACACCAGTCACCATCACCGCATGTGGTTCACATTTTTGCCTTTGGCACCAGTGGAACAGTCTGTTGGGAGAAACACTTCCTGCGGCAGTTAGTACATAATCTTTATGTTTTGCTGCTGTCTCTATAAGCTTGTGGTTAGCTGATTTATGAAGGGGGCGGACATGGGATGCAATCAAATCCATGTAACGATCAGAAACATAAAAATCCTTATTCTGTCCTGTAGGTTCTGAGGGTTTTGGTATAGCGGTTTCTAGCAGATGTTGTTTGTGATGTTCCTGTATTTCTGCCAAAGTGAAGAAATCAAAACATAATATCAATAAAATTGCAAAAAAGCAAAAAAATGAATTAATTCATATGCCGAAATATTTTTACCCCTGAAAGATGAACCTTTTTTTTTTGGTCACGTGGTCATGGATTCTAAGCTTACCCCAAACTGCATGAGATGAGCTGGACTTGAAGAATAGAACCATCTAAAAATGTCTTTAGGTCTAGCTGCCATTATAAAGAGGAACACTCAAATCATTGTAGCTGTCATGTTTTCATGCCAAGTAACTAGTCCAACTAAAAGTGGATACGTAGGTGCAGGTAGAACATGAGGGTCTAAATCGGCCCCGGCTTCATTAGATGTCTTAGATACTCTCACAGCAAGATCTTCCTGCCATACTTTGTAAACCTTATCTGGGAGTTTTAAATGGATTTTCTAACCTTTCTGATGATGTTCTATCCTGAGAGAGGTTTTGCCACAATCCATCTGTCAAGTCAAATTTACAACCCCCTAAAGTATCCTATTCTGGACAAAGCAATGGGTTTACTTAAAAACATCCATGCCCCAACAAATACAGTGGAACATTGAATTGCGAGTAACGCGGTTTATGAGCGTTTCGCAATACTCGGTTTCGGTCTCGGAAGACGAGCAGGATTCAAGCCTCCGTGTATGCAATACCGTATGTGGCCAGAGGTTCGGGGGTGCTGGTGAGGTTCGGAAACGCTCGGAGCACCCGAAATTGTCAACAGTTCCCGAGTGTCTCCAAGCGTCACCAGCGCCCCCCCGCACCTCTGGCCACATACAGTACTGCATAGACAAGCAGTGGTTGTGGAACGAATCATCTGAGTTTCCATTGTTTCCTATGGGGTAACTTGCTTTGATATGCGAGTGCTTTGGATTACAAGTATTCTTCTGGAACGAATTATGCTCGTAATCCAAGGTTCCACTGTACTTTCTATTTGTTCTTTGGCACTCTGATTAGTTGCTTAGATTGAACACTGAACACCAATATACAATATGGCTAGGTATGGGAGTTATTTGACTGTCCTTTACCTCCCATGATGCAATAATGGGTATCTGAGGTGCCAATTCACAGGTCCAGTGTAACGCCCTTAACTTTGTGAAAGCTAACCACAGTGTTTTGCTTTGCATCAATTAAAGTCACTTTTGCAATAAAGCAAGGAAGCATAGAAACCTCTGTAGCATATCAATGTGCTTTTACTAAACAAAAATGCTGTACATACAATTACAATTATAGGGATACACTACAAGACTGACAGATATACATACAGCAAATGCTACTTCTACTACAGAATAAGCATGAACTATGATCTGTATACAATAGCAATATGCTAATAAGTTACTTAGGTCAGGTTATAGCGGCTTCACGATCTCCATAGGCAACCAGGATCCCAGGCTTTCTCTAGAAGCAATTAAAGAAAATCAGGCGAAAGCATCATAAGGAGAAGTTTCTTCTGGCACTGACTTTCCTTGGTGTTACGCCATTATAGAGTCCTCCTTTCAGCTTAGGCTGCTGACCTTTTATTTAGGATCTTTAGGTAGACAATCCCACACTGGTGTGGCCCCTTTCTCACTATATTACACTAATATCCTATGAGCAAAATATTTCTCAATTTAACCTCTAGATTGCACTTATGTATCATGCATGCCATAGGTCATATATATAAAAAAGAGAAGCTATGTTGACCATTGGTTACCTGTGTGCATCGTCTAAACAGAATTCCTGCAAAAACAATGGAGGCATCTAACTGTCATCTAAAATTTGCCCTACATACAATAATATCCTTGCTCCCATTGTATCCAACAGCATTTATTTGAGAAGCGTCCATCATGGGCGTCCGCAGGTAGGGGCAAGGGGGGGCAAGCCCCTGGAATTGGGGATCATATCGGGGGTTCCCCACTTTGTCCTCATCCTAGCACCGATGGCGGGCCCTGCTCGCACCTATACACAGTTTACCAGGGCTGGTGACAGCTGGTGCGAGGAGCGGGACAGCGAAGGCCTCAAGGGGTGGTCAGGATGACATCACCCGGTCTACATAGTATGAGCGAGCAGCCCAGGAGATGGAAAGGAAAGCAGCAGATGCCAGGAGCAGCGGGTACAGCGTCCCCAGCACCTCCCAAAGCCTGAACCTTGGACTCCTTAAACCTCATCACCGCTCCCAGGCCCGGAAGACAGACTAACCGGGGGCTTAGAGAACAAGGACAGGCAGGAAATGCAAGCAGCCAGGGACCGCTCCATGTCACATCATAGATCCGATAGAAGGAACAGAGCATCTCCTGTCCTCACCCAGAATGAAAACAGGTCTTGCCAGCTGCTTGCCATCATGGACATTTTACTGGCATGCAGGGTACTGTACTGAGCATTACACACACCATTAGACATAGGGGAACTAGAGGGACTGCAGACAGGGCTAGGGGTCTCTCTCTCTGACCCCCCTCTCTCTCTCACCCCTCTCTGTTACCCCCCTCTGTCTCTCTGTCACCCCCATCTCTCTCTGTCACCCCACCCCCCCCCACATTTATGCAGTCTCTTACAGTCTCTTGTGCCATGTCCGCAATCTTACAGTCTCTTGTGCCATGTCCACAGTCTCTGACCGTCTCCTGTACCATGTCCACAGTCTCTGACCGTCTCCTGTACCATATCCACAGTCTCTGACCATCTCCTGTACCATGTCTGCAGTCTCTCACCATCTCCATTACTATGTCTGCAGTCTCTGACCCTCTCCTGTACTACGTCTGCAGTCTCTGACTGTGATAAAGTGATAATGGCATTGTCGAAAAGGGGCAGAGCATGGGTGACCTTAAAATGATGCCCCCCCCTGAAAAAAGTTCTGCGGGTGCCCATGGCATCCATTCAAACACTCAAAGAATCAAACACAAAACACACAGAGGGACTTGGAACCTAAAGAAGCTACGGTGGTGGCATTTAAGCCAATCTGTTGCCTTGCATTGGCAAATAATTATTTTATTTAATGTTTTGTATTTTTGGCTGGTATTTAGAAGCTGTTTAGAAGAATGCAAAGAGAGGCTTTTGAAAGGTCTTTTGCCTTGTGCCCATGGTGGCACCCGTAGGGGTGCCATTACCTTACCACCTTTACCTCTATAATATAAATGTTATGCTGCAAATGACCTACAATGACAGGAATAGACAAACTAGGTTGCTCTGCTCAAAGCACTCTACCCTTGTTCCATTGGCCAATAGGCACTCGCTTTATGCTGTTTGCTACCTGCTCCATAGTAAAAACTTTCCAACAAAGAAAAGAAGCCATTCTCCACCATTAAAGCCTGGTATGATCCAGCTGCTTCACGGTTCTGTATGTCAGGACCCACGTTTGAACCTGTGACCTCTGCTGTGTCTGTCAATGTCTCTTCTTGCTGAAGCACCTGATATGCTGGTCAGCTCCCTGTCTGATCTCTTAAGACAACCTTGCCTCGTGTCTTGTTTGTCCTGAACCTTGAACCCTTTGCTCCTCCCATGCCTTTGCACTTCCAGTTTGCTAGATTACCTCCAGCCAATATCTCAATCACGTCTCTCCTGTTGCTTGCTGTCCGTATCTTCACTACCACCCCTTACCGACTTTCCGCTTGTTCCTCGACTTCGCTTCTGCTTGATCCCAACCTGTAACTGCTTGTTACTGACCTTTGGCTTGTGTACTGACTTTACTTTTGCTTGATCCCTGCCTGCTATATCTGCTGCTGGAGCAAATGAAAACAGATAAAAAAAGTTGCGTTGTCTGCGACCAACAATAAATTCTCACATGAATTTAGAACAAAACGGTGCATTAAGCTTCAAAAGAAACTAAAATGATGATAACACCTTCTTAGTGAAAAAATGTCCAAAAAGAAGCAAAATATTGTTGTTACAAAGTGTCCATATAGTTGTAGAAACACAGATAAATATAATTAGAAGTGCACTGTTCCCAGTGTATATCAATATTAAGGATCCTTTCACACAAGGGGAGGCCGTTTTGACGGGCTCCACCGCTCAGCGGGGATCATCCGTTTATCTCCGCGCAGAGACTGACCTGTCACAGCTCCATTCTCTATGGAGGATCAGATGAACACGGACTGTTTGTCTTTGTTCATCCGATCCGATACGATACGCCAGACGGATGGAAAATAGGGCTTCCATCCATCTGTATTTGGCGTATCGGAGCGGATTGGATGTCAGCGGACATCCGTCACTCCATAGAGGACAATGGAGCATGCGTTCGGGTCCGCCTGAAAAACTGGCAGGTGGGCCTGAACGATCCGCTCGTGTGAAAGGACCCTTATTAAGGTTCTTCCGTCCTCCACCAGTGCTCTTTAACCACATGCCGACTGCCCACCTCAGCAGGACAGCAGCCGCGATAACTAGTATTGTGAGCGTGCGCCGCTGGAGGCGGGCTCGCGCGCTCACTGTGTTGGGGGGGCCAGGGAGCAGCGGGTAGGGTGGACTCCATCGCCACCGGCTACCCGCGATGCCCCCTTCCCGCAGTGAAAGAATGGAGGTCCGTGTAGGTAAACATGGATCTCCGTTCAGGCTGTGATCTGTATATGGAAGCCGTGATCACTCCCTTTCCCCAGCCAGACCAGCCCACACACGGTTAGAACCCGCCCAGGAAACACAGTTAGCCCTTTGAGCGCCCCTTCCTGGTTAACCCCTTCACTGCCAATGGCATTTACACAATAATCAGTGCATTTTTATAGCACTGATCGCTGTATAAGTGCCAGTGGTCCCAAAAAAGTGTCAAAATGGTCCGACATTTCTGCTGCAATATCGCAGTACCGCTAAAAATCAGATCACCGCCATTAATAGTAAAAAATAAAGACCCCAGAAATTAATTCTCATCATCCGTAAACGCGGCAACTTTTGCGCAAACCAATCAATAAACGCCGATTGCGATTTTTTTTTACCAAAAATATGAGGAAGAATATAAATCAGCCGAAACCGATGAAAAAAAAAATAATTTTTTGTATATTTTTTTGGATTTGTATTTTAGCAAAAAGTAAGAAATTTGTTTAGTTTTTTTGCAAAATTGTCGCTCTTCTTTTGTTTATAGCGGCGATCAGAAATGACGCAGCGGTGATCAAATACCACCAAAAGAAAGCTCTATTTGTGGGGAAAAAAGGACGCAAATTTAATTTGGGTACAACACCACACGACCGCGCAATTGTCAGTTAAAGTGACGCAGCGCCGAATCGCAAAAAGTGCTCTGGTCCTAAAGTGGGCTGAAGTGGTTAAAACAAAGCCTCTTACCGGATCAATATGATCTTTATATTATAGGAGATCATGTACAGCATGAAGTAAAGGATCTTTATCATCCAGCTCCATCCAGCTACACGACTCTGTCCAGATATACGGCATCACTTGCGCAGGAGCAGATCATAAGCTCACGATCAGGGCTGCTGATAGAAATCGCGGGCCCCATACAGACTATTTGACAGGGCCCCCCCCAAGAAAGTATAAAAGCTATATTTCGCTAAAAATATAATAAAACTATTAGCAGACACAAATACAACATAACTCACAGAATCCCTGCTAAATCTGACAGATAAAACCAAGTTAATAAATAAAAATGACTATGAGATGAAAAAAATATCCAGGTTTTGGGATCAGAGGGACGGAGGGAGAGCAAAAAAGTTAAGCTCCATGCACACTGGGCTTAAAAAAATCTCCAATTCACTTGGCAGGGGAATGCCTACATTACCCATTGGCTCTCACTGTTAGGGTGCTTTTTTTTTCACTTTTTACACCACAACTAGCCATCCAGCATGCATTAGCTTCCCGATTATCACACAACCTCTAATATTTACCTTTCAGCTCTGGAGTCAGAGGGTATCCATTCCGGTCCAGTAATATCTGTTGCATCAGATTGTCCCCTAAACAAATGGAAATCACAATAAGTAATCAGTATTTTAACACTTGAGTCTCTTTTCTTTTCCATAGATGTGTGACTTACATAAAGAAGAAACAGAGGGAAAGTCCTTGTAGCATTGTTAGTGCAAGTTTAATGATAAACAGGACAGCACACAAGCCAACAGCATGAACTATTCATCCCAGTGCTGTAGATACCACCATAAACCTACTAGCAGAAACACTCATGGAACCCTTTGGCGAAGAAAGAAGAAGGGCACAAATTGGAGAGGTCAATGTTCAACTTTCAAGGATATTTGAGTACCAACTTTGGCATAGACCTCGATTTAATATTTTCATCTATGTTTTACTTGGTTTTATGTAAAACTTTATTTTTGCAGTTACCGCTGGACACAGGTGCCTATAGCCCACAAATGTAGCTTATGTAATGTAACTGTAATTTTTTTTTAAATATTAGACGTCATCATGAGAAAGTAGGGTATTTGGGTAGGCCCTGAATAATATCCAGGTCATTCTTGCCTTATATTTTTGCTTCTATCCAAAGCTTTATTATTATAATATAGGTTAAGGAATATACAAATTCAACATACGGAATTTCACATTCTAGTTACCGAATTTATCCAATTCGTCTCTCAGTGCATATAAATGACCAGGTGCATTAAAAAACTGTAGATCATAGATGCCTTCCAAGAACCCCATGATGGCTTCTTTTCCAGCGTCCAGAATATCTTGTACCAGCTTCTCAGAGAACATAAAGGGTCCCAGGTCGCTCCTCATTTGGAGATATAACTAGAATACAATGTTACTGATTTCAGGGAAAATAAACAGAAGCAAATTTTTTGTGAATATAATTGGTTTCACCATCAGAGATAGACTGCTTCTTCCACCCAGCTGGTTATGCTCAAATGGCTTCATTGGAGATTCATGTAGAGCAGGAGGGTCAAACTCAATTTCATCGTGGGCTACATCAACATAATGGTTGCCCTCAATGGGCCGGTTGTATCTGTAAGACTAGATGTCCAGAGCACCCCACCCATCCCCTACATCAGATGTCAAGAGCCCCCCCACCATTAGAAGTCAAGAGTCCCGCAACCTTCCTTACATTACAGTGCTCCCCCTTACCTGCTGCCAGGAAGAAGCTGGGGGCAGAGCTGGGAAGCAGATAGTACAGGGTCTACAGGAGGACCAGAGTGCTGGAGTCTGCTGAATGCTGAGAACAGGGGAGGCCAAGATGAGGGGGTACTGTGGCTGCAGAGAGCAGCAGGTTCTGCAGGAGGAGTTCTTCCCTCCTCTCGGTTGCTGACTGATGTGACGGGGGAGGGGGTGGGGGCAGAAATGAGCTTCTCTGCGGCTGTACAGAGAAGCACAGGATCTGGTGGAGGAGTTGCGTCCTCCTCTCTGCTGCTGACTGCTATGAAAAGGTGGGGTAGATACAAGGGGGTGCCACAGCTGCAGGAGAGGTGTGAGGGCCACATGGAATGGCCTGGAGGGTTGGATTGGCCCGCGGGCCTTGTGTTTGACATGTGATGTAGAGACAGACATACACAATAGATAACATTTTCTTAAAGGGTTATATTTTGGTTTTGTATTTACTTTGTTTATCGTGGCAAGGACTAAAAAAATTTAATTAGCTCAAAATGTAATTCAAGCTGGCCATAGATGGTTCGAACCATGTATGGGCAGGCTAAATGTACCCAAGCTGATCGATCAACCAACTTGGGTACAACCAGCCTGTGGGATTTTATATGTGATTACTGCTATCAGTTATTATGGCCGCTAGCAGTAATCACTGTATTCTGCCTGAGTAGATGGGTTCCTCTGCACCCCGCCGGGAGAACACAATGGCTCCCCAGGAACACCGACTAACCCGTGGTTAGTTGGAAAGAAAATCACTCCCTCTATGGCCGGCTTTACACAAAGAAATTTAACTTATCCCCCTCCTCCTTTAGACCGCTCTGTAAGTAAGTTGTAATAAAGAGACAGAGAGTCTGAAAGAAAGCAGGTTCTGCTGTCCTCTCTTTAGAAACCTCATTGTGCTATGGGATTTATGTATTTGTTGCATTTTTCCTTTAAATATTTTTTTTTTTTTTTGCTGATAGTTGTTGTTGACCTACTGCTTATAGCTTTAATTGCTGTAAAAGTCAGGACACTTTTCTAGTTACCTCCTTATTGAGGATATTCCGAGTTGCCATGTACTCCAGCAGCTGTTTGAATTCAGTGGTGGACGCCACAATGTAGATCAGGTCATTTTTAAAATACTCGTAGATTAGTTTAAGTTCATTGAAGTCGTACTGAGACAGCAGCTGATGGAACTCTTCCTGTGTGTCTGGATAAAGAACGGGACAGAATGAAAGTTATTTTCTTTCACTTCTATAGATGAATGCTGAAGTATCAACCATGGGCGTCCGCAGGTAGGGGCAAGGGGGGGCAATTGCCCCCCCCTGGAATCAGGCATCAGATCAGGGGTTCCCCACTAGGTCCTTATCCTCTTGAGCCATGTATGCAAGGTCCCCCCCCGTTAACGGGGGGGAACGGGGATGGACGCCTGCGGGTACCAACTATGAAGTCGTAAGTAGATATCTTCACTTTCTTTTATTGAAAGTAAGACAGGGCAAGAAATAGGTCTGTGTGTCCTTCTCAAGGTAGTCGACGACAGAGTCATGCTGAAGTTACTTGAATTTGATTAGATGCTCATAAAATTTTTACTGGACTAGATGTAACACCGCAGGTGGTGACTTAAGTTTGTCGACGACCTCATGTACCGTTGAGCCTTATAGGAGTTATTCCTCCATTGATCTTTTCACAGGACTGAAAATGTCGTTAATTTCGATATTCGTCATCCAGTTGTTGTTGATA
>BLSH010533448.1:1357318-1376140 GCA_018402905.1 Glandirana rugosa | reverse complement strand
GTGCGGATCCCTAAAAAAAAACAATATGTCTTACTTTTTGCTATAATACATATCCTAAAAAAATATATAAAAAAACAAATGTATTCATCGGTTTTGGCTGATTTATATTCTTCCTCATATTTTTGGTAAAAAATCGCAATCTGCGTTTATTGATTGGTTTGCGCAAAAGTTGCCGCATTTACAACCCATGAGAATTAATTTCTGGTGTTTTTACCATTTTTTTTTCTACTAGTAATGGCGGCGATCTGCGATTTTTATTGGGACTGAGATATTGGGGTGGACATGTCCGACATTTTTGACACTTTTTTGGGACCAATGACATTTATAAAGCGATCAGAAATTTAAATATCCACTGATTATTGTGTAAATGTCATTGGCAGTTAAGGGGTTAACCTGCAGGGGGTGATCTAGGGGTTAACTGTGTTCCCTAGGCGTGTTCTAACTGTGAGGGGGCTGGGCTACCAGGGGTATAAGAGATCTAACTGATCCCAGTGACAGGGATCAGTAGATCTCTTACATGCCCACTGACAGAGCGGGGAACCGCCATGTTTACATTATTATAATTATACAGGATTTATATAGCGCCAACAGTTTGCACAGCGCTTTACAACATGGGGGCAGACAGTACAATTACAATACAAATCAATACAGGAGGAATCAGAGGGCCCTGCTCGCTAGAGCTTACAATCTACTGTAGATCGGCTGTTCCCCGTTCTTCCTCACTGCTGGGCAATCGAGGCTCGCAAGCGCGAGCCGCCGTTTATAGACGGCGATTCGTGGGACAGCGCCACTCTGCATCAGTAAATCTATGCGAGCCAGTCGGGAACCGGTTAAAGTGGTTGTTAACCCACTCATATAAGTTAATATAATCCTCTCTGTGTCCTAATGACAGTGTCTGTGTTGTATAAAAAAATGCCTTCTGTATCGTATT
Organism: Glandirana rugosa; assembly: GCA_018402905.1. Lineage (NCBI taxonomy): Eukaryota > Metazoa > Chordata > Amphibia > Anura > Ranidae > Glandirana > Glandirana rugosa. The sequence goes on along the minus strand of BLSH010533448.1, from coordinate 1,375,209 downwards.
TCAGAGCGGGTCCCTGCAATCACATGACCGGTCGGCTCTCTCCTTTGCCCGGCTGACAGATGCAGCAGGCGGGGCCGAGATTCCTCCGCTGATGTCAGCCAGGACAAAAGGATTAGAGAGCCCTGTCATGTGATTGCGGGGAGCCATTCTGAAATATGGTAAAGAAGGCTTTTTTTATATAAAACACAGAGACAGGAGCTCCTGTCATTAAGAAACAAGCAGGATTATATAAGAGTTTAACAGTTGTTATGAGAGCAGCACGAGTCAGGGGGGGCCAGCACTGTCACAGAAGCAGACAGGCAGGGAGGGAGGGGGGAGAGGAGGACAGAGGAGAGACAGGATAGCTGCGGATTTCGAGGCATGTAAACTGACCACGGTGTCAGGGCTCAGCAGCCATGATATACCGTGGTCAGTTTACAAAGGGGAGGGCAGAAACTGACAGGATCAGCCAGGTATTTCAGGTGATACAGGGGGCCAAATGACACAGCACAAGCACTGTGCTATTATTCATGCTTTAAAGGGAGAGGATCTATTTTTTTTAGGTTAACAGATGCTTTAAGACATGGCTTAACCCCACCCCTTGCCATACCATCGCCTGGACCATCGCACACACCAACTTTAAAAAAAGAAGCACATCTATAAAATGGAAAATTGGACTGGGTAAACTGTATTTTATCTGCTTTTCAATGCAGTAAAAACAGCCAAAAAATGAGTGCTGGCAGTATACCAGGAACATTGCATCAGTTTCCAAAAAAGAGAACATAGCAAAAGCCTGTCAAAGTCAACAGAATTAGGACATTTTTCTTTTTTACAAAGACTCACGGTGAATAATTATTGATGTTTTTGGTCATAATTTGCCAGCCAAAAAATCCATGGTGCAAGACTGTTTGCAAAAGTATCTATCACAATACTATACTATATGAAGCAATATGCTTTCAAATTTGAAGTTCAAACAAAGCTAAGGAAACTACCAATGCCTGGAACTCTAAAGCCTCTCATACTTGAATTTCTCAGTTTTCTTTGGTTTCAGAGGACCTCAAGTGCAGCCCTTGACATCCCCAGAGGGCCGCACAATAGCATTTCTTTTTTGTGCTGAAGTACTGTACATTGCGGCATATTTGGCAGCCCATTCAAAATGAATTGGCTGTACTGCAACTGAACAACTGAAAATTGTGGTTCTGTTGTAATTTTTACACATACTGAAGAGGAAGTGGGACTAAAATAAGCCACATCATTGGTGTCAGTGGCAGTAATAGTAACTCCCAGCACTGATGTCAATGGATGCAATAATAACCCTGTACACTGGTGACTGCAATATTAACCCCCAGCATTCTTGTAAGAGACCACCATAAAACACACATCTTTGGTGTCAGTGGGCACAATAATAACCCCAGCACTGATATCAGTGACCACAATAATAACCCCCAGCATTCTTGTAAGAGACCACCATAAAACACACATCTTTGGTGTCAGTGGGCACAATAATAACCCCAGCACTGATACCAGTGACCACAATAATAACCCCCAGCATTCTTGTAAGAGACCACCATAAAACACACATCTTTGGTATCAGTGGGCACAATAATAACCCCAGCATTGGTATCAGTGAACACAATAACACCCCCATCATTGGTGTCAGTGAGCATAATAATAATCTCCAGCACTGGTGTTACTGGCTGCAATAATAACCCACAGCATGGGTCTCAGTGGCCACAATAATAACCCCAGCATTGGTATCAGTGAACACAATAACAACCCCATTATTGGTTGACTCAGTGCCACCTTCAGATGCCACCCTAGACCACCAGGGAATGAGCCCCTATCAGTGTATATGCCCACCAGTGCCCCTATCAGTGCCCACCAGTGCCCCTATCAATGCATACCAGTGCCACATATCAGTGCCCACCATTGTCACCTACGAGTGCCCACCTACCAGTGCCGCCTATGAGTGCCAATCAGTGCTGTCTATGAGTGCCCATCAGTGCCGCTTAGCAGCGTCCATCAGTGCTGCATATCAGTGCCCATCAGTGCTGTATATCAGTGCCACCTCTCAGTACCCGTCAGTGCTGCTTATTAGTGCTGCCTAACAGTGCTCATCATCTCTGCATATAAGTGCCTCATCATCAGTGCCACCTCATCAGCACCGCCTCATCAGTGCCGATCAGTACTGCCACATCAGTGCCCGTCAGTGTAGCCTCATTAGTGCCCACCAGTGATGGAGAAATTTTACTTATTTACAAAGTTTTGTGACAAAAATAGATAATTTTTTTTTTTTTTCAAAATTTTCGGTCTTTTTTTATTTGTAGCGCAAAAAATAAAAACCGCATGGGTGATCAAATACCACCAAAAGAAAGCTCTATTTGCGGGAACAAAATGATAAAAAATCTGTTTTGGTACAGCGTCGCACGACCGCGCAATTGTCATTCAAAGCGCAACAGCACTGAAAACTGAAAATTGGTCTGGTAGTAAAGTGTTCTAAGTGCATAGTATTGAAGTGGTTAAAGCAGAACTCCACTTTTGTTGAGAAAAAAAAACATTCTCCTCTGGGTGATCTATGCACATTACAAGGATTTTAACAAATGTTGTTGCAGATTCCTACCTTTTGTTATGCTGAAGAAATCCCTGTGTGCTCTTTTGCCGGTCTTCTCTGCTGTCCTCTTCCCTCTCCTCTCCTCTTCTTCTTCTTCTTCTTCTTCCCATGTTGACACGACGGGATCTCCTTCATGAATGCCCTCTCCGCTGTGTGCTGTGCCTTATATTGGCATGGGGCGTGGCCACCAGATGACATCACCCGGAGGCCCTGCCCCATATTATGTCACAGCTCTGCCCCCATGATGTGACCTCATATGGGGCGGGGCCTCTGGGTGATGTCATCTGGTGGCCACGCCCCATGCCAATATAAGGCACAGCACACAGCGGAGAGGGCATTCGTGAAGGAGATCCTGTCGTGTCAACATGGGGGGAAGAAGAAGAAGAAGAAGAAGAGGAGAGGAGAGGGAAGAGGACAGCAGAGAAGACCGGCAAAAGAGCAGAAGACGCCGCAGAGAAGTAGAAGAAAGAAGACCCCTCAGAAGATGAAAGACCCCGCAAAAGAGCCGAAGAAAAGAAGACACCGGAGAGGGGAGAAGACCGCCGGAGCAGATTTAATAAAATATTTTAAAAAGCTGTGTGGTGTTTATTTTGTACATATTTCTTTCCAGGTAAATGGGTAGGGGTACAATGTACCCCATACTCATTTACATAGGGTGGGGGGCTGGCATCTGGGGGCCCCTTGTTAAAGGGGGCCTTCAGATTCCGATAAGTCCCCGCCCGCAGACCCCGAAAACCAACGGCCAGGGTTGTCGGGAAGAGGCCCTTGTCCTCATCAACATGGGGACAAGGTGCTTTGGGGTGGGGGGCGCAGTGCCCTCCCTGCCCCAAAGCACCCATACTCCCCATGTTGAGGGCACGCGGCCTGGTATGGTCCAGGAGGGAGGGGGCCACTCGCTTGTCCCCACCCCCTTTCCTGGCCTGCCAGGCTGCGTGCTCGGATAAGGGTCTGGTATGGATTGTGGGGGGGACCCCACGCCGTTTTTTTGACGTGGGGGTTCCCCTTAAAATCTATACCAGACCAAAGGGCCTGGTATGCTCCTGGAGGGGGACCCCATGCCAGTTTTTTTTTAAATTTGGCGTGGAGATCCCCTTCAAAATCCCCAGAGCACAAAGTGCCTGGCATTGTTGGGATCAAAGTCGGATCCCTGTTCACAGACAAACGGTCCGACTTTGACCCTATGTAGGACCGTAAATCCACAGCAAAGTAGGATCAAAGTCGGACCGGTTTTTTGTCGGATAGTGTGAACCCAGCCTTATGCTGCTTTAACCACTTCCCGACCGCCGTATGCAAAATGACGGCCGGGAAGTGGCTTAGTTATCCTGACTGGACATCATATGACGTCCTCAGGATAACAAGCCGCCGCGCGCCCAGGGGGGCGCGCATTATGGCGATCGGTGGTGTGGGAGGCCAATCACGGCTGGTCACAGTGTAACACAGGAAAGCTGTTTATCGGCTTTCCTGTACTCAGGTCTGCAGACCTGAGGAGTAGAGAACCGATCGGCTGCATCCCTGACAGGGAGGGTTTGTGCTGATGATTTATCAGCACAGCCCTCCCTCGGATCGCCACCCTAGACCACCAGGGATGCGCCCACCCAGGACCACCAGGGAGCCAACCAGGGACCACCAGGGAGCCCATCTGGACTACCAGGGAGACCCCCCTAGACCACCAGGTAAGTGACATAGTGCCCAGTGTGGATGGCACTCAGTGCCACCTTCAGATGCCACCCTAGACCACCAGGGAATGAGCCCCTATCAGTGTATATGCCCACCAGTGCCCCTATCAGTGCCCACCAGTGCCCCTATCAATGCATACCAGTGCCACATATCAGTGCCCACCATTGCCACCTACCAGTGCCCACCTATCAGTGCCGCCTATGAGTGCCAATCAGTGCTGTCTATGAGTGCCCATCAGTGCCGCTTAGCAGTGTCCGTCAGTGCTGCATATCAGTGCCCATCAGTGCTGTATATCAGTGCCACCTCTCAGTACCCATCAGTGCTGCTTATTAGTGCTGCCTAACAGTGCTCATCATCTCTGCATATAAGTGCCTCATCATCAGTGCCACCTCATCAGCACCGCCTCATCAGTGCCGATCAGTACTGCCACATCAGTGCCCATCAGTGTAGCCTCATCAGTGCCCACCAGTGATGGAGAAATTTTACTTATTTACAAAGTTTTGTGACAAAAATAGATAATTTTTTTTTTTTTCAAAATTTTCGGTCTTTTTTTATTTGTAGCGCAAAAAATAAAAACCGCAGGGGTGATCAAATACCACCAAAAGAAAGCTCTATTTGCGGGAACAAAATGATAAAAAATCTGTTTGGGTACAGCGTCGCACGACCGCGCAATTGTCATTCAAAGCGCAACAGCACTGAAAACTGAAAATTGGTCTGGTAGTGAAGTGTTCTATGTGCATAGTATTGAAGTGGTTAAAGCAGAACTCCACTTTTGTTGAGAAAAAAAAAACATTCTCCTCTGGGTGATCTATGCACATTACAAGGATTTTAACAAATGTTGTTGCAGATTCCTACCTTTTGTTATGCTGAAGAAATCCCTGTGTGTATGTCTGTGTCCTAGTGGGAAAGTGAGTCTAATGGGAGTGGTTTCTTAATTATCAATCAGCTGCTGCACCTGCAAAGCTCTAATGAAGAAAGCTGCTGGACCTGCATCCCTTTAGATGTTATTTCCTATTGGAAGTAGCTCACCAAAAATGACATTTTTGTTGCAGGGGATGCCCGAAATCTGATTTGTATCTTAGTGCAGACTTCTGGGGAAATTGGTGAGCCAATCACAAGCAGGAAATTATGCTACTGGGGGGCGTTCTGTACACATTCTGTGTATAGAACACCTCCAGGTAGCCATATTGCATTACATTTTTCAGAAAATTACAGAGCTGCAGATTAAAAAAAGGAAAGGTAAATTTGAATAACATTCAATTACAATATGACTTGTGTCTCACTTGTATACGCTTTTTCCCCACAAAAAGTGGAGTTACCCTTTAACCACATGACCTCTGAAAGATTTATGCCCCTTCATGACCTGGACATTTTTTGCGATACGGCACTGCACTCCTTAAATTCACCATTGTGCGGTTATGTGACACTGTACCCAAATTAAATTTTTGTCCTTTTTCTCCACAAATAGAGCTTTCTTTTGGTGGTAGTTGATCACCTCTGCAGTTTTCATTTTTTGCGCTAAAGACAAAAAAATACCGACAATTTTGAAAAAAAAACAATATTTTTTACGTTCTTTAGGCCAATATCTATTCTGCTCTAAGGATGCACTAATCACAGGCAGTGAGACATTTCCCCCGAACAAGCCCGAGCCCATCCTTATTCTGCTACATATTTTTGGTAAAAAAAATCCCAATAAGCGTATATTGATTGGTTTGCAAAACGTTATAGCGTCTACAAACTATGGGATAGTTTTATTTTTTTTAACTAGTAATGGTGGCGAGCAGCAACTTATAGCGGGACTGCGATATTGCGGCGGACAAATCGGACACCTGCCACTTTTGACGACCAGTGACACCAATACAGTGATCAGTGCTAAAAAATAGTACAGTCACTGTACTAATGACACTGGCTGGGAAGGGGTTAACATCGGCGGCGATCAAAAAGTTAACTGTTTGCCAGTCTTTGCTTACTCACTGTGTGGGAAGTGATTTGACTAGGGGAAGGCATTGATCCATGTTCCTGCTTCCCTTCTGAGAGAATGGCAATCTGCCTTGTTTACATAAGCAGATTGCCATTCTGCCTGTGTACTGTCTAATCAACAGGTGCTGATGCACAGCGAGCATGCGGTATCCTCTGCTGGGCTCCTGATGTGTGTGAAGACAGCATGAGCGGGTCGCTGGCAGTGCGTGCCCCAGACCCGGAAGTGTTAAATCATGTACCAGGTGCGTGATTTGGCACAGAGTGGACGCTCCGCCGCATTATATGTACGGTGGGGGGTCCGCATGTCATTAAAGTGATTGTAAAGCCTTATTTTTTTTTTTAACTACTTAAGGACCGGAAGGATTTCCCACTTTAGGACCAGAGCCCTTTTTGCGATTCGGCGCTGCGTCGCTTTAACTGACAATTGCGCGGTCGTGCGACATTGTACCCAAACGAAATTTGCATCCTTTTTTTCCCGCAAACAGAGCTTTATTTTGGTGGTATTTGATCATCGCTGCGTCATTTCTGATCGCCGCTATAAACAAAAGAAGAGCGACAATTTTGCAAAAAATCCCAAATTTCTTACTTTTTGCTAAAATACAAATCCAAAAAAAAAATATAAAAAAACATTTTTTTTCACCGTTTTTGGCCGATTTATATTCTTCCTCCTATTTGTGATAAAAAAAATCGCAATCAGCGTTTATTGATTGGTTTGCGCAAAAGTGGGTGCATTTACGGATGATGAGAATTAATTTTTGGGGTTTTTATTTTTTTATTTTTTATTAGTAATGGCGGCGATCTGCGATTTTTAGCGGTACTGCGATATTGGGGCGGGCATGTCGGACCATTTTGACACTTTTTTGGGACCATTGGCATTTATACAGCGATCAGTGCTATAAAAATGCACTGATTACTGTGTAAATGCCATTGGCAGTGAAGGGGTTAACCTGCAGGGGGCGCTCTAAGGGTTAACTGTGTTCCCTGGGCGTGTTCTAACTGTATGGGGGCTGCCCTAGCTGGGGAAGGGAAGTGATCACAGCTTCCATGTAGAGGAAGGCTGTGATCACAGCACTTCCCCCTCTCACAGAACGGAGGTCCGTGTTTACTTACACGGATCTCCGTTCTTTCACTCCGGGGGGGGCATCGCGGGTAGCCGGCGGCGATCAAGGCTGCTGCACCTGCTCCCTGGCCCTCCCCGAACACAGTGAGCGATCTCGCGGCCGCTGTCAGATGACGGCGATTTGCGATATCGCACCACTTTGTCGCCGTCAAACTGCGGTTGGCGGACGGCAAGTGGTTAAATAAACGTCTCATACTTACCTGCTCTGTGCAATGGTTTTGTAAAGAGCAGCCCCAATCCTCCTCTACTGGGAGGTGTTCCTGGCATCAGCAGATGACAATATTTTCTGTACTGTCTGCTCTGGAACTCAAGGTTGGTAGTCAGGCCTCATTCCTCTCTTGGCAGTTTAGCGATTTAGCGATTCAAGCTATTCTCTTGTGAAACTGAAGTTTGATGGTCAGGCTTCATTCTGTTGGCTGTGTAGGTGACTTGTTTAGCCTGATTCAGAACAGTTGTTCCATATTTTGTGGAAAGTCAGGTGTCTTCTTTGATCATATTCATTTTTGGCTTTGTCAAAGACACGAGGTTTGTGAGGATAGTGATGCTATAATTTTTTTTTATTATTATAGACAAGATCATCTCAATGTTAACATTGTTGTGTGTGAGATGTAAAGGGTGTTTCACAAATTGCCAATACAGTGGAAAGCATAGAGATCCCGGAACAGCAGTTTTTATTTTTGAAATGTGGAACCACATGGTTTCCGTATTATTAGACTCTTCTCATTTATTGTCTTGCAGTCTTTTGAAGTCATGAAGTTCCTCTATTAATGTAATAACTTTTTTCTGAAGATATAACTAAGGATGGGCTTGGGTTCAGTTCCAGGTCAGCTGTAGGTGCCTAGCTAATGAAGGCAGGTGATGGGCTCCTTGCCCTGCAGCTGCATGTACATAACGCCTTGTACACACAATAAGAATATCGGACAAGTAATCATCTTTTTTTTTTTTTTTTTGCTAGTCTCATGTTGAAAACGAATAGGTTACTAAAGTTACAAAAATTCTTATACAACAGAAAATAACATCAGTATTGTATTGTATTGTAATGTATTCTTTAATTTCCGAGCATGCGTGGTCGCGAGCACACAATTTTTTTCATGCAAATACTATATCATTTACACGAAAATCATTTGTTCTGTTATCAGACGAGAAAAAATTTTGTGCAGGCCCTTCGGGATATTTTCACATGGATCGGCTCTTGAAAGCTGTGTACTAGTGAGCAGGTTATTGGAGGATTGCTGTATTTTCCGTCCGATTTTCTCATTGTGTGTACTAGGCATCAAGGAGACAGAGATGCTTGTGACATCATTCACCTAATATAGCCCACCCATTTGTGTACATGCAGTTGACCTGACAACTGCCTTCCAGGTTCGTTCGAACCCAAGCTCATCACTAGAAATAAACATAGGGCATGTGTTTATAAGCCCTTGATTTGTTGTCAAATCGCATGCCAAATCAGCGACAATTGCCGGAAATGGCACCATCCGAATTGGTGCGACGCTGCATTTTTGGCGTCGCCCCGTTTCCTAAAAGTTGTTTCTGTACTATTGGCAATTTCAGGTGCAATTTCCAGACATCTGTGCAGCAACTCGCACAGATGCCTCTGAAATCGCACCTGAAGTCGGGACTGACATTCAGAAATGAAATGGTGCGAGTTCAGCTGAGCACCGTTTCATTCCCGCACCTATGTGAACCTAGGCTGAAGGCAGGAAGCTTATCGTTCACAGCTGTAGGCACTTTAGAACATCAAGTATAAAAGCTGCAAGACTGAAAACTAGATCATATAATGGCATCTTCTTCTGGAATAAGGCCTGGTTCACACCTATGCATTTTTAGTGCATTTTCAGTTCTGCAGAAACACACTACAGTCCATTTAACATGGTTTCCTATGGATGTAGTTCACATCTGTGCATTTTATGGAATGGGCTGGGGACTTTTTTTCTGGATTTTGGTTCCATAGACTTCAATATATCAAAAGCGTGTATTGAAAAACATAAAATGCACCTGGAAAATGCAAACTGCAACCTGCATAGGTGTGAATCAGACCTTAGCAGCCAACTCTCGCACAGAAACTTGTAACATCTTTAAAAAAAGACATCCGGGGGGGAGGGGGGGTGGCCGGCGACAGAGGTGCATTGACGCACACTGACAGAGCTCCTGAGGACCGGAGTTCCCTACATCGGCTAGCGGCGACTTAGATCGAGCCTGAGTCCACTATTTCATGCAGCAAGAAGCGGAGCACATTAATATCCCCATGGGGAAGCAAAAATCGCAGGGTAAACCCTGCAAATTAGGGACTTTCTGCAGCCCGTCCGGATCACCTAGAAGGGAAGATTGCGCCGGCCCCTCCTCCATCACACACACAGGCATGCAGGGATCGTGTACTGTGAAAGGGGAGAACTGGCAGGCGCAAACACAAGGTAATCAAGATAATGAAGAATTTCTCTCTGAAATCTCCAGCCCTGTGAAACAGGGAAGAAGATTATCTGAAACAGACCCACAAGTAAGTGATTCTCATATTGAATGTGACACTGTATTTGCCAGTAATCCCTATGGAGAAAAGCTAGACTCTTTTCCTACCTCAGGCACTGCAATGGTAGATACAACCATTAAAGAAATGCTAAAATCACTGAGAGGTGCTTTACAGCATGACATGCAAGCCTTTATGCAAAAATCTAAAAGAGAAATAGATGACCTAGGAGAAAGGGCGGATTACATTGTAAATAAAATGACAGATTTTACAGAAGCACATAATGAGCTGAAACAATTGAAACTTAATGTTGCAGATTTAGAGGACAAGTCTAGACGCAACAACATCAAATCCTGCGGGATACCCGAAAATATCAAAAATTGCGACCTGAAACAATTCCTACAAAAAAAGATCATAGACCTCCTCCCTACAGTCCCAAAACATGAATTGGTGATTGACAGAGCTCATTCACTTCTTTTAGGTAAAAGACTCACTAATGCAGTCTGCTAGACAGCATTCACCCCCTCCCGGATCCCTATGCAGGGAAAATACTCTACTCTGACCTCTCTCAAGCTACCATTCAGGCCCGCAAAAGCCTGAACCCGATCACCAAAATACTACGCAATCACAAAGTGATATACAAATGGGGATTCTCCACTTAACTGATAGTAGACAAAAACAACAAATCCTACTCTATATATTCCTTTGAAGAAGGTCTAAAATTGCTGAAGATATGGAGCATACTCCCCATTGATGAAGAGGCATCCACCTCCACGAATTCCCCCCCGGAGAAGATGACATCCCAATGGAATACCAACTTTGGTTAAGACTAAATTAAGATGCTCTAACGTGGAGATATATACCTTTTAAACCCTCCTACATGATCACTCAAGATTTACCTCAGGTTCATATCATTCAGGGATACCTCCGTTCTCAGGCACCATTGTTCTAATAGTGCAAATTTCAATGCACACAAGGGTTGCACACTAACTCTTCTGTTTTTTTATGTTCCGGCTGGTTTTATATGTTGATTTTCTCTTTCATACTTTACTCCTACCTTTGAAATTATTGACTTATGGAAGTTACACCACCTATGGATATCTTACAAGCTTAAGGATGATAATCTACTTCACTACAGAGCTATACACAAGAAGAAATGACCAAATACATGGCAAACCTTAATCTTCTATCACTAAATGCCAAAGGCCTCACAAACCCCTTCAAGAGAAGAACACTATGGAATGCTGCCTTAAAAATTATCAGCGACATATTATGTATACAGGAGACCCACTTCAGACCCCAGGAAACTTAATGAACCAATTACAGAAAAAGAAATCAACAAGGTCATCCAATTTCTCCCTAACAATAAAGCTCCTGGAGCAGATGTCCTATCCAGTGAATACTTTAAAGCTTTTAACAAAATTCACCATATTTAGAAAAATTATTTAATCATGCGGCAAATAACAAAACATTTCCTAAGAAAATGCTGGAAGCCATTATAATCACAATACCAAAGATAGGTAAAGACCCTTCATCACCTATCAATTATAGGCCTATCTCTCTATTAAACACCGATTTGAAAATATACTAAAAAGTTCTGGCCAACCGTTTATTAGAGATAACACTTCAACTCATTGAACCAGATCAAGTAGGGTTTGTTAAGGGCCGTCAAGGTCCGGATAGTACTAGAATGATCAATTTGATAAACCATATAGGGAACTGTCGGATGCCTTCTCTGCTCCTCGGTTTGGATGCAGAGAAGTCATTTGACAGGGTACATTGGAACTATATTGCGGAAACCCTAAAAAAATTTGGTATTCATGGCTTCAATCATGAAACCATAATGTCCCTATATACAGTTCCGACAGCTAAGGTATTTACCTCTGGCAGTATTTCCAATAGCTTCACCTTATCCAACGGAACAAGGTAAGGTTGTCCCCTCTCTCCCATATTTTTTTCATTAATTATTGAACCGCTTGCAGTATATATAAGAACTAATACCAATATTAACCACTTGCTTACTGGGCACTAAAACCCCCTCCTGCCCAGAACAATTTTCGGCTTTCAGCACTGTCACATTTTGAATGACAATTGCGGGGTCGTGTGACGTTGTACCCAAACACAATTTTTATCATTTTTTTCCCGCAAATAGAGCTTTCTTTTGGTGGTATTTGATCACCTCTGCGGTTTTTATTTTTTGCACTATAAACAAACAAAGAGCGGCGATTTTGAAAAAAGAACAATTGTTCACTTTTTGCTATAATCCAAATTAAAAAAGAAAAAGAAAAAAAAATTATTCATCGGGTTTGGCCAATTTATATTCTACATATTTTTGGTAAAAAAAAAAAAAATCGCAATTGGCGTATATTGATTGGTTTGCACAAAAGTTATCGCATCTACAAACTATGGGAATTGGTTTATGGCGTTTTTATTTATTTATTTTTTTTTTTACTAGTAATGGCGGTGATCTGCGATTTTTATCCGGACTGTGATATTGGGGCGGACATGTCGAACATTTCTGACACTTTTTTGGGACCAATGACATTTATACAGAGATCAGAAATTTAAATGTCCACTGATTACTGTATAAATGTCATTGGCAGGGAAGGAGTTAACACTAAGGGGGCAGTGAAGGGGTTAACTGTGTTCCCTAGGCGTGTTCTAACTGTGGGGGGGTGGGGCTGGCCAGGACATAACAGATCTAACTGATCCCATTGACAGGGATCAGTAGATCTGTCATGTCCCCTGTCACAGAATGGAGAACTACCGTGTTTACATCGGCGGTTCCCTGTTCTGCAGCTCTGACAGGCGATCGCAGGTCTCGGGTGGACATCGAGCCCGCCCGACCCACAGGCACGCCCATGGAGCCTGTGAGTGTGCACAGGGGACGACATCCATGTCATCCCGGAAATTCAGATTTGTACTGGAGCCGTACTTCAGCAATAGCGCGGATCTGAAGGAGTTAAAGGTATTAAAATTGAACAGTTAGATCACAAACTAGGACTTTTTGCAGATGACGTTATACTAACTCTGTCATCACCAGACATCTCCTTGAAGGAAGTCAGCAAAATCTTGGAGGACTTTGCATCATTTTCGTACTATAAAATCAATCCTGACAAATGCTATGCCTTACCAATGAATATTCCGCCGGAACAAGATGTTATAAATACAACTGGGACAGTACATCTTTAACCACTTCCCGACCGCCATATGCAGAATGAAGGCCGGGAAGTGGTTCAGTTATCCTGACTGGGCGTCATATGACGTCCTCAGGATAACATGACAGCGCGCGCCTGGGGAGGCGTGCATCGCGGCAATCGGTGGTGTGGGGGGTCAGTCTGACCCCCCGCATTACCGATCTTGGTAAAGTGCTTCCATCTGAAGCACTTTACCTTGTGATCAGCCGTGACCAACCACGGATGGTCACAGTGTAGCACAGGAAAGCCGTTTATCGGCTTTTTCTGTACTCGTGTCTGCAGACCTGAGTAGAGGAGAGCCGATTGGCTCCTCTTCTGATGGGGGGGTTTGTGCTGATGGTTTATCAGCACCGCCCCCCCCTAGGATCGCCACATTAGACCACCAGGGAGCCTACCCAGGGACCACCAGCAAAGTGCCCACCCAGGACCACCAGGGACCACCAGGGAGCCGATCTGGACCACCAGGGAGACCACCCTAGACCACCAGGTAAGGGGCACAGTACCCAATATGGATGGCACTCAGTGCCACCTTCAGATGCCACCCTAGACCACCAGGGAATGGGCCCCTATCAGTGCGTACCATTGCCCACCTCTCAGTGCCCAGTGCCACCTATGAGTGCTGCATATCAGTGCCGCCTAACAGTGCTCATCATTGCTGCATATAAGTGCCTCATCATCAGTGCCGCCTCATCAGTGCCAATCAGTACTGCCTCATCGGTGCCCGTCAGTGTAGCCTCATCACTGCCCATCAGTGATGGAGAAAATGTACTTATTTACAAAGCTTTGTGAGAGAAACAGAGAATTTTTTTTTTTTCAAAATTTTCGTTTTTTTTTATTTGTAGCGCAAAAAATAAAAACCGTAGGGGTGATCAAATACCACCAAAAGAAATCTCTATTTGTGGGAACAAAATGATAAAAAAAATTGTTTGGGTGCAGCGTCTCACGACCGCGCAATTGCCATTCAAAGCGCAACAGCACTGAAAGCAGAAAATTGGTCTGGTAGGAAAGTGTTATAAGTGCATAGTATTGAAGTGGATAACCTATCTAGGAATCCGTCTCACATACCCAACTACCAAGCTCTACGAAATTAATTAGCCTTCATTATTAAAACAAATTAATCAAGACTGTCAATACATTAAAAAACATCAACTGTCCTGGATAGGGAAAGTAGCTGCATTTAAAATGCAAACATTACCAAAAATATTATACTATTTTCGTTCTCTCCCCATACCAGTACCTACAATTTTTTTTACACAAGTGAATAAAAAACTGAACGACTTGGTCTGGAATGGAAAAAAAAAGAGTTTCCTTTGCAAACATGTCTACTGTAAGATCTAAAGGAGTTATGAATCTATCAGACGTCTGTCTTTATTACTATGCTATGCTACTAGATCAGATGAGATATTGGTTTGTTCATGATAACTCAAAATTATGGTTAAACATCGAAAGAGAAATAGTTAAGGGTAACTATTTGGTCACATTAGCTACAGCATACTACGTAGTACTGAAAATAACTATACCCAATTACCTCATACTTAAATCCACCCTATTGGCCTGGAATGTTATGCTCACTAAACTACAACCACTGCAGGACCTAGTAAATATCCCCACTAAAAGTAATGGAGTACTGCAAAGCACGTATCAATGTCACACCATGATACAAACAAGAATAGTAAAGGATATTACTGCACTACCCCAAAATAATTGTATAGAAAAGCTGCCAGCACACGAACCACAACAATATTGGACATATACAGATTGAAAATAGTGCAGCACTAATCCAATGTGAATAATCCTAAAAATTATGTGAATATTAATCAAAATTTCTATAACATAAAATACAACAAAAAATATGTGAATATTATAAGTTGTTCAAAATTCATATATAACATATAGTGCAACAGAACCCTCAAGCATGAAATTAAGCCCAAGAGTCCATAAATCCAGTGAGTGAATATGTGTTCATATTGATTCGGAAAATTGCTCTATTCAATCAGATGAAGAATGTTCATATAGTGCAGTAATCCAGAAATTAGAGGTATCAACCCGGTGATAAAGAGAGGAAGCAAATTTTCATCCACATGCAGTGTCACCACCACCAGGAGAAATACAAGGTACTCTTACCAGCTATAACTGGGTAAACAGCATTCAGTATATATCCACCAGGACCCATACAAAGGGCCACCATCTAAATTCCCAGGATAACGATTCTTCCTCTAGGGGGTACACACGGACTGTATCCTTCACAGCACCATCCAATATGGACAAGGACATCCACATCAAAAACCTCTTGGTTAGACTTTGAAGGGTATCCCAATGCCTCGTCAAAAACAAAAGGTGCTACATAGCATTATATCCTTTAAATAATAGTCACAAAATTTGCACTTACATGCTCCAGGATAAAAACGTTCACAAATGGAATTCCACATATAAACCATAAATTGCGCAATGGTACAGAGCAGGCTCACGTCAGCCGACGCGTTTCGTCTCACAAGACTTCTACAGGGTGTGCTGTGCACGGTCTGTGGTGTACAAACAAGGCATTATTTTTTTTCTCAATCTACCCGAAGACCAAAAAAACGCACGTTACTAATAAATTGAATTCTAAAAAGCACCTTACAAAATTTAGACCCTAAAAAGTTCTTGGAGATACCTATAGAAATCTGGAAATTCTTCACCTCCAACAAGAACAAACATAGAAAGGGCATATCCTTCTCCTATAAACTCCTAGCAGCATTTCCCCAAAAAAACAAAACAGCCAATATGATAAAATGGGAGACAGATCTCTCTCAAACCTTTTCATGGGAAACATGGAACAAAGCCTTACAGATCAACAACTCTGCAACTTCCTGTATTGAGCATTGGTAAAATGCTCAGAAAATACTAAACCGCTGGTACCTGACCCCTTATAGGCTGGCAAAAATCTTCCCAAACTCGTCCCACATATGCTGGAAGTGTAATACTCACACAGGTAACCTTTTACACACACTATGGGAATGTAAGGCTCTACTAAGTTTTTGGAAATCCATCTCTTCCTTTATTGCATCCCTCACAGGAATTTTGTCTACACTTACACCTGCAACGGCTCTATTGGGAATTAATTTGGACCTATACCCGTTAAACCATAGAACTATTGTAGCCAATATTTTAATAGCCTCGATGCTAAGGAGGCTTACAATAACCAAACTATGGAAATCTACTTTAGCCCCTAATCTGTCAGATGTCATACTAAGGCTGCATTCACACCTGGGCGTTTTGTAGCTTGAAGCCTGAAGCTACAAAACGATGGAGGATCTATGGAGATGGTTCACATCTCCACTCAAAAACGCCTGAAGCCAAAAGCCTGAAAACGCCTGAAGCTCAAACAAGTTCTGTAAGTATTTTTGTAGCTTGATTTGGGCGTTTTTTTACATTGGTGACCTTTTGACCTGTACAAAATCGCGGTAAAAATCGCGGCAAAAAAAACGTGTGTTTCTGCCTGAAAACGCTATGCCCAGGTGTGAATGCAGCCTAGGACTCAGTTCTCAAGCTCACTATGAGCTTATGCTAGCACATACAAAAAGGCTCCATAGGTAAATTCTCTAAAGTTTGGCATGCATGGATAACACATGCTAAGGGCTCTAACTACCTAAAAGATACTGTGATAACTATTAAAATTGCGCGAAGAATGCAATTAAGTCTAGATGTCTCAAATTCAGTGGAGAAGGGTGCACTTTGTGAAGAAGAGTTTTTTCTTTTTCTTGTTGGGAAAAAAGTGTTCAGATGTACAAACAGAAGTAGTGTGGGATTCAAAAAGTGAATAAAGTTCTGTTTTGGGATCACATATTAATTCTTTCACAGTCCGTAGACACTGTACACTTTCAAATATTTTGATGTTTTACTAGGTATTAGGCCTCATGCACACAGGATGTTTTTGGACGTTTTTACAGCTGCTGTTTTTGGCCTCAGACGTTTTTTCCTACAGTCAATAAACTCCCCATCATGTAATCCTATGTGTTCCTGCACACATACAGTAGGCTGCTATCAACTGTTTTTGGCTGGGGCGTTTTTTGGCTGTAAAAAAAAACCAAGACTAGTAGGTTCTGAGAGAGGTTTTTCAGCTGTAAAAACATTCAAACGCCCAAAAACGATAAAAACCGCTAACGCTAAAAAACGCCCAAAAACGCTAATGTAAAAGCACTCAAACACGCTAATGTAAAAATGCTACTGGTGGGGGCGTGTCCAAGATGGCCGACGGAGTGGATGTGTAGCTGAGGAGCTCCCGCATAACCCTCTGTTTTTTATGTCTTTCCCTGCTGTTGTGGCCCTCAATCTTGGATCCTGAGGTGGTGGATACCTTCAGGGAGTGAGGTATGTCCAGAGGAAGGTTCGGGGTTTCTCACAGCACCCGCTCCTCGCAGAAAAAGAAAAAGTCAGCACAGGCATCCCCGGCACCCCTCCGGGCAGGAGCACTTTTTACTGCAGCACAGGCATCCCCGGCACTTTCTACTGCAGGCCACAACATGGCTTCTCAGACTCAGGAGGGCGGCCTGGGACTGGGTGAACAATCTCAGTTTGATGCACTAATGCTAGCCATCAACACCTGCCAGACTGCCCTCACTAGCAGGCTTGAATCGGTGCAGATGGATGTCGGCCTCATCCGAAGGGATATGGATGGGTTCCGCGCTCGCCTTACAGAGGCAGAACGCCGCGTGGGAGATGCAGAGGACACTCTCCAGGAACACACTGCCTCTATTCATTTACTCCGCACTAAAGTGAGGGCCCTGGAGGGACGTGCGGAGGATGCAGAAAATCGCAATAGGAGGAACAACCTCCGTATTGTGGGCCTCCCTGAAGGAATAGAAGGGACTGATCCCCTAACGT
>BLSH010533448.1:1280801-1295114 GCA_018402905.1 Glandirana rugosa | reverse complement strand
GAATTGTACTCCTTCTCACTAGGACTGTGGGGGAACCCAGCAGTACAATCCCTGCATGTACCCCCCCTAATACGGTAGTCAAGTCAAAGAACGTGATCTGTCCCATGTACGTTTAAGTACACCCCCACTGTACCTGTTCCAAAACAACGTTGCCCTTGAGTCTACCTAACACTGCGAATTGCGGTGTCATGGGGGTCCCAATTTGCCCCGTGAATTGAAATTTGGGAAAGAGGGTCCCAAAAGTAGTCCCGTAAAACTGGGGAGTGATTAGCTAACTAAATTACAGTCGAGAAAAGTAACTACAGTTGTTGCAAGAAACTGAACTGATGGCATAATCCCCCCCATGTACGTCCCTAACATGACGACCCAAGGGGGTGTCAGGATCACTCTTCCTCATGTTAAGGATATGTCGGCCCACCCACCGGCGGAACTGTTGTATGGTTTTGCCCACATAAAAACAGCCACAACCACAGCGTAGTAAATAAACTACCCCAGTGGTTTGGCAATTGATATAGTGTCTAGGTTTAAAGCTCCCAAAATTGGGCAGTGAGATTTGTTTCCTGGTATCAAGGTACCTGCACTGCGAGCAAGCCCCGCAAGTGAAGGTGCCCCAATAAGAGCATGGGTCACCTCCCACATGCGCCGCATGCTCACTGTGGACCAGCAAATCTCCAATGGAGGCAGCTCTCTGATAAGTAATAAGGGGTGTGGGTGAGACTATATGTCCAACCACAGGATCTGAAGTAAGTAAATGCCAGTGTCGGTTAAGGATTTGTCTAATACGTTGGTGTTGATTATTAAATTTAGTAATAATCCTATTAACCGGTGGGGAGTCGCTGTTCTCATTGGGTTTGTATAGCAATTGGTGTCTAGTGGATCGCATGACCTTGTTGAAGGCTTTTTTTAGACATTTTTTGCTATACCCTCTCAATAAGAGGCGGGATCTAAGGGCGTTGGCTTCTTTCAAAAGTGTGTCTGGACAAGTGCAATTCCGTTTGATTCTAAGATATTGACTATATGGTATTGAGTTTGAGCGATTGCGGGTGAGCACTAGCAGCGTGCAGGATGTTGTTTCCCGCTGTAGGTTTACGATACAGAGCACAGGAAATAATTCCCGAAGAGTCTTTAAAAATCTGTATGTCCAAAAACGTAATTTGAGATGTGTGATATGTCATCGTAAATGACAGATTGAACGGATTATTGTTCAGGGTCCGCAGAAACTGTTGTAACACCTCTGTGGGACCATCCCAGAAAAGCAGCACGTCATCAATGTATCTATGCCATGCTATGACATGATCCCTGAAGGCCGCAGTCTCCTCTGCCGATGTCACAAAACGCTCCCACTCCCCCAGGTACAGGTTGGCATAGGTGGGAGCACAAGAAGTGCCCATAGCCACACCCTGCACCTGGAGGTAGTGGGAGCCATCGAAAGCGAAGACGTTGTGATGCAAAATAAAGTCCAGCGCCGAAAGAATAAACTCATTAAAGGGCAGCTCCGTCTCATTCATCTGGGACAGAATCCTAGCAGCCACTGCTAGTCCGAGATGATGAGGTATAGAACTGTAGAGGGCCTCCAAGTCCACGGCGACCAAGATAGTGTCGCCGGGGACCTGGAGGCCATCCAAAATCCTAAGTAAATGCACAGTATCACTGATGTAGGAGGGAAGGGCTGTGACGAAGGGTCTCAGGTGTTCGTCGATTAATTTGCTCGCAGAGGCGTAACTAGAACCTTCAGGGCCCCGGTGCAAGAAATTATGAAGGGCCCCCTGACCCCTGGCCAGGGCCCTTTCCTCTTCCAACTGATCCTGGGGCCCTTTACGCCTATCGTGGGTCCCTTTATTATGGTACTGCAGTGGGGCCCTTTCACAAGTTCTGCAGCAGGCCCCAGGGGGACCAGGGAAGCACACAGGGGCCCTGGGAACAGCAGAAGACAAGTAAACTGGATAGAGGAAAATGGAGGAGATTGGGTCCTCTAAATGCCACCCCCACCATCCCTCCTATTCAGGTGTACAAGGGAGGCACATGGGGCCCGGTTGCAATTGCAACCCCTATCGTTACGCCCCTGTTTGCTCGTGTTTTCTGTAATGGATCCCGTCCCTGAAACAATGGGACGACCTGGTGGGGAAACTGGGTTTTTATGGATCTTAGGAAGTGAATAAAACGTTGTCGTTTTTGGGTGAGTGGTCCTAATATATTGCCAAGTTGATTTTGAGATGACGTGATTGTGAAAAGCCAAGTCAATAAGGGCATAAAATTGTTCGTTGTATATAGGGATCACAGAGGAAACAATTTTCCGATACCATGATCCATTGTCCAGAATCCTGGAGCACATAGAAACATAATCCTGTATTATTCATAAGTACAATGTTTCCCCCTTTGTCTGAAGATTTAATTGTTATAGATTTGTCCCTGGACGAACCAAGCAAGGCTTTCCTTAAGGTGGGTGTGAGATTAGATGATAAATCACGTGGGCGTAGATTTTTAATTTCCTGGGTAACCACCCGAAGGAATGTGGCAATACCCTGATTGGAACTCGGAGGTGGATACATGATAGAGGGTTTTTTTTAAATGGAAGGTTGGTGTTTGGCATCCGACGTGTCGGATGTGTGTGCCACATCAGAGAGTAGTGATTCAATGTCGATCTGATCAATATGATCAGGGGGCTCGCTCTCCTCTAGTAATTGATTCAATTGTTGCAGGGCCTGTTTCTCACTATAGGAAAGCGTATGTCCATCAATTACAGTTCTCTTCGAGAATTTCCCTTGGAGTAGGAGTTTTCTCGAAAAGAGATGTAGATCTTTTATGACCTGAAACTTATCAAGTGTGTTAGAGGGACAAAATGTAAGTCCCATAGAAAGTACTTTATGTTCATCCGCAGTCAATATGTGTGAAGATAAATTAATGATGTTCAGGCTAGGTTGAGTGTATGTCTCCTTTGTGTCAGTTAATTTTGATTTTGACCCCCCAGAGTATTGTTTATTTTGTTTAAAAAAATTGAAGGGATTTTGGGGGGGGGATGATAGAAGCGTTAGACCCATCACCTGTGGGAACCATTGGTATGTCACCTTGTGGTCCCTGTGAGGAGGGAAGAGATACATCACCAGTTACGTCTACTTGCCCCGAAGCCGAATCGGTAACCCGGACTTTGGAGTTTGTCGTCGGAGAGGAGCCATCGCCGCGTCTAGATCTCTTAGGGCGTCTCGTTCTTCTCTGTGGTTGTTTATGGGAAGATAAAGACAAAGAGGAAGCCGATGAATGCTCAGATGTGGATATAGAGGATTGTTTGTTACAAGAGGGATTAAATCGTTTTTGTTGAAAGTTTTGGGGGGATTTTGACCATTTGTAGGCCTTGCCCTCTCTAAACGCTAGTTTATCCCTCAGAATTTTTTTCTCTTTTTTGAGCATCAGTTGTATGTTTCTAGATGTATTTTCAATTTCTCATTGAGTTCATTGTATACTGCATGTGACTCAAGGGGTACTAATTGCTGATAGACTCTATATTCTTATCTATATGTGTTAGTAAGCAAAGGATTTTTTTTTTTTTTATATGTCTTTAACCACTTCAGCCCCGGAGGGATTTCCCACTGTAGGATCAGAGCACTTTTTGCGATTCGGCACTGTGTTGCTTTAACTGACAATTGCGCAGTCCTGCAACGTTGTACCCAAATGAAATGTGCGTCCTTTTTTTCCCCACAAATAGAGCTTTCTTTTGGTGGTATTTGATCACCTCTGCGTCATTTCTGATCACTGCTATAAACAAAAGCGACAATTTTGCAAAAAAAAAAAATATATATATTTTTGCTAAAATACATATTCAAAAAAATAAACAAATTTTTCTTCATCGGTTTTCGCCAATTTTTATATTCTGCCTCATATTTTTGGTAAAAAAAACCGCAATCAGCATTTGATTGGTTTGCGCAAAAGTTGCTGCGTTTATAAACCATGAGAATTCATTCCTGGCGTCTTTACAAATTTTTTTTTTTTCTGGTAATGGCGGCGATCTGCTATTTTTATCGGACTGCGATATTGGGGTGGGCATGTCGGACCTTTTTTGACACTTTTTTTTTTTTTTTTTGTGACATTTATAGAGCGATCGGAAATTTAAATGTCCACTGATTACTGTAGAAATGTCATTGGCAGTTAAGGGGTTACCCTGGGGGGGCGCTCTAGGGGTTAACTGTGTTCCCTAGGCGTGTTATAACTGAGGGGGCTGAGCTGTCAGGAGCATGAGAGATCTAACTGATCCCAGTGACAGGGATCAGTAGATCTGTCATGCTGGTTTTTCAGCTGTGGCCAGCAATCACCGCTCGCTGGCGGACATCGGGTCCGCCCGAGCCACGGGCACACTCCTGCAGAGTGCGGCAGGCACAAGAGGGTGGCGGCACACGCCCGCTAGCAGTGCATGCGTGAGCCGTTGTTTATAAACAGCGATTTGCGAAACAGCGCCACTCTGCAGCACTAAATGTTGGTAACCGGTTAAAGTGACAGTTCAAAAAAGAAAAATTACATACAATTTTGAGCCTTAATAAATAAATTCAAAATCTAAAAAGCACATATATTGTAGAATTCTCCAACCTATATCCTAAATGGCATATTTTACCTTTTACATTTAAAAAAGGAATTTGTACATATGACTAATGGATCTGCTCGGCTCATGACTTTTAAAACAAGGATAATCACAAAAAATTTCCCCTAAAATGTCTTTCAGGACAGCACGAGAGTGGCTCCTCCTACTTGCCCAGAGGAAACACCACTTCCACCTAGCTTCACCCCTCATCTTGTCAGGTTGTTTTTTTTTTTTTTTTTTATCCTTCCGGCAGGGGAACACCTAGTGAGGAGTTGGGAGCTCTTGTGTGCTGTCCTGAGACCAGACTTCCTGCTCCACCGTTAACTTTTTTTTTTTTTTTTTTTCTCTTCCTCGCAGCCCGTTCCTCCCATACTAGGTCCGGAGGTGGTTGATGCATGTGCTCTTTCTCCTCCCTCTTCGGTGCTCAGAGAGAGCCTGTACAGTCCTTTGGAATGCAGCTCCTAGGCGGATGTGATACTGGCAGTGGGCAGTATTTTTTATATATTCCCAGAGCCCATCCGTCTGCGCATGCCACCGCCATCTTTTGGTTGGCAGAGCGGCGACTTGCCCGACTGGAAGTGGGGTATCCGGCAAGGGGCGGTGCACGTAGAGCAGGTGCATGGAGTCACTACCAGAAAAATTGCAGAGGGAGAAGGGAGGAGCGTATCTGGTTCCAGTGCGGTGCTAGTGGAGTCTGTAACCGGCGTTTTAGTTGCATACGGATGCTGCAGCATCACTATGGAGAGTATGGTCGCGGCAGCAAGTGGCACCTGGTAAGGGGTGGATGTGTGTACTGCCCTGATTACTGTGGGGTTTCTCTCCTCCTTTTTTCTTTTCCCCCGGGTGGCTGGGGCCTGTCTTGGCACATGGAGTCTATTCTTCCTGTGCACCTGTGGTGAGCCTATGGAGTTAGGTTGACTCACTATGATTGGTCGTCTTCTGTGTGTGTTTTTTTTTTTTTTTTGTTATAGCAGGCTTAGAGTTCTGACATGGCGGTTTAAAAAGAAATGCCCTTCATGTAAAGCAGTTACCTGAGGGTTGGAAGAAGACCCTGTCAAACATGCATTGACTCCCTGGTTAAGGAGGAAGCGTCTTCTGCATGCAGCGATTTTGATTGCATCAGTTAAGAGCTGGATGCTACCATTCAATCTTTTCGCTCTTCACTTACAAATCCATCCTTGAGTCAGCCGTCTACCTCAGAATCCTCTCAGGGATTATTGTTAATCCTGGTGGTGGATGCTGAAGTGAGGAGTCCTATCCAAGAGCGACATTCCCTCTCATTCCAAAGAAGATTCAGAGGAGGAAGGGGTAGAATATACGCCCTCTAAATACAAGTTGTCTTTAGAACAAGTAGATCATCTTTTTATGCTACATTGGGTTTGGGATAAGAGAAAAAAAAGAATTCTCTGCAAGACCGATGTATGTGGGTCTTGTTGAACCTAAGGGCCGCACCTTTTCAGTTAATTTGGTAATCTCTGGAATGGGCAGAAGCAGAGATTTCCCCCCCCCCTCCCCCAAGGGCCCATAAAAGGTACTTTCCTTTTGATAGACTATCACTAAAGACTAAAACTCAATGCAGTTTTTTTCCAGGTTTCGAGATCAACTGACTGGGCATTCAAAGGAATCTGTTGACCAAAGCATGCTTCATGGCATCAGTCAACTTTAAGAGGTGTGTCTATAGCCCCTCAGTGCCAAAAATTCCTGAGGATGACCGTGATTATGGGTAAGGAGGTTCTGCATCTACAATTCAATGCCCTTCCTCTTGGCCTTTAATCCGCCCCACAAATCTTTACAAAAGTAATGGCTGAAGCCCTCGCCCCTCTACGCCTTCAGGGAATTGCACTAATCCCTTATCTGGATGACCTCCTCATTGTCCCTTTCAGGGAAAGATTGCATGAAGACCTGGGCAAGGCCTGCAATCATTTTGAAGCCTTAGGTGGGATGGTGAACCTTCAAAAATCAAACTTAAATCTGGCTCAGCAGGTACAGTTTCTGGGTTGCCAAATAAGTTCAGTAGAGCAAATCTTCCTGCCGGAAGATAAGAAAAGCAAGGTCCAAGATGTAGTAGCTATGCTACAGACAAGTCAGAAGGGCTATGTCATTCTTGGGGACCTTAACTATGCCAGCCATTCAATGGGCGAGACTCTATTTCAGGCCACTCCAAAGTTTCCTCCTAAAGGTATGGGACCATAGTTAAGAAACCTTAGACACAAAGGTAAAATTCCCCACCAGGATCAAGATGACCCTTTGGTGGAGGAATCGATTCAATTTTGTCAAGGGGCTTACTATGGTCTTTTCTGATTGAAAAAAGTGATGACCGATGCCAGCGTGTGGGGATGGGGGGCCTACTGGGATCAGAATCTAGCACAAGGAGTTTGGTCCCAAACCGAGGCAGTGAAATCCTCAAATTGGAGGGAGTTAAAGGCAGTCACCTTGGCATTGGCTGGTTTCTCTCCAAACCTCCAGGGGTTCCATGTGCAGATTTTATCAGACAACACCACTACCAGGCCACCTGAACAAGCAGGGGGGCACGAGAAGCAAGGCTCTTCAGTTGCTGTCAGCAGAATTCCTGGAGTGGGCGGAAAATCATTTACTTTTCTTGCCAGTGGTCCATCTCACAGGTACACTAAATGGAGTGGCAGACGTTTTGAGCAGACTGCAAATTCAGGAAGCCTAAATCAAGAATTTTTGCATTGATCACCAGGACTTAGGGGTGTCCACAGGTGGACCTGTTTGCATCTAAAGAAAACTCACAGCTCCCTCAATTCTTTTCTCCTCATGAGACGGCTGTACTCTGGGGATGGATGCCTTAGCGTATCCTTGGAACTTTCACCTAGGTTACGCCTTTCCAGCTAATTCTGTTGGTATTAAAGGAAATACAAAAAAAGTATCGTAATCCCGATTACTCCACTCTGGCTGAAGAGAGATTAGTTTCCACCTTTCATCCAATGGCAGTCAAACCATTCTGGCAGCTTCCCCTCAAACGGGATTTACTGCTGGCTTCAAATTGGCTTAAATTTGTTAGTGTATCTAAATCTGCTAGTACAACTAACACTTCCTCCCCCAGTTTAACCACTTGAGGACTGCCCACCACAGTTATACTGAGGCAGGATGGCCCTGCTGTGCCGGATCATGTACATGATTTTGTATTTCCAGCTAGGGGGTGTGCACGCCCGCTGCCTCATCTGTGTTGCCATTCGGCACAGCACAAGCCGATCAGATGCTCCCCATCAATGATTTATGGCTGGAACCTGCTGATCGGCTGAGCAAATTACAGAAGAGAGCCCTGTTCTACTGTCCAGCAGCAATGTGCTGAAGCAGGGAGTAAAAAACTGACACATTGCTCAGTAAAAAAACAAAACACATTTCAAACGTTTTTGGGCACACCTTTAACCTCTTGATTGCCCTAGATGTCAACACTTTCCCAGCCAGTGACAGTGCGTGTTATTAGCACTGATCACTGTATTCGTGACAGTACCCCCCCCCCCCCCACCGCAACCCTATTTTAAGTCTCTGATCACTACCATTAGTCTGAAAAATACGTTTTTACAGTTGTGCTCATAAGTTAACATACCCTGGCAGAATTTGATTGCTTGGCCATTTTTCAGAGAATAAGAACACAAACCTTTTCTTTCACTCGTGGTTAGTGTTTGGATGAAGCCATTTTATTATCAATCAACTGTTTACACTTTTTAATTCCTAATGACGACAAACTCCCCAATTGACCCTGATCAAAAGTTTACATACCCTGGTGATTTTGGACTGATAACATGCACACAAGTTGGCACGAAGGGGTTTGAATGGCTATTAAACGTAATCCTCTTCACCTGTGATCTGTTTGCTTGTAACGTGTGTGTGTGTAAAAAAGGCTGATGAGTTTCTAGACTCCTGACAGACCCTTGCGTCTTTCATCCAGTGCTGCACTGACGTTTCTGGATTCTGAGTCATGGGGAAAGCAAGAGAATTGTCAAAGGATCTGCGGGAAAAGGTAGTTGAACTGTCTAAAACAGGAAAGGGATATAAAAAGATATCCAAGGAATTGAGAATGCCAGTCAGCAGTATTCTAATTCTAATCAAGAAGTGGAAAATGAGGGGTTCTGTTGAAACCAAACCATGCTCAGGTAGACCAACTAAAATTTCAGCCACAACTGCCAGGAAAATTGTTCAGGATGCCAAGAAAACCCCAAAAATAACTTTAGGTGAAGTACAGGACTCTGAAAACATGTGGTGTGGCTTTTTCAAGATGCACAATGAGAAGGCACTTGAAGAAAGATGGGGCTGCATGGTTGAGTTGCCAGAAGAAAGCCATTACTACGCAAATGCCACAAATTACCTCGCTTACAATATGCCAAACAGCACAGACAAGCCTCAAACCTTCTGGCACAGTCATTTGGAGTGATGAGACCAAAATTGAGCTTTTTGACCACAAACTCCACATTTGGAGAGGAGTCAACAAGGCCTGTGAAACACGGAGGTGGAACGCTGATGTTTTGGGGATGTGTGAGCTACAAAGGCACAGGAAATTTGGTCAAAATTGATGGCAAGATGAATGCAGTATGTTGTCAAAAAATGCTGGAGGAATATTTGCATTCATCGAGGAAGCTGCACATGGGACCCACTTGGACATTCTAACATTGCAATGATCCAAAACACAAGGCCAAGGCGACCTGTCATTGGCTACAGCAGAATAAAGTGAAGGTTCTGGAGTGGCCATCTCAGTCTCCTGACCTCAATATCATTGAGCCACACTGGGGAGATCTCAAACGTGTAGTTCATGCAAGACAGCCCAAGAATTTCCAGAAACTGGGGGATTTTTGCCAAGAGGAATGGGCAGCTTTACAATCTAAGATAAAGAGCCTCATCCACAAATGACACACAGGCTTCACGCTGTCATTGATGTTAAAAGGGGCAATACACGGTATTTAGAATTTGGGTATGTAAACTTTTGATCAGGGTCATTTGGGTAGTTTCTATTGTCATTATGATTTAAAAAGGGTAAACGCAGTTGATTGATAATAAATTGCTTCAGCCAAACACTAACCATGAATGAAAGAAATGTTTGTGTTCTCATTCATATTCCCTGAAAAATGGCCAAGAAATCATAAATTCTGCTAGGGTATGTAAACATGTATGTCCTTGTAGACGCTATAACTTTCATGCAAATCAATCAATATACATGTATTGGGATTTTTTTCTTTTTTTACCAGACATGTAGCAGAATACATTTTTGACCAAAATTATATAAGGAATTTTTTTATTTTTTAACTTTTTTATAGCTGAATGTTAGTGTTTATTTTATATTTTTGTTTTTTTCGTTTATCGCAAATAAAATACCCAGTTTTTAATAAAATGGCACCACAAGAGAGCTCTATTTGTGTGAAAAACATGATATAAATTTTGTTTTGAGTACAGCGTTGCATGACTGTGCAATCGCCAGTTAAACTAGTGCCAGCACTAAATGGAAAAAAATGGTCGTCATGAAGGGAGTAAAATCTTCTGGAGTTGAAGTGGTTAACAATGTTGCTGTCCTATGTCTGTTGTGCATTCATCCAGAAAGTGGGCACTGTAATACTGGAGGTGTTACCAGATCAACAGATAAAAAGAACTAATGCAGCCAGCTCATCTGATTACTAAGCTGCAATATATTCAATTTTTGTTCTTTTGTTTTAACCACTTGCTTACTGGGCACTTAAACCCCCCCTGCCCGGACCAATTATCAGTTTTCAGCGTGACAATTGCGTGGTCGTGCGATGTTGTACCCAAACAAAATTTGACGTCCTTTTTTCCCACAAATAGAGCTTTCTTTTGGTGATATTTGATCACCTCCTGTGTTTTTTATTTTTTGCGCTATAAACAAAAGTGCGACCAATTTTGAAATGAACAGTTTTTTTTTTTTTTTTTTTTTTTTTTTTTAACTTTTTTCTATAATACACATCCAAAAATCAAAACACATTTATTCCTCAGTTTAGGCCGACATGCTCCTACATATTTTTGGTAAAAAAAAAAAATACAAATAAGCATATTTTGATTGGGTTGTGCAAAAGTTACAGCGCCTACAAGCTATGGAAATTGGTTTCTGGTGTTTCTTAATTTTATTTATCTTATCTTTTTTGCGGCGGACATGTCTGACATTTTTTGACACTTTTTTTGGGACCAATGACATTTATACAGCGATCAGATCTAAAAATACACTGATTACTGTATAAATGTCATAGGCAGGGAAGGGGTTTACACTAAGGGGGCGATCAAAGGGTTAAATGTGTTCCCTGTATGTGTTCTGTGTGGGCGTGGGGCTGACAGTGCGGATCTGAAGTGGTTAATACTGCTTTTAAGTGACATGGCACTCAGGAATTTTTTCAGAACATTGTGGTGGAAGTTTCTCTTATGATGTGGAAAAGGCTTATTGACAGCCTTTTGGGTTGTGTAGGAGTCTCACGATTTCTGCCTTTTTATTTTTTTTTTTGCATACTAGTGCTGCAATATGGTATTTTTATAATATTACAATAGTAGACAAAGGACATGGATATAACGAGGGCTGTTATCCTCTGGTTTACAGCTATTGAAGTCCTGTGCAGTGAGTTGACACCCAGCAATTGGCCACTGAGCAGGCAGGTGACACATCTAGCTGGAATAGTGGTGTCCTCTGCTTGATCATGCTGGGTACTGAGGGATTGGAGTCACAGGAATGCAGAACAGTATCCTGTTACATAGGAAAAAGTTCATTTATTCAAATGTTTTCCTAGTGTTCAGTTTCAGCACAATTAAAGAAACTTATGTTACTCTGCCATGTTAATATGAACTTGTTCCTACTTTAATAATGAACCTTTTGTAATACCAGAGCAGCTCGGTATTTGCATGCATTCAGTTAAACAGCTGTTCAGTGCCATAGTAAATCTAATTACCCGAGATCATGTGATACTGTGCAGAGGTTACTATAGATCATTAAGTAGGGATGAGTCAAATGATTCTACGGCACTCTCGTGTGGTTGCGTCACATGACTTCCTTTTTTATAGGAGAGAATGACGAGCCTTACAAAAGTAAAGCGGAAAATATGATTAAAGCAGATGTCAAAACACAGTTCAGTAGATAACCCTGGGTATATTCATTAAACCTTCACTTGTAAAAGTAAAAACTGTACAAAAAGCCATGTGATGCATAATGTTGCTGAATTTTAAAATAAGCAGCCTAGGAGGAAGACTTGCTGGAGAAGACTAGTGCTGTAAGGCTGGATTCACACCTGGGCGTAGCGTTTCAGGCAGAAAGACACGTGTTTTTTACCACCATTTTGTACAGGTCAAAAGGTCACCAATGTAAAAAGTAGAACACCCTAATCAAGCTACAAAAATACCTCTTGGACTTTTTTGAGCTTCAGGTATTTGGCTTCAGGTGTTTTGGAGTGGAGATATGAACCATCTCCATAGAGAATAATTGATTTTTTTTTTTTTTTTTTTTCCCCTCCAGCGTTTTGTAGCTTCAGGCTTAAAGCTACAAAACGCTCAGGTATGAATGGGGGTGTAAGAGTTGAAGTGACATTGAGGGCTCTCCCTAAGCATTCTGTAGGTATGACACAGGAAAGTACTGAGCGTGCAGGGAGAGGTGGCAAATTGATGTCAATGGAAGGAATTGCCACCAATGTACTAGTGTAACATGCTAAATGAACAAAACTATAAAATTACCATGACAAACCCAGAATGCAGAGAACACAGAGGCAAATCGCACAGAACCCGACGTGCGGGTGCTTACTGGGAAATTTTGGGTATACAGGGGGGATGATCGTAGGGCACAGCAGAGAGATGGTCCACAGGATAGCATTATGGAACATCACTGCTAAGCCGTTCATGGCATAGTAATAGGGCACAGCAAAGGGGAAGTGATCTGCAGGGCAGTAATATTGCACCACAGAGGCGACAAGTACAGAATGATTCAAGAACTTGCCCTGAGCGAGCCCAATGGTTCCCGGATAGCCGGGAGGTAGTTTGGACGGCAAAGGCCTTGTCTCTGCTGGGCCATGGAAGTAGGTCACTGGGCAGGCGTATGCTGGATCCAGACAGTGGGAGAGGCTCGCTGGACACCCATGCCACAAATTTAGGGCATGTAGAGAGTTGGCTGGGCAATGGGAGGCAGAAGTAGCACCTGGAGGCCAGACCTGAAGGAGAATCCACAGGCACAAAGAGCATCCAGGGAAAATGACAGTGCCCACTGTTTTCGCCCAAGTAGATATACCTGAGCTGGGGCCCAATCCTGTGGCCCAGGCAACCCAATGCTTGGCATCAGATTGCCCAGACAACAGGCTCCGCCTTTTCCTGTGCAGTTATGTCAGGAGCATGGCTAAAGTGAGCTCCTTGTCTCCATGGCCCTACACGTGAAGAAGCGCACGCTGTGCCCGCTTGATCCTGGCGCCTAGGGGAAGGAAGGCTGCTGCTGGCATGATGAGATTCACACACTGGGATCTGATGGCCTAGTGCCTCGCACACAGGTGGTGTAGCGTTGTAGGAAATGTGTTTGAGGTGACAGATGTTGGTTGCATGTCTCCCCGCACGTATGTGGAGTGGAGGTGTGGGGAAACTGAGTGCTGTGACAACCACCCCCATAAAAATTGCACAAAAATTAGAATGACCCGCTCCTACTATCATTGGTAAAATGTATACAATTATATTTATCACATGCTTGTATATAAACACAGTGGTGATTGGTGCAAAATACATGCCCAAACTTTGAATTAATAGCAGCCCCTCCAGGTTGTTACTGTTGTAGCTCCTTCCACTTGTTTTGTGTCAGATGTCAGGAGTCCTACACCAGGCACGTAACATGGGAGGAGCCACAACTACGTGGCATCCTGGAGAGGTCACTCGAATGTTCAGGAAGTGGAGAATTCCTCACATTAAGTTTGGGTGTTTAACTTATTTTTTTTTTTATTTATTTATTTATTTTTTATGCGCTTTTAATACATGTTGCATTATGACTGTCTGCATCCTTTCCCATATGGTGGCCTCATGGCGTATAGTGTGGAGACTGACTGACTGCAGTTGTGAAGTCAAGATACCTGGCTGGCTAATGACAAGCTTTGTTTGACCATCTTTCATTTAAAGTGGAACTATATTGCATCTGAGCACCATAAACCAAAAGCTCTATTTGATTCATTTCTAATCGAAGCAAATGTACTCAGCCATCCATGTCTCTGCTTTATTTTGCTGAAAAACACTCCCTAGCATTTCTGGCTGTGGCCATCTTGAGTAAGGGCAGATGATTCATTTAGCACTTCCTGGAATCTGTCTGTCTTTAGCTCAGGCATGCAGACAGGAGGGTGTGCTTAGCTGTGATAGCCCCCCCCTCCTGAAGACTCTTGGGATGTATGACATTTGCCTAGGCCTGGAGACCAGGAAGTAACGAAATGTAGCAAAAGTTTATAATCAAGTAAATATAATATGCTTAATCTATTTACTAATGCTAGCAGTATGAGGCCTCATACAGACATTTTTACAGCTGCATTTTTTGAGCCTTTTTTTTTTTACAGCTTAACCACTTCAATACCAGGCACTTAGAACACTTTCCTACCAGACCAATTTTCAGCTTTCAGTGCTGTTGCGCTGTGAATGACAATTACGGAGTCGTGCGGTGCTGTACCCAAACAATTTTTTTTTTTTTTTTTATCATTTTGTTCCCACAAATAGAGCTTTCTTTTGGTGGTATTTGAGCACCTCTGCGGTTTAAATTTTTTGCGCTACAAAAAAAAAAAAAAAAAAAA
>BLSH010533448.1:1204917-1220696 GCA_018402905.1 Glandirana rugosa | reverse complement strand
TCTCTAGGGTAGGGGGGTAGACTTAATCATACCTCATGTAACATGGAGATGGGTAAGTGTTTTTTATTTTTTGTGATGTAGGGAATGAAAAGGTATATAAATATTTACTATATCCCAGACCCTAATTTTCATGTTAAAGGTAAGTTGGAGACATCCTGCAAGGAAGTTATTCCACTGCATAGCTTTGTGTCATCTGCAAACACTGAAATTGTACTTTTAATCCCAGACCCTATATCATTTATAAATATATGGAAAAGTAAGGGATGTAGTGTTTTTTATTTTTTGTGAATGGGTAGAGGTACAATGTACTCCATACTAATTCAGATGGGGGGATGGGATCTCTGGGATATTCCAGACTCTGATAAGCCCCCCACCTGCAGACCTCTGACAACCACCGGCCAGGGTTGTTGGGAAGGGGCCCTTGTCCTCAACATGGGAACAAGGTGCTTTGGGGTGGGGGGTGCAGGTCTCCCCATGTTGAGGTCATGTGGCCTGGTATGGATCAAGATGGGGGGGCGGCGCGTGCTCATCCACACCCCCTTTCCTGACCTGCTGGGCTGCGTGCTTGGATAAGGGTCTGGTATGGGAAGCTGGGTCTGGGGCCTACTTCCTCGTGGCACAGTGACGCAGCAGCACAGCTCTCCCTTTCTCCCTGATCGTGGGGGCAGCAGGTGGTGAGTCCTCCTGGGGGTTTCCTCTCCTTCCTGGCCGATTGCAGCTCGTTGAGGGGGGTGCTCTTTGCTCCCTGGTACCTAGGCCCTCTGTCCCAGGTGGTGTCAGGTCAGGGTGGGCTGAGATATGGCATCAGATGCGGGTGCCCCTTCACCAGATCCCCCCGCAGTGACAGCCAGCCCCTCTGGAACTGCAGTTCCCCTTGACACTCTGTTATTGGTCCTGGAGCCCTTCGTCTCCCGGGTAGAGGTGGCGTGTGGGCGTAAGGCGAGTAAGTAGCGGCCCCTACCCCCTCCTTCCTCGGGGAGAGGGCAAGGGTCCCCAGCCTGCAAAAGATACAACGGGGGGGATCAAAGCGTCCTTGGCAGCGCAAGCGGGACAACTCCTCAGCATGAAGGTTTGCCCCCACCCATCTTTCGGGCGGGGAGGGCGCCTTCATTGGTTTGCGGACTGGTGGATTTCCCGAATATCTGACC
The DNA here is from genome assembly GCA_018402905.1 of Glandirana rugosa. NCBI lineage: Eukaryota > Metazoa > Chordata > Amphibia > Anura > Ranidae > Glandirana > Glandirana rugosa. Next base: position 1,219,548 of record BLSH010533448.1, on the reverse strand, counting down.
TTTGGTCTCACTAATTACTATTGACTGGGTACAAAATAGAATTTCATTGACACTCTGTTATTGGTCCTGGAGCCCTTCGTCTCCTGGGTAGAGGTGGCGTGTGGACGTAAGGCGAATAAGTAGCGGCCCCTACCCCCTCCTTCCTCGGGGAGAACTCTGACCCTGAGGGTGGCTCAGCTGTGACGGCAGGGATCCCCCTTGAGCTGTCATATGGCGAGGTCCCGGATTCCTCAGATAGCAAGGAGGAATCTTCTGCGACGGTTGCCACGCAAGAGAAGGCGCTAGTGTGCGTCCTAATTACCGCGGTACACCATACTCTGAAGCTGGAGGATGCATCTGGTGCATTGCAAGAGGTGACTGTTCCTTTTGGTTCTCATAAGCCAGCCCGGGCAGCCAAGGCTTTCCCTTACCTTATTTTGATAAGTTTATATACAGGAAATGGGAACGGCCTCAGAGCTCTTTCCCTGTTCCGAGACTGTTTTCGGTGCACTATCCATTCGAGGACAGTCTACTTAAAAAATGGGCATCACCCCCGCCCCATGTCACGTTTTAACAAGGCGACCACGATTCCGCTGGAGGACATGCCGTCTTTCAAGGACCTGGCTCATAGGCCGAGGCGGTTGCCCGGTCTATGTTCATTCTGGCAGGCTCGGCTCTTCGATCAGTGTTGGCCACTGCTTTGGTGTCGCAAACCCTCACGGAATGGGCGAAGCTACTGCACTGCGAATTGAGCAACGAGCAGGTCCCTCCGGCCTGCATGGAGCTGGCTGACCAGCTTGTTCAGGGGCTCAAGTATGTTTGTGATGCGGCTTTGGATATGCCTCCTTTGCTTTCCAAACTGTCCGTGTCATCTGTGGTTATTCGGCGGTTGCTCTGGCTTAAGTGTTGGTCGGCGCACCAGGCATCTAAGAAGGCCCTGGCGGAACTACCCTTCCAGGGTGGGCGGTTCTTTGGTGCTACCCTAGATGAGATTATCAAAGTTCTCGCTGGGGGGAAGAGCACTTTTCTTCCAGAGACCAAGAGGGGCAAGGAGCCCCGCCACAGGCAGGGTCCCCCTTTTCTGCCCATAAAAGGTTTTTTTGTCGGGCAAGGGTCCCCAGCCTGCAAAAGATACAACGGGGGGGGGGGGGATCAAAGCGTCCTTGGCAGCGCAAGCGGGACAACTCCTCAGCATGAAGGTTTGCTCCCACCTATCTTTCGGGCGGGGAGGGCGCCTTCATTGGTTTGCGGACTGGTGGATTTCCCAAATATCCGACCTTTGGTCTCACTAATTACTATTGACTGGGTACAAAATAGAATTTCATTCCCGCCCTCCAGACAGGTTCTTTGCCTCAAATCTGCATCTCCCCCTGCGCCGGCTGCAGGCCTTGCTGAGGGCGGTGCAGGACCTACTTTCCCAGGGAGTCATTGTTCCCGTCTCAGATTCAGAAAGGCTTCGGGGTTTTTATTCCAACCTGTTTGTGGTCCCAAAAAAGGATGGGGTATGGCCGATCCTGGACCTCAAAGCCCTCAATTGTTTTGTGCACTTACGAAAGTTCAGGATGGAGTCCATCTGCTCTGTGGTGGCGGCGCTTCATCGGGACGATTTCTTGGCTTCTCTCGACATCAAGGGCGCGTACTTGCATGTCACCACATGTATCCAGGTCCAACGTTTCTTGCGCTTTGGTAGTGGGCCTTCACGACCGCAGTTTGAGGCCCTACCATTTGGCCTAGCTTCTGCACCTTGGGTCTTTACCAAGCTACTGGTCCTGGTTCTGGCTCTGTTGAGGCAGAGGGCCATCGCGGTGGTGGGGTTCCTGGATGAGCGTAGTTGGGGTCAACGCTGAGGGAAAATGTGGCGATCGCCATGCAGACTGCAGGAGTTCAGCTAGGTACTAAATCTCCCAAAATCAGTGCGGATTCTGCCTCATGGACTGGAATACTTGGGGTTGATTCTCGATTCTACCCAGGCGAAGGTTTTCCTTCCGCCGACCAAGCTCCAGACTCTTCAGTCAGCGGTTTGCTCACTACTATGCCAGAAGTGATCAACCCTCCGCTTTTGCATGCGGGTTCTGGGTCTCATGTTATCCACCTTCAAGGCGGTCCCGTATGCCCAGTGTCACACCCGTGCTCTGCAAAGGGAGATCCTCTTGAAGTGGGACAAATCCCCATCGTCCCTGGATCAGACGATCCGCGAAGACCAGAGCCTCGCTGCTATGGTGGCTCCGAGCTCCGGCCCTTCAACTTGGGAGGTCTTTTCTCCCTCTTCACTGGACAGTGATCACGACGGACGCCAGCCTGACCGGCTGGGGGGGGTGGGAGTTCTGGGGTTGCTATCGGCCTAGGGCCACTGGTCATTGGAGGAATACAATCTGCCAATCAATGTCCTGGAGCTCCGTGCGATCAGACTTTGCTTTTCCCGGTGGACGGGGCAGTTTCATGGGCGTCCTGTCATGATTCAATCAGACAACGCCACAGCCGTGGCATACGTAAATCATCAAGGAGGAACGAGAAGTTTGGCGTCGACAGAAGTGTCCCACTTCCTGCAGTGGGCCGAACTTCACGTGCTGGCGCTCTCCGACGTTCACATTCCGGGCGTAGAAAACTGGCAAGCGGACTACCTCAGCCGGCAGACGCGGGATCAGGGAGATGGATCTCTACACCCAGAAATCTTATGACAGATTTGTCTGTGATGGAACACGCTGGATGTGGATCTGCTGGCGTCTCGCATCAATCGGAAGGTGCAGACTTTCGTGAGCAGGACGAGAGATCCCTTGGCAGATGCTCTGGTGGCGTTGTGGGCGTGGTATCGGCTCATTTATGCCTTTCCCCCTCTCAAGCTTCTTCAGCGTCTGTTGCGCAGAATAGAGGCAGAGGGGATACCAGTCGTTCTCATCGCTCCAGACTGGCACGCCGACATGGTATGGATGGTAGTGGAAACCCCCTGGCGACTCCTGCTACGCGAGGACCTACTGTGCCAGGGGCCCATATTGCATCCTGCTTTACCCTCTCTGGCTTTAATGGCCCGGCTATTGAATGCCAGGTGTTGAGAGACAGGGGGGTTTTGGCTTTGGTGAAACCTACTATGCTTAAGGGACGTAAGACCACTTCCCGATAGATATACCACTGCACCTGGAGGCCTTAAATCTCCTGGTACAAGGATGGGGGGGGGGTGGAATCCCCGTTCCTCCTCGGTTTCTAGGGTTCTGGCATTCCTGCAGAGTGGTCTCGATCAGAAGCTGCCGTTGAGCACGATAAAAGGTCAGATCTCTGCTCTGGCGATCTTTTTCCAGCAGCCATTGGCCACTCATTCCTTGATTCGTACTTTTGTTCAGAGGGTTCGGCATGTAGCTCCCCGTTTACATTTGCCTTTGACGCCATGGGACCTTAATCTGGTCCTTTCGGTGCTTCAGAAGCCGCCGTTTGAGAATAACAGGGAAATCCCGTTGCTTACACTCTCGCAAAAGGTGGCCTTTCTGGTGGTCATCACGTCCGCCAGTCGGGTGTCGGAGTTGGCGGCTTTGTCTTGCAGGTCTCCCTATTTGGTCCTGCACAGGGATAAGACGGTCTTGCGCCCACCACCTTCCTTTCTTCCGAAAGTGGTGTCGTCTTTCCATATCAATGAGGACATTGTCCTCCCTTCCTTGTGCCCGCGACCATCTCATCCTAAGGAGGTTGCCCTGCATTCATTGGATGTTGTTTGGGCCCTTCGGGTGTACCTGACCGCCTCCTTTCGGATTGTTTGTCGTGGTGGATGGTCCACGCAAGGGCCTGGCGGCCTCCTCGGCTACAATATCTCGTTGGAGCAGACAAACTGTGATATGAGCTTATGCTGTTAGGGGTCTAGAACCCCCCTTTCTGGTCACGGCTCACTCTACCAGGGCCATTAGCACTTCCTGGGCTTTCCGACATCAAGCATCTGTTTCTCAGATGTGCAAGGCGGCTACTTGGTCGTCTGTGCACACTTTTTCCAAGTTTTACAAAGTTGACGTTTTGCCAACCTCGGATGCAGCCTTTGGCCGCAAAGTTTTGCAAGCGACTGTATTTCTGGTTCCCCACAGGGGGTTCTGTTGGGTGGAGGTCTTGTTTTTGTTCATGAACTTCTTTCTTCTTACCCACCCCTCGTTTTGACACTGCTTTGTGACGTCACTAAGGTCAAGATGGAGCTGCTGTGTCCGTCAATGAATGAAAGCGAAAACTGGATTTATTTCTACTTACCGTAAAATCCCTTTCTCTGAGTTCATTGACGGACACAGCACCCGCCCCTCCTGTTTGTATGTTTGTACTGCTTGTTACGAAGTGAGCTATCTGTTGCAGCGTGGAGGGTTACTACCAGTGAGGACTGCCCCTGGGTGGGGCTGTGCTTGTTCTCTTAATATTTGTTGTTCTGCCTAGTCCTACTCCTGAAGGTGGCGATATAACCCTAAGGTCAAGATGGAGCTGCTGTGTCCGTCAATGAACTCAGAGAAAGGGATTTTACGGTAAGTAGAAAAAAATCCAGTTTTTGCAGTTGCAATGCCTTGAAAAATGAAGATAGCGATAAGTGAGTACACCCCTCAGATTTTTATAAATTGTCATTTCTTTTTTTAGAAAATTCTTTTTATTATTTTGAGCGAACAAAATATAATAGAGTGGGACATTCCCCCAACATTTGGCCACGCAGGGCCCATAGCAGCCTAACAAAACTTGCTATACGTCTCTATTCCTCCCCATGAAAGGAAAAACAAGAAATTAAAAACAAGAAAACAATAACAGAAACAATAACTTAAACATGATCCCCCCCCCCACACTGCTGTCCACCAGATGACAAGAAACCACCTGGTTCCTTGAGGGTTATATTAGGAGTACTAATCGGCTTGGTAGGTCTGGGTTATGCCATCCTTAAGCTAGTGGTTACGATAACTGTGAGAACTGGGACAGTTCTAAAGAGAGAAGAGCGAAAGTTCATCACAGGAAAATGTGGTATCTTCCCAAGGGGCTAGCAAATGATTATAGGATGTTAAAACATTTCTTAGATTATATTAGCCTGCCGTGAATCTATACTCACACCATGCCTGCCATACTTTGTGAAATTTTTTCCCACACCCTCTTGCCTCGTATGTTGCTTTGTAATGCGGTATCATAGAATTCACCAGTGCTTTCCAAAACTGCAGTTCAGGAGCACCGGGCTGCTTCCATTTGAGCAGAATTGCTTTTCTACCATAGAAAGTCAGAATACTGAGCAGTGTCCTTAGGGCCCTAGAGGGGACCACCTCATCCACCAGACCAAGCAGGCAGATCCTAACCTCACATGGGATCGGCACTGATAAAATATCGGAGATGCACTTAACCACTGATTCCCAGAAAAACTGAACCGGTGGACATGACCAAAAAATATGTAGGGCATCCGCCCCCGTAAATGGACAGCGCCAGCACTGGGCAGAAACAAAGGGGAATACCTTGGCCAATCTCGCTGGGGTCAGGTATATTCTATGCAAGAATTTGAAATGTATCAGTCTGTTCCTTGCGGAAATTAGATATTGGAATGGTCTATCCCAAACTTCCTCCCACTCCTCGCCCTGAATTCCCTGGACCTCTTGACTCCGTTTTTCCCTACATCTGACCAGCTGTGGAGGTGATTTTTTAAATAGTTCTTTGTAGATCACTGAGAGGGTCTTGGGTAATTCGACAGTTGAGAGGAGATTCTCTAGGTCAGAAGGAAAGGATTCTATAGTCAAGTCCCGGAATTGAGTCTGAAAAGCATGCCGAAGCTGCAAGTATCTAAAGAAATATGTATTGGGGAGACCAATCCGCCTGCTCCTTAGCCCCGGAATCTAGGGGCAAAATAGATGATTTGGTCCAGTTTACCCAAAGACCCGAGAAGGCGGCCATTTTATTTAGGACATCCAATGCCGCCTTCAAGGAGGCGGCGGGGTCTCTGAGAAAGAGGAGCAAGTCATCCGCGTACAGGGCTATACACTCCCTAATACCCCCGTCCTCTATTGCCCCTATCCCAGGAGACGTCCTCAGAGCCACTGCCACTGGCTCCATGACCAAAGCGAACAAAAAGGGGGATAGAGGGCATCCCTGCCTCCTCCCCCGTTTTAGGTCAAAGAATTGAGAAATGTTCCTTCCCATTCTGATTGCCGTCCTGGCGGAGCTATATAGTAAGGAGATCCAGTGCCTAAACTGTGGACCCATGATCTCTAGCATTCTATGCATGAAACCCCAGTCCACAGAGTCGAAAGCCTTTTCTATGTCAATAGAGACAATGACTCTGGTAGTCATATCCGATGTAGGGAGCTGCAGGTGGGTGAACAAGCATCGCAAGTTAGTATCCGTCAACTTCCCTGGCATAAAGCCTGTTTGATCTATGCTAACAAGGGATGAGATTACTCTAGCCAGTCTGTTTGCCAAAATTTTTGTCAGGATTTTGAGGTCGGCGTTAAGCAAGGCGGGGAGACTATTCTGTTCAAGACAGTGCTCGAATAGGGAGCATAGCCTAGGGGCCAACTGTTCTACATGGGTTTTATAAAAGTTGGCTGAAAAGCCGTCCGGTCCTGGGGCCTTGTTCGGGGGAAAGGAGAAGATTGCTGCCTCAACCTCCTTGACCGTAATCCCGCCCTCTAGAGACTCCCTCTCGTCGTCTGAGAGCTTGTTAAAGGGCAGACCCTCCAAAAGGGAGTTCATGGCTGTAGTCTCATATGGGGGGATGGGGGCATAAAGGGAGGAAAAGAAAGAAACATTTTTTCCATTTTTTGTATCACCCTCCGCAAACATGGCGGATGCCCTACGGCTAGAGTCAGAGCGAGCCGCTTCCCCAAAATGCATGGACAGGCGCCGCTGTGCCTCTTTCAGATCCAGGTATGTGGATTCTGAGGGGGATGTTGCAAAAGCCTCTTTACGTTCACGCTCCTCATCCATCAGGGTTTGGGAAATCTCGTTATTATTTACCCTGGCAGTCTTGATGGCAGAAATGTATTCCCCCCCCCTAGCCACCGCCTTAAAAGCGTCCCACACCTTGAGAGGGTCGGCCGAACCCTGATTATGAGCCCAGTAGGCCTTTAAGGGAGACTCTACCAGTGCCATTACATGTTGATTCTGGAGCCATTCCGTGGCAAGTCTCCAACCCACCCGGGAGGTCACTTTCAGAGTGACCGATAAGGGGCTATGATCAGAGATGCCTCCTGACAGGTATTCAGTGTCACCCATATATGGCAACACCACAGAATTACCAAATGCCAGGTCAATCCTGGAGGCTGATCGGTTGGGGGTCAAGACATGCGAAAAACATTTTTCGTTAGGGTGTTTCCACCTCCACAACTCCGTCAACCCTGCCACCGAGGCCCAGGAGAGAAACTCGCCCGAGGCCCGCCTGTCTGTGTTGGAGGAGTCCAACGCCACATCCAAAATGGAGTTGAAATCCCCCATCAAAACCATCGGGAGGTGCGCCACCTGCGAGAGTCTAGTCAGCATGTCAAATAGTAGCTGCGGCTGGATAGGAGGAGGCAGATATAATTAACTATTAAGAAGCTCCTACCATACGCATCCAAAACAATTGTCACATTCCGGCCCCCCCCGCATCCGAGAACACCTTTTGTATTGTGCAGGGAATTGCTTTGCTTATCAAGATGGATACTCCCCTGGCGAAAGTGGAGTAAGTAGCATGGAATGCTTTTTGAACCCATGGTTTACTAGGTGCAAGAATGTTGCACCCGTCTAGGTGAGTCTCTTGTAGGAGGGCGATATGTGGCTTGACCGTTCTGAGATAACGGAAAACTGCAGCCCTTTTCAGCTTATTATTCAACCCCGACATTCCAGGAGACCATTGTAATCTTATCCGCCATTCCCCCATTTAAGCAAATGTAACGCATGTGCATATAGACATTTCCAGCCCTTACCACACCAAGCTAAGTGATGATGTGAAACCTGTGGAGGGACTCCATAAATGAGTTGATATAGTGGACAGTCAATGTAGAAAAAAATTCCCCCCCCCCTGCCATTTTATCGGTAACTTAAAAATCTAAAAAAAAAACCCTAAAAAAGGGGGAACCCCCCATAAAACCAAGCAAGCACAACAGTCAACAAAAATAGTCCGATAAGTGGCTTAATCCCTGAAACCAATTCAACTTTTGTGAGAGAACTATAACCTTATCAAACGAACGTCCAGCAAGGTCTTGGTTTTCTTGTGGTGATCCCGGCAGCTCCAAGCTGCGGAAGGTGGAGCTGAAACATTATGACTCATTAATGTTAGCAGGTATATCCCCAATGGGAAAATGGGGAAACAACGGGGCAGGTGAGCCTGTCTCCCCCCCCCCCTCAGGCCAGGGCTGGCAGGGGTGAAAAAATAACCAGGGAGATTCACCTTGTGAGGCCTATACCGCATTGTCCTGGTACAGGAGAAAGTATCAGTCTAGGCGAACACAGGCCCAATTACACGGGTCCCCCTGTCGCACCACCGCCCCCAAGAGGCACCAAACAAACGTACTTGTGGAAGAGACAGAGAGTTTGGAGACAGACAGACTCACCCCATTAGGATAACTGCATGAGGAAGTCACAGGTGGGCATTAGCGCACCCTGGGGAGCTGCAGCGGGGCAAATCACAGTGCCCTATCCAGCCATTCGCAGGCCTCAGATGGATGGTCAAAAAAACGAACAGCTCCTTTGTACTGGACCCTGAGCCGGCTAGGGTAAAGCATGCTGTACTGAATCTCCTTGTCCCTCAGGCGCCTGCGAACATCCGCCTCTTCTGGGTTTCTGCGGAAAAATCTGGGAATAACATCACCCGGGCATTTTCAAATTTAAGATCTTGGTGCTTTCTAGATTCAGCCAGGATCAAGTCCCTGTCTCTGTAATTGAGAAATCTGACCAGGAAGGGTCTTGGGCGAGCACCCTGCGGGTGGGCCGTGGTGGGGACCCGATGCGCCCTCTCAACCACATAGGTGGGAGGCAGATTGTCCAGGCCCAGCAGCTGCTTAAAGAATTGTTCTGCAAAGATGGCGGCTTTGGGGCCCTCTGCCCCCTCCGGGAGCCCGACCACCCTCACATTATTCCTACGCTGGCGGTCTTCTGCGTCGTCAGCCCTACGCTGCAGGGCCTTAACCAGCTCGGTTAGTTCAGCCAGCTGAGTGCCATGGGACACCGCCGTGTCTTCCACCGATGAGACCCTCTCCTCGACCTCTGTAAGCCTGCCCCTTATCTTGTCAAGATCATGTCTGATAAGTGCGCATTCCGTGGAGAGCTTATCTATGCTCACCTTTACTTCCACCTTACTTGCTGCAATGGCATCCAGGATCGGCCCTGTGATAGCTGATATATCGGTCTGTGCCGCGGGCGGATCAGTCTGCAGATTCCCAGCGCCTGAGGATTACATAGCTGGATCTGACTCCATGCGTGTCTGCTTGGCGTGCTGCTGCTCCCCCATGTGAGGAGACAAGATGGCGGGGGCGGGGCCTTGTCCCGCTCCAGCCTTGGAGCGTGTCTGCGGCTTATCCTGGAGGACTTTCCCGGCACCTTTACCCACCGATTTGGACATCTTATTGCTCCTGAAGGTTATGCCCCTGTGATGAGACAGTTTATATTGCTGAATGGTAGCTCCAGTGTACAGAGAATTCAGGAGAAAGCGGAGCTCCGGGAACACACAGCCTGCTCTGATCACATCCGGTCACGCCCTTTAAATTGTCATTTCTTCAGTGTTGTCACATGAAGATATAATAAACTTTTTGCTGCAATGTAAAGTAGTGAGTGTACAGCTTGTATAACTGTCAATTTGCTGTCCCCTCAAAATAACTCAACACACAGCCATTAATGTCTAAACTGCTGGCAACAAAAGTGAGTACACCCCTAAGTGCAAATGCCCAAAGTGTCAATATTTGGTGTGGCCACCATTATTTTCCAGTACTGTCTTAACCCTCTTGGGCATGGAGTTCACCAGATCTTCACAGGTTGCCACTGAATTCCTCTTCCACTCCTCCATGACGACATCAGCTGGTTGATGTTAGAGGCCTCCTTCAGTTTGAGGATGCCCTACAGATGCTCAATAGGGTTTGGAGACATGCTTGGCCAATCCATCACCTTTACACTCAGCTTCTATAGCAAGGAGGTGTTTGGGGTCATTATCTTGGAATACTGCCCAGTGGCCCAGTCCTTGAAGGTAATTGATCATGCTCTGCTTCAGTATGTCACTGTACATGTTGGCGTTCATGGTTCCCTCAGTGAACTGTAGCTCTCCAGTGCCGGCAGCACTCATGCAGCCCCAGACCATGACACTCCTACCACCATGCTTGACTGTAGGCAAGACGCTTGTCTTTGTACTCCTCACCTGGTTGCCACCACACGCTTGACACAATCTGAACCAAATCAGTTTATCTTGGTCTCCTCAGACCACAGGACATGGTTCCAGTAATCCATGTCCTTATTCTGCTCGTCTTGAGCAAATTGTTTGCGGGCTTTCTTGTGCATCATCTTTAGAAGAAGCTCACCCCTTGGGGCGACAGCCATGCAGACCAATTTGATGCAGTGTGCGGCGCATGGTCTGAGCACTGACAGGCTGCCCCCCACCACCACCCTTTCAACGTCTGCAGCATTCATACCTCTATTTCCCCAAATACAACCTGTGGATATGACGCTGAGCACGTTCACTCAACTTCTTTGGTTGACCATGATGAGTAGAACCTGTCCTTTTAAACTGCTGTATGGTTTTGACCACCATGCTGTAGCTCAATTTCAGGGTATTGGCAATCTTCTTGTTGCTCTACATAAAGATGGCCTAGGCTATAAGTCTTTTTTCGATTCCTCAGAGAGTTCTTTGCCATGAGGTGCTATGTTGAACTTCCAGTGACCAGTATGAGAGAGCGATAACACCTAATTTAACACACCTGCTCCCCACTCACACCTGAGACCTTGTAACGCTAACAAGTCATATGACACCAGGGAGGGAAAATAGCTATTTTGGCCCAATTTGGACATTTTCAGTTAGGGGTGTATTTTTTTTTTTTGGTAACGGTTTAGACATTAATGGCTGTGTTGTTATTTTGAGGGGGCAGCAAATTGTTGTATAAGCTGTACACTCACTACTTTACATCATAGCAAAGTGTCATTTCTTCAGTGTTGTCACATGAAAAGATAAATAAAAATGTGAGGGGTATACTCACTTTTGTGAGATAGTGTGTGTATAAATATTATTATTATACAGGATTTATATAGTGCCAACAGTTTGTGCAGTGCTTTTCAATATGAGAGCAGACAGAACAATTACAATACAATTCAATACAGAAGGAATCAGAGGGCCCTGCTTGTTAGAGCTTACAATCTAGAAGGGAGGGATTGACAGAGAGGAGTAGTAGACACAGAGCGACTGATAAGGTGGATGAGTCTGGCAGTAGCATTCATGATGGATTGAAGGGGGAATAGCCTATGTAGAGGTAGGCCAGTGAGAAGGGAGTTGCAGTAGTCGAGGGGAGAGATGACCAGGGAGTAAATGGTTAGAAAGGGGCGTATTTTTTTTAGATGTTGCGGAGGTTGAGGCAGCAGGATTTGGACAGTGATTGGATGTGGGGCTTAAAGGAGAGTTCAGAGTCCAGGACTATGCCTAGGACCTTGGCATGCGGTGATGGGCTGATAGTTGTGCCATTGATTATGACAGAGAGATCAGGGGGGCACATGGTGGAGGAAAAATTGTAAGTTTGGTTTTGGATAGATTGAGTTTGAGGAAGTGGTGTGACATCCAGACTGATATTTCTGTTAGTAAATTAGTGATATGCGAGGAGACTGAGGGAGTGAGCTGAGGGGTAGAGAGATACATTTTGGTGTCATCAGCATGGTATTGGAAGCCATGGGAGGCTATCGGCTGACCCAGGGAGGAGGTGTAGATTGAGAATAGGAGAGGCCCAAGAACAGAACATTGATGGACCCAAACAGAGAAAGGGGGGGAGGAGGAAGTAGAGTTCTAAGTAAAGGAGGGAGAAGTCAACAGTATCAAAAGGCAGCAGAAAGGTCCAAGAGTAGAAATACAGAATAGTGGCCATTGGTTTTGGCTGTTAGTAGATCGTTTGTTAGTTTTAGAAGAGCAGTTTCTGTGAAGTGTTGCAGACGAAATCCAGACTGAAGGGGATCAAGATGGCTATTCTTGGCAGGGTGGTTGCTCAGTTGGTTGTAGATCAGACGTTCAAGGAGCTTGGATAAAAAGGGGAGCAAGGAGATGGGGTGTAGGTTGTTAAGATTGGTTGGGGTCAGTGAAGGCTTTTTAAGTATGGGGCTAGCTAGTGCATGTTTTAGAGAGTTGGGGAAGAGGCCAGAAGAGAGGGAGAGATTGAAGATGTGGGTTAAAGAGTGTAGAATCGAGTCAGAGGGTGAGCGTAGCATGTGCAACGGAACAGGATCCAGAGGGCAGGTGGTCAGTTTGATGTTAGCAAGTAGTTTAGCAACCTCATCTAAAGTGGTGGGGTTGAATGAGGGAAGTAGTGATTTGTACCTGTAGGCATGAAGTGTAAAGCGTGGAAGGTATCTGAACAGCATTGATCCCACAAATTGTTTTGATCTTCTGTTTGAAGTGATTGGCGATCTCCTGGGCAGTGAGTGAAGTAGTGGGTGGAGGCAGAGGAGGAAGAAGTAGAGAAGAGTTGATGGGAAAGGGATTATAAGTTGTTAACGAGAGTGATAAAATAGGTCTGCTTGGCAGTGAGGAGGCTAGAATTGTATTTTAGGAGGACAGATTTATACTGGTAGAATTTGTTCTGAGACCTAGTCTTACACCACAGGCGCTCAAGAGCACGGCTATGTTTTTTCAGACTTTTAGTGTCATCTGTTTGCCAAGGTTGAAGGGGTCGGGGCCTGATTCTGTGATTAGTGAGAGGGACCAGTGTGTCCAGGGAGGCTAAAAGTGAAGTGTTGTAGACAGAAGTGGCTAGGTCGGTGCAGGACAGGGGTGCAATTTTGTCATAGTGGTGGTCAGTAGCAGAGAAGAGAAGGGTTGAGACGGTGTAGGTTTATACAGGTAGCTGTCAGGTGGTTGGAGGGAGAAGAGGTGGAGGAGAGGGAGAGAGTGAAACTAATAAGGTAGTAATCAGAGGGAATGGATAGTTAGAGAGGTTGCATGGAGTGCAAAGGTTGGAGAAAACTAGGTCAAGGGTATTGCCTTCAGAGTGAGTAGTAGCATGTATCCATTGCTTCGGGTTGAAGGAGAAGGTTAGAATGAGAAGTTTGGAAGTAGCAGGAGTGTTAGTATTAGTAGGGGTGTTGAAGTCCCCGAGAATGATTGGAGATGTCAGAAGAGAGAAAGTAGGGTAGCCAGGCAGAGAAGTCATCAAGAAAGGTTGATACTGTACCAGGGGGCTGGTAGATCACAGCTACCCTTAAATAAACTGGGGAGAAAAGACAAATGCAGTGTGCTTTGAAAGAGGAGAGTGACAGAGAGGGAGGTGGGTGAAGTACCTGAAAGGCGCTATGTGGGGCTAGAAGGATTCCAACACTCCCTTGCGTCCACTGGGTCTGGGGGAGTGAGTCAAGAGAAGACCACCATGGCATAGGGCAGCGGAAGACGCAGTGTCAGATTTGTGAAGCCAGGGCGAGTAGATTGAATGAGTTAGCGATAAAAAAAATTATGGGGAGAAGTCAGTTTGTTACAGACAGAGCGGGCATTCCAAAGGGTGCAGGAGAAAGGGAGTCCGGTTTTGGGCAGAAGAGAAATGGGAATTAGATTGTGTGCATTGCAGCTGCAATCAGAGGGTGCAGGGTAATGGGTGCATTGAGTATGGTTAAATGATATATCCCCAAACCCTGGGCCTCCATCTCCAGAGGTTAGGAGAAGCAGAAGGGTGAGGGAGGTAATGTGGGAGTGCGATTTATATGAAGGGACATGCTCTAGTGTCCTGGAATTTTTTGTGTGTGAATTTAGAATTAGCAGGAGTTGGTGTGTGCGGTAATAAGGAGAGGACAGAAGTGAGGGTGATAGATAGAAAATCGCTGAATTGCAGAGTGCAAAGTGTTCCCACTTATAGAAATAGCCCCACTTTGAGAAAGAGCCCCCTTGGCAACTGTGCCTTTCCCAGGAGATGCTTAGATATATACTGATGGGGGAATGCTTTCAATTACTAATCAGGGAGTGAATAAAAGATGGCTGGCAATCACGGCAAAATTCTAACTTTGGAAACAGACTACAAAGAGACAGCTAATAAAGGTAAGAACAAGCCATAATTTAAGGTAAGGCAAAGAGAGGAAAACATAAAAAGTCTACAGCTGGTTAAGCAAAAGTGGCATACCACAGTTAGAGATATAAGGAGAGTAGTTTTAAATATTGCAGTTATAACTGAAGTTGCAGCAGTAGGCATACCACATATGTACAAATATATATTTTTTTTTATTTATTCGCTAAATTATATTATTTCTCACACAGCATAGGCATACTTGCAATTACACCCTAAAATACATTCTGCTACTCCTCCGAGTATGGCGATACCACATGTGAGACTTTTACACAGCCTGTAAATTACACATTTATTTTTTTTATTTCAGGTACTTATATAGCGCTCTCAAAGCTCAGAGCTTTATATATATATATATATATTGTACATTCACATCGGTCCCTACTCTCAAGGAGCTTACAATCTAAGGTCCCTAAAGCCTCGTACATACGGGACGACGATCGTATACAACAGGTCGTACTAACGAGCGTTG
>BLSH010533448.1:1164862-1179382 GCA_018402905.1 Glandirana rugosa | reverse complement strand
GTGGACACAATAACCGACGTTTCATGGGGGTGGACACTGTAACCGACGTTAAATGGGGGTGGACACTATAACCGACGTTACATGGGGAGAGACACAATAACCAACGTTAAATGGGGGTGGACACTGTAACCAACGTTTAAATTGCAGCCAATGTCACAGGTGGGGGTACTTTGCAGCCAATAACACAGCTGGGGGTAAATTGCAGCCAATTACACAGGCAGGGGTAAATTGCAGCCAATAACACAGGTGGGGGTACATTGCCGCCAATAACACAGGTGGGGGTACATTGCAGCCAATATCACAGGTGGGGGTAAATTGCAGCCAATGTCACAGGTGGGGGTAAATTGCAACCAATGTCACAGGTGGGGGTAAATTGCAACCAATAACACAGAGAGGGGTACATTGCAGCCAATATCACAGGTGGGGGTAAATTGCAGCCAATGTCACAGGTGGGGGTACTTTGCAGCCAATAACACAGGTGGGGTAAATTGCAGCCAATAACACAGGTGGGGGTAAATTGCTGCCAATAACACAGGTGGGGGTAAATTGCAGCCAATAACACAGGTGGGGGTACTTTGCAGCCAGTATCACAGGTGGGGGTACTTTGCAGCCAGTATCACAGGTAGGGGTACTTTGCAGCCAGTATCACAGGTGGGGGTACTTTGCAGCCAATAACACAGGTGGGGGTACTTTGGGACAAGTCCCCCCCTTACCTCATCTAATAGGCAGGGAGGCAGCAGTGTGCAGAGGACCAGCGGGCTGTCAGTGTGCAGAGCCTGCGCTTGCGGTGAGCGGGCTGAAGCCTGGAGTCCCGCTTCTCTCTGCATGGCCAGAAGTGACGCCGAGGCTCCTCCAAGATCAATCACCGCCGTCTAGTAGACGGCGGTGATTAATTGACAGTACCAGGAGCAAATAGGCGGCTTGAGGCGCAGAGCAAAGCGCTGCAAGGCAGGATTAAACCCTGCCATTGAAGCGTGACGCCTGCAATCATGTGATTGCAACGACGTTACGCTTCCCATATGCACTGTGCCCGAACACAGTGCACTGTGTTAATTCAAACAAACTTTTTGTTTTTTTAACCACTTCAATACAGGACGTTTATACCCCCTTCCTGCCCAGACAAGCTTCAGCTTTCATCGCTCTCACACTTTGAATGACAATTACTCTCTCATGCTACACTGTACCCAAACTAAATTTTTATCATTTTTTCACACAAATAGAGCTTTCTTTTTGTGGTATTAAGTGAAAAAAGTGCGAAAATTTTGAAAAAAAAACAAAACACTTTTTTTTAGTTTCTATGATAACATTTTTGCAAATAAGTCATTTTTGTTCATAAATTTGGGCCAAAATCTATACTGCTACATATCTTTTGTAAAAATAACCAAAATAAGTGTATATTATTTGGTCTGTGTGAAAGTTAGGGGTTGATTTACTAAAGTTTGAAAGTGCAAAATTTGGTGCAGCTCCACACAGAAACCAATCAGCTTCAAGGTTTTATTGTCAAAGCTTGATTGAACAAGCAGAGGTTAGAAGCTCATTGGCTAGCATGCAAAGCTGCACCAGTTTTTGCACTCTCCAGCTTTAGTAAATCAACCCCTTAGAGTCTACAAGCTATGGTGCCAAACATTGAAAATAGATCACACCTGATGTACTAATGTCTATCTCATTTCTTGAGGCCCTGAAATGTCAGGAAAGTACAAATACCCCCAAATGACCCCTTTTTGAAAAGTAGACATTCCAAGGTATTTAGTAAGAGGCATGGCGAGTTTTTTGAAGTTGTACTTTTTTCCCACAATTCTTGGGAAAATTATTGGGAAAATTAAAGAAATTATTATTATTATTTTTTTTTGCACAAAATTGTCATAACAAGTTATTTCTCACACACAGCATATGCATACTTCCAATTACACCCCAAAATACATTCTGCTACTTTCCACGAGTATGGTGATACCACATGTGTGAGACTTTTTCACAGGCTGGCAACATAGAGAGGTCCAACATGCAGGAAGCACCGTCATGCATTCTAGGAGCAGAATTTTCACATCTAATTTCCTATTACACTTTTGAAGGCCCTGGAGCACCAGGACAGGGGAATTACCCAGAAAATGACCCCATTTTGTAAAGCAAACACCCCAACGTATATTCTATGAGGCATTATGAGTCTTTTAAATGGTTCATTTTTTTCCACAAGTCTTCGAAAAACGTGGAAAGAAAATGAAAACGCTTTTATTTTAAAACAAAGTGGTCAATTTATAAGATAGTTCTAACACATAGCATGTACATAGCAAAAATTACCCCCCAAAATATATTCTGCTACTCATCCCGAGTATGGTGATAACACATGTGTGAGACCTTTACACAGCCTGGCCACATAGAGAGGTCCAACATGCAGGGAGCACCGTCAGGCGTTCTAGAAGCATAAATTACACATATGATTTCCTAACCACCTATTACACTTTTGAAGGCCCTGCAGCACCAGGACAATAGAATTACCCACAAAATTACCCCATTTTGGAAAGCAAACATCCCAATGTATATTCTAGGAGGCATTATGAGTCTTTTGTACGGTTCATTTTTTTCCACAAGTCTTCGGAAAACATGGAAAGAAAATGAAAATGTATTTTTTTTTACAAAGTGGTCAATTTATATGATATTTCAAACACATAGCATGTATATAGCAATAAACCCCCAAAATATATTCTGCTACTCATCCTGAGTATGGTGATACCACATGTGAGACTTTTTCACACCCTGGCCACATAGAGGGGTCCAACATGCAGGGGGCACCATCATGCATTCTAGGAGCAGAAATTTCACATCTAATTTCCTAATGACCAATTACACTTTTGAAGGCCCTGGAGCACCAGGACAGGGGAATTACCCCCAAAATGACCCCACTCTGATGGGTTGGTGACAGGTACACGAGTACTCAGATGGGCTGGTGACAAGTACTCGAGTACTCAGGTGGGCTGGTGAGTACTCGGGTACTCTGATGGGTTGGTGACAGGTACTCGGGTACTCTGATGGGTTGGTGACAGGTACTCAGATGGGCTGGTGACAGATACTCAGA
Source organism: Glandirana rugosa (assembly GCA_018402905.1). Taxonomy (NCBI): domain Eukaryota; kingdom Metazoa; phylum Chordata; class Amphibia; order Anura; family Ranidae; genus Glandirana; species Glandirana rugosa. Next base: position 1,176,312 of record BLSH010533448.1, on the reverse strand, counting down.
TGGGATGGTGACAGGTACTCGAGTACTCAGATGGGTTGGTGACAGGTACTCGGGTACTTTGATGGGTTGGTGACAGGTACTCGGGTACTTTGATGGGCAGGAGACAGGTACTCGGGTACTTTGATGGACAGGTGTCAGGTACTCGGGTACTTTGATGGACAGGTGACAGGTACTCGGGTACTTTGATGGACAGGTGACAGGTACTCGGGTACTTTGATGGACAGGTGACAGGTACTCGGGTATTTTGATGGACAGGTGACAGGTACTTTGATGGACAGGTGACAGGTACTCTGATGGGCTGTGACAGCTACTTTGATGGGGTGGTGACAGGTCCTCTTTATTAGGGGGATCAGTGTGCTTGGTGTGTGCACTAGGCCGTAACAAGCTGTTACCGCAATCTCCCTCTCACACACCGATCGTGTGTGAGAGGGAGATTGCGGTAACAGCTTGTGAGAGGGAGAACCCAGTAACAGCTCGTTACTGCGGTCTGTTTACATCATGTGACCGGCTGTGATTGGACACAGCCGGTCACATGGTAAAGAGCCAATTCCATTGGCTCTTTACCCTGATCGGAGCTGGGCTTTGCCCGAGGGACAAGCCTCAGCCCCGATCGCTGCGCTGCGCGCCCCAGGGGGTGTGCACAAGCGGCGTGCACTATGAGCACAGTAGTGACCAGTGTGATTGGACACAGCCGGTCACGTGGTTAAAAGCCAAATCTATTGGCTCTTTACCCCAATCGGGGGGGGGCACGATCCCCGGGGACACGATCGATCCACGATCACTGCGCTGCGGGCCCCCAAGGGCCCACAGTAGTGGCAAAAAGCACCCCCCGTCAAATGACGTCGACCCGGATCGATGAAGGGTTCCTGCTGTCGTAATTTTACAATGACTTGGTAGGGAACGGGTTAAAGGGGACCTTTTCTTTTATGTTTAATTGATTTATTTTTTGGGGGGGTGGCGTCCCCTATGGGCGGGCCGCCACTAAAGACAACCCAAGAATTTCCAGGAACTGGAGGCTTTATGCCAAGAGGAATGGACAGCTTTACCATCTGAGAAGATAAAAAAGAGCCTCATCCACAAATACCACAAAAGACTTCAAGCTGTCTGTCACGCACCTGGTGGTGGAGTCTGTCTTGTGCAGGAAGCAACCACTCTTGCGGCCCTGGTTCGAGAGTCCCCAGTAGAGCAGACAGGGAGTTCAGGGGGGCACGAGGGCTGGACAGGATCCCTGTGGTGATATGGATGGTCCAGTGAAGCTCATGCAGATAGCGGGTGGTCGTACAGGCCGGGTCGGTAGCAGGCAGGCAATGCAGTACAAAGGGTTCAGGCAGAGGGGTCGTCAGGTGCAGGCAGGGTAGTCAACAGGCTGGCAGCGGAAGTACACAAGGATCAGGCAGAAGAGTTGTCGTGGGCAAGCTGGGGGTCGGTGCAGGCAGAAATCAACAAGGTGAAGGTCAAGCCGGGTCACAGGATCAGATAAACAGGAAATCAGGTTGCTCAGGAACACTCACACACTGCAGAATGGACAGCACTGACTGCTGGGCTTTGTGAGCTTAAATAGGGCCGTTTCGCGCCGTTTCCGGCACGCTCACGGGAGCGCTCGCGGGCACGTGTGTATGCGCGCGGGCGCGTGCGTATGTGCACATGCGCGCGCAAAAATGGCAAAACAGTCCTTTATCTAACCTTGCCCCCCCCAAGGGGCAGCCTCTGGATGCCCAAACGGACACTTCTTTCTTGGCGGTTCCTTTTGAAGGCTTTAATCAGTTCCTCCGCATTAATATTTGCTTCTGGCTCCCAGGAGTTTTCCTCAGGGCCGTACCCCTTCCACTTAACAAGATACTGGGTGGAACCGCCTCTTTTCCGGCAGTCCATGATGGCCTCCACCTCGAACTCCTCCTCTCCATTTACCAACACTGGTTCAGGTGGGTCTGTACTTCGTCCCGGAAAGGGATCTGGAGCCGCTGGTTTCAACAGAGAACTGTGGAAGACCGGGTGGGTGCGTAGTGAAGAGGGAAGATCAACTTCAAAGGCCACCCTATTAATTTTACTCTTAATGGAAAAAGGCCCAATGAACCTTGGCCCCAACTTTTTAGACGGGCAGGCTAATCTCAGGTCCCGGGTGGAAAGCCAGACTTGATGGCCAGGCTGCAAATCTAGCTCCCCCCGCCTTCTCTTGTCAAAGGCCTCCTTATTCAATTCCTGAGTCCTGGATAGGGTGTCCTGTAGGAGCTTGTTATTGGTCTCAAAAAAGTCTGTTGCCCTTTGGGCTGCTGGAACTGTGTTCTCCATGGACAGGGCAGGAAGAAATGTGGGGTGGAACCCATAGTTGGCCCAAAATGGAGACTGTTTGGTGGCCGAGTGGATAGTGTTGTTAAACGCAAACTCGGCCAATGGCAACAGAGAAAACCAGTCATCTTGCGAGAAGGAGGAAAAGCATCGAATGTACTGCTCCAGCGTTTGGTTTGTTCTCTCCGTTTGCCCATTGGTCTGGTGGTGGTATGCAGAGGAATATGACAGCTTGATTCCTAGGGATGAGCACAGGGCTCTCCAAAACCTGGAAGTGAATTGCACTCCTCGGTCCGAGACAATGTTGATGGGGACTCCATGGAGTCGGACTACTTCCTTGATAAAAGTCTCTGCTGTTTCAGCAGCTGTAGGTGTGCCCCTCATGGGAAGGAAATGCAACATTTTTGTCATGCGGTCAATGACCACAAATACCGTAGAGTACCCCTGGGAAGGAGGTAATTCCACTGCAATTTGGGACCATGGGTGTTCGGGTACCGGATGTGGGTTCAGAAGACCCCAGGCTTTGGCCTTGTCGGTTTTGTTGCGGGCACAGACAGAGCAGGTGCTGACATAGCTCTTGCAGTTCTTGCCAGATTTTGCCCACCAGAAGGTGCGGGAGAGCAATTCCGCTGTCTTGTGTGCCCCAAAATGGCCAGCCAACTTGTGGTCATGGCAAAGTCCTAAAACGGCCACTTGTTGACCCGCCGGTAGGAAGATCCAGTTACCGTACCACCAGAGACCATTCCTTGCCTGTAATCTGGAATCAGAAGGGCCGGAAGAGCTTGCCAGGGAGCGCCTGATCTGCGAGAGCAAATCTTCCTGGGTGAGCAGAAAGTTCTGTGAGGGCAAGATTGTGTCAGGTGGTGTGGTATCTCCGGGTTCGCTGAACATCCGGGAAAGAGCGTCTGGTTTGACATTTCTTGACCCTGGCCTGTAGGTTAGATGGAATTGGAATCTGGAGAAGAATAGAGCCCAACGGGCTTGTCGTGGTCTCAATCTCTTTGCCGTTCTCAGGTACTCCAGATTTTTATGGTCGGTGTATATGAGGGTGGGATGCATGGCCCCCTCAAGTAGGTACTGCCATTCTTCCAGGGCTGACTTAATGGCCAGGAGTTCTCTGTCTCCCACATCGTAATTCCTTTCTGGAGCAGACAACTTGCGAGAAAAGAAAGCCACCGGATGAAGCAAGGCTTTGGAGCCTTGTCTTTGTGAAAGGATAGCCCCCACTGCAATCTCAGATGCCTCCACTTCCAGGACGTAAGGCAGGGCTGGATTAGGATGCTTGAGAATAGGGGCTGAAGTAAGCAACACTTTTAAAGTCTTGAATGCTGCCTGTGCTTCTGTGGACCAGTGATATCGGGTGTTTTGTTTTGTAAGCTGGGTGATGGGGCAATAATGGTAGAGAACCCCTTAATGAAGCATCTATAAAAATTTGCAAAGCCCACAAAACGTTGGACCCCTTTCTTATCAGATGGTGCCGGCCAGTCCAGGATGGTAGAGACCTTTTGTGGATCCATGTTGATGCCTGTTACAGATATAACTAGTCTGAGGAAATGAATGCTGGACTGTTCAAAGGAGCATTTCTCCGCTTTGGCATACAGCCCGTGTTGTTGAAGACGAGCCAGAACTGAAGAGACATGTTTGCGGTGTTCCTCAAGGAAAGAGGAGAAAATCAGGATGTCATCTAAGTAAATGATGACAAACAAGTCCAAATAATCCCAGAATACATCATTTTCAAAGTGCTGGAAGGTGGTGGGAGCATTGCACAGCCCAAAGTGCATAACCAGGTACTCATAGTGCCCAAATTGTATGCGAAAAGCGGTCTTCCACTCATTGCCTTCCCGGATACGGACAAAGTTATAAGCTCCCCAGAGATCCAATTTAGTAAAGACGACAGCGGAGCCCAGTCTCTGGAACAGTTCCGGAACCAGGGGTAGGGGATAGCGGTTTTTAACCGTAATTCTGTTGAGCTCCCCGTAGTCTATGCAAGGTCGCAGAGACCGATCTTTTTTTTCGACAAAGAAGATGCCAGTCCCCGCAGGGGATGTGGAAGGTCTGATGAAGCCTTTATCCAAATTGTCATACCGGTATGCCTTGAGGGCCACCAACTCTGGTTCAGACAAGGGATAGATCCTCCCAAAGGGTACTTCAGCTCCGGGCAGGAGCTCAATAGGGCAGTCGTACGGCCTGTGAGGTGAGAGTTGCTCCGCCCCCTTTTTACTAAAGCCATCTAGATAGCTGTGATAGGCTGAGGGCACAACTAGCCGGACATCAGGTTCAGGATCCGGGTTCAGGCTGAGCAGAGTAGGAATAATGTCATTGGACCGCTGGAGGCAGTGTTGGTGACAATAGTTGGACCGAAAGTTTACAGTCCCCCTGGTCCAATCAATGTTGGGGTCATGTGCCCGGAGCCAGGGCAGGCCCAAAATGATGGGGAACAAGGGGGACGCTATGGCGTCCAGACGAAGCAACTCCTGATGGCTGTCAGCTGTGGTGGCAAGAAGAGGAGCAGTTTCGTGGGTGACGGTACCGGACTTGATGGGGGATCCATCCGCCAGGCGGATGGTCATCTGGTGGGTCTTGGGAAGAAGTGGAATGTGGTGTGCAGCTGCATAATTTTCATCCATGAAGCAACTGCATGCTCCCGAATCAACAATTGCCAAGACCTGGGTGATCCCTCCGGGAAGCTGCAGAGAAAGGGAGATGACAAAGTGAGGGATCTGACTGGACATGTTAGATATTCCCGCTGAAGAAACCGGCAGGCACTTACCACGCTTGGCAGGGCACAATCTCACCACATGCCCTGGTTCCCCACAGTACAGGCACAGATTCAGGGAGAACCTCCGTTGCCTCTCTTCAGGGGTCAGAGAAGGGCGCAGTAGCCCTATCTGCATGGGCTCGGGTTGGTCCACGGGAGAGGAGGAGGAGGTCACTGGCGGGAAAGGAGCCGGACTTGGGTATCTTGGGACACGGGGCAGCATCCAGGTGGGACGCAAGGGACCCGAGGCTCTTTCAGTGCAGCGTTCCCGGAGTCGCCAGTCAATCTGGATCGCCAGGTTGATGAGGGCTTCCAGGGTGTTGGGCACCCCTACACGGGCCAACTCATCCTTGAGGGACTCAGACAGGCCCAGGTGGAACTGGTAACTGAGTGCAGCGCCGTTCCAGGCCGTGTCTGTCCTCCACCTCCGGAACTCCGCCACATAGTCCTCCAGGGACCGACGGCCCTGCTGGAGAGTATGCAATGTAGCTTCCGCTGTAGCGGCCTGGTGAGGATCGTCATAGAGCTGCGACATTGTTTGGAAGAAAGCAGCTAAGATGGGGTGGTCTTACAGGCCAGGTCGGTAGCAGGCAGTCAATGGGTCTCCCTGGGTGGCTGGATGCTGGCCATAGGGTGATTGTCTGCACCCTGTCTCTCCTTGTAAAAGGCTCATACCACCTTATGTTCTCTCCCTGTAGGACAAAAGACAGGAACAAAAAGAGAGCAAAAGGGGAACCGCCTGAGGGAGAGATGCACAGCCTGCAAGTACAGGTTATCTACAGAAGAAAAAGATTTGGGGGTGCTTATTTCAGATGACTGCAAAATGAGCAAACAGTGTGACCAGGCAGTGGGAAAAGCAAATATAATTCTGGGATGTATCAATAGAGGGATCACCAGCAGAAGGGAGGAGGTTCTGATTCCTCGATATAGTTCTTTAGTGAGACCTCATTTAGAATACTGTGTCCAGTTCTGGAGACCTCACTTACAAAAAGATATTGATAAGATAGAACGAGTTCAGAGATGGGTAACAAAAATGGTGAAAGCTCTGGGGGATAAAACATATCAAGAGCGACTTCAGGAACTTAATATGTACAGTCTGGAGGAAAGAAGGGAGAGGGGAGACATGATTGAAACCTTTAAATACATCAAGGGGGTGAATAAGGTTCAGGAGGGCAGTCTTTTCAATATGAAACCAAAATCAAGAACACAGGGACATGACCTCAAACTGGAGGGAAGTTCAAAACTAATCTTAGAGAGTATTATTTTACTGAAAGGGTGGTTGATGACTGGAATAAACTAACAACAGAGGTTGTGAGACAGTCAACTGTAAATGGCTTCAAACATACTTGGGATAAACATAAATCTATATTCAGACCACAAGATTAATGTGAAAACAAAAAAAAAACAAAAATAAATAAATAAAAAAATAAAAAGGGGTAGACTCGATGGACTACTCAGTCTTTTTCTGCCGTCACTTTTCTATGTTTTTATGTTCCTATCTACTACCTGGACACCAGCTCCAGTACTGCAACGCTCTTTAACCACTGCGGCAGGTCGGCATGTTCCCACGAATCGCTGTAGCTGTACGTCGGTCACGGGAACGGGTTTTGTGGGCGTGCGCGGCATGTCACTGGAGCCAATGCGCATGGCCGGCGGCCGCGATGTCTGCTGGCCACCCACGGTCGCTCCAGAGAGCCAGAATGGGGATCTTTCAATGTAAACAAACAGATCCTCATTCTGACAGGGAAGTAGAGAGAGATCTGCTGTTCCTAGTGATCAGGAACAGCGTTCTCTCGCTACTCCAGTCAGTCCACTCCCCCCACAGTTGCCCCCTGTTAAATCAAATTCGGGAGTCTTAAAACAAGACCTTTCAGATGAGATTGATAAGAATAGGTGCAATTTATTCCATACGCTGCAGTGGAGAGATAAAACGCATACAGTGACCAGCTCAGGTGAGCTGTGCAAAGGAGGAAATATCTCTGATCTACAAAACATTCAGCTAAACAATGTATGCATATGAATATGCATGAGATGTGGGTGTGTTTTTAGTGTATTCTAGGTGTAATCGTAAAACTTAGTCCAATCAGTGTCCGTATCTTCCATTAGCAATCAAGCAGTTAAATGGGTGGTTTTCCCATGTGACTGATAGAAAGTGAAACGATACATAGGCAGTGCCATGACAGTTCTAGTTTAAACTGTTTTTTTGATAAGAAGTCCATCTTGAAGCCAAAAGGGAGTGAGCTGGTGCTTTTTATCTCAGCAGTGAAGGCCACCCTGGCCTGCAAATCTTGTGTCTGAAAGAAACAAGCAAGTGCATTATAAAGTGACCGTCTCGCTCTCTCTCTATATATATATATATAAAACTCAACATTTTCAGACCCTATATTTCTGCTCACCCCTAGTGTTAACCCCTACCCTGCCAATGACATTTATACAGTAATCAGTGGCTATTTTTAGCTCTGATAGCTGTATAAATGTCACTGGTCCCAAAAAAGTGTCCGATCTGTCCGCCACAATGTCGCAGCCCCGGTAAAAATGGCTGATCACTGCTATTACTATTAAAAAAATAATAACAATAAAAATGCCATAAATCTATTCCCTATTTTGTAGACGCTATAACTTTTGCGCAAACCAATCAATATACGCTTATTGCAATTTTTACGTTTTTTTTTTTTTGATATGTATTATAGCAAAAAGTAAAAAAATTTTTTTTCAAAATTGTCGCTCTTTTTTCTGTTTTTATGGTTTACGTACATGACTTTGGAGGGTGTCTTTGCACATGTACACCGAAGGCTCGTGTTTTTTTGCTGCTGAGCCTTCATTCAGCAGAGGATCAAATCCCTTACGTTCAACATGCATTACCATATGCTTTTCCCATGCCTAAATCTGGTAAGATTAGAGAACATGGTTCCAGTCATCTACCATTGCAGCTAGACAAAAGAAGTAGAAAAATCTACTTTTCAAGTCAATAATTTGAAAAGTAACTTAGGAGGTTTCCTCCTCTTATATTCTTGTATTTATGGTGTTCTTCCTCCAGGGAGGTCTTAACACTGTAGTTGAATATGTAAAGCTATATCGATTGCAACACTGAGCCCTTTAATTGGGGTTGTGTGGTCACTATAATCGTTCCTAGGATTTAGGATTTATACAGTAGTATAAAGTTGTATGAATGGTGGTGAAACGGGCCATTTTGCTGCAGATGCAGACAGCTCCTTCATGTGATACGTACCTTGCAACACTAATGGGCAGGAATATGGCCTGTAGATGTGGTATCACGACTTGCTATCACTCTGACCCTTATACCTGACTAGGTATCTTTAAGTTCTGTACTTAAAAACATCAGTACATCTCTTTTACACAGCCATCCTAACAGAACAGGTATAGCAAGTCAATGTAAATGTTCTGTTACTGCTGCAGGCTCAGTCTTCTGAAGTAGGGATCTGCATATCACCACTGGTGTCTCAATGTGCCATATGGAGTCAGACCTCCAACATGGGGCAGAGCACCTGTCATTCATAAAATTGTCAGATTCGTTTTTACCCAGTTCCTTTCCAAACACTCAGAGCTGTCGTACCAGCATTCAGAGGGGAGAAAGGTCAAAGGTATGGGCATATACATTTTGGGTATTGTTATGGAATTTCTGGCTGTGACTCTAAAAATAAAAGTTAGTTTTGCAATTGCAGGAACAGATCCACAGGATGCAATCTCTGTGTTTAAAATGTCCGCTTTACCAAAATGTATTATTACATGATATTTTATACATAGATAAGAAAGGAGTGGTGTGAGATGTTATTAAAAACTAACAAATGGGAAGATATTATTATAAGCTAGCAAATAGAACAATTGCAAAAGTAAAACTTTGAGAGGGGAGGGGGAGAAGAGAGAGAGAGAGCTTCTAGCAGACGTTGTGTCTGCGTGTTAAGTGAAGGTTACAGAACACATTTCAACATTGTGTACAAGATGGAGTCTCTTGTGCTTAAATGAACAATACATGAACAATAATAAAGTCCATGTCATTTCCCTCCTTTTGTTTAATTGACATGATTCTTCTCCGCGTTACATTCAGCTCTCTCCTTGCTTTCTCAGAATAATAGGTTCATCAGGGCTGGTGGACCATCTCGCAGGGATATGCAATTAGCGGACCTCCAGCTGTTGCAAAACTACAAGTCCCATCATGCCTCTGCCTCTGGGTGTCATGCTTGTGACTGTCAGATTCTTGCTATGCCTCATGGGATTTGTAGTTCTGCAACATCTGGAGGTCTGCTAATTGCATATCCCTGGGTAGTGGGTAGTCACACAGAGGCATAGCCTGATGAGGTAGTAAATAACAAGTATGAGAAACAGGAACATCACAATGTAAGCACCTAATTGCTGTAACCATGTTGCTATGCCATATAGAAAATCACCAAAACCTCCTAATCCCTTAAAGGGGTTCCATCCATCTTTAGCAATATCTCTGGACTTATTCTGTAGTTCTCTGATCTTAGCAAGATGCCCTTTAATAATATCCTCATTATCAGAAATGTATATACAGCAGTCAATGCGAATAACCTTACACATCCCACCTTGAGCTGCAGTGAGATCATTTAGTGTTAATCTATGCTCTAATACTACTTTTTTAAGCTGAGCCATTTCTTCACTTAATAAACCTATATCAGTGGTCGTAAGGTTAATAATGTCATCTACAATTCTAGTGTAATTATTTATTCTTTTCATTGCTTCAATTACCCATCCTGTCCAGGAAGGGAACCATGACCATGCCATGTCACCTTTAGTGAACAGCTCTCTTTTGAACACTAAAGGGAATTCTGGACTTTGACCGGGTCGCACTGTATCTTTGCAAACAGCCAAAGCAGGTAATAACTTCCCAATATAACATGTACCTGTAACATTAGTAGGAAGCCAAGCGTAAGCTTTATCTCCACATATAAAATATAACCCTCTACGTATGGACGGTATACCTGCTCCTAAAACACTAGATGCAGTAACGTAGAATCCCAGATAACCAATATTTCCACATATTGGGAACTATGTACAATTTGTATTATAAAGGGTTCTATTTAGTTCTGGAAATGGGATATAATAATACTGAGCAGAGTTTCTTCCATAAACTGCAATCTTTGTGGAGTAGAAACAGAGAGCTTCTAGCAGAATTTGTGTCTGTGTATTAAAGCGGTAGTAAACCCATCCATTTAACAGTTTAAAAACCAGTTACGTGCCGGAAATGTAACACTCCCATTGGTTGTGCTCTAAACCAAACTGTCAAACCATTCAATGGCTGGTGTCATAGCTGATCACATGTGCAGCATCATGGCAGTTGTAGATTAAACAGAGGCCAAGATGGCAGCTTCCTTGGCTGAAAATGACAGGAGGGTTTACTACCACTTTAAGTGAAGGTTACAGAACACATTTCAACAGCGTGAACAAAATGGAGTCTCTTGTGCTTAAATGAACAATACAGTGAAAGTCCATGTCGGGTATGTATGGCATTGGGGCAGAAATCATGCTAGATAAATAGAAGGGCCTATTATCTAGAAGTCCATAGGTATCTCTTGAATGAAGATTATGCAGGGTGAGATCTAAAGATTGGAGATCAACCTCTAGTTTGTTCTGTTCAGGGGCCCAGATAAAGGCAAGAGGACGTCAAAATATTACTATTGCAAGGTGATTGAAATATGCAATGATGGAAGCTTACCAGGCATCATCGCTGTTTCCTCTGGAAAACATCAAAGCTCTTTCCGACAGAACAGAGGCCACTTCTCAAGCTGAAAAGGTCAGCACTTCTCCCCAGATCTGCAAAACAGCAACTGGGTCCAGCTTCCAAACTTGAAACATTACCGACCGGGTCTGTTCTCTAACCAGGAACAAGCTGCTGGGAGGAAGGTGCTTAAAGCTGTGGTCCCACCCTAATCAGGTAGTTCTATGTTGTCCTCTGTGTGAGCCGTCCTGAAGGATGACTTGCAAAAACAGAGTTATTACCCAATAACTCACTTTTCAGGAATCTTCCAGGACGGTGCCAATCCCCCTAATGGACAATTGAGTGTAAAGTCCTTAGAAGGTCCTGCCGAGTGTCTCTCTCTCCGAGGAGGGTGAATTGTGTCTTTGTGGACTAGGTGTAATATTTTTTCCGACGAGGGGTCGTCATGGGGTCATAATTTATTGGTTTCCGAGACTATAAATATGTCATGATGAGACAACCATTTGGTAGTTGAAACCAGTGACAATATGGGGGTATTGGTATACAGTATCTGTTCAACTAGTAACCCTCCCCCCCTTAACCGTGGCAGGACCTTCTAAGGATTTTTCACTCAATAGTCCATTATTGAGACAAAAAGGTTCAGTAGGAAGTCCTGCCGAGTGTGTCTCCTGTTGTATCTTGATGGACTAATCCCACCCTGGTGTCGAA
>BLSH010533448.1:1143393-1153547 GCA_018402905.1 Glandirana rugosa | reverse complement strand
GGTACTGTGAGTTTTCACTCGAGTCCACGTAGGACAAATGTGACTAGTAGGAACACTACAAAGATGTTGCAATAACCTCAGGCAGGTGAACACCATTTAATTCAACTAACCTGTACTAAATCTTTTCGTGTATTGACAGATATATGCCAGTATGTCAATTGTCATGTACAGTCTCGTGTTTGGTTCGGTACTTCAGGTTCCTTAACAGACATCTGGAGGCTCTACCCTAACATAGCTCCGTGTCTAGACCCCTTCCCATGTCTTTGTAAAGACGTCGTAACTTCCAGGGTTTCTCGTGCTGGTCCTGAGGGAGGAGTCGAGGCGGAGCTCTATCATCATCTGTATGCTGCCATGGATTGGCACCAGGAAAGGAAAATTACGGTAAGTATGATACAATTTTCCGTTTTTCCCCCGCTCAGTTTGGCCAGGCGACTCACTCTAGGGAAAGTCCAGGTGGTTCCAAATTTCTTCCATTTACGGATGATGGAGGCCACTGTGCTCTTTGGGACCTTCAATGCTGCAGAAATGTTTCTGTACCCTTCCCCAGATCTGTGCCTCGATACAATCCCATCTCGGAGGTCTACAGACAATTCCTTGGACTTCATGGCTTGGTTTGTGCTCTGACATGTACTGTTAACTGTATGACCGTATATAGACAGTTATGTGCTTTTCTAAATCATGTCCAATCAACTTAATTTACCACAAGTGGACGGACTCCAATAACGTTGTAGAAACATCACAAGGATGATCAGTGTAAACAGGATGCACCTGAGCTCACTTTTGAGTGTCATGGCAAAGGCTGTGAATACATGTGATTTTTTTGTTTTTTATTTTTTATAAATTTGCAAAGATTTTAAACAAACTTCTTTCACGTTGTCATTATGGGGTATTGTTTGTAGAATTTTGAAGAAAATAATGAATTTAATCCATTTTGGAATAAGGCTGTACCATACCAAAATGTAGAAAAAGCGAAGGGCTGTGAATACTTTCCGGCTGCACTGTATAACAATTATTGTAGAAATAGCAAATCTTTCTCAACTTGGGTTCCACTGCAAATCAACATTTTAGTGGATGTATATCCAGCCGATGCTGTTTTAGTGCACACTGATTCCCTAAAGCCTCCTCTGTAGAGGTTCCTGTGAACTCAGGGGACAAAACGTATCAAATCCAGGTCAGCCCAAGGTTGAAATTTCCTGGTCTTGCACCATGCAAAATAGGTTTTCCAGGTGCGATGGTAGACTTTGCAAGAAGTCAACTTCATAATCTTCAAGAGGGTAGGGATGAAATCCGACAGAATCCTGTAGCTAAGGAAATGGGCTTCAACAGCCATGCCATTAAAGCCACTGAGTGAGAAGCAGGATGGTGAACTGGTCCTTGAGAAAGAAGTTTTGGATGGTCTTGCAGGACCTACAGGGAGTATCGACACATCCTCCTGGGTCAGTTTGGTGCAAAGCAGATGAGGGGGAAACACTGGACCCAAACATGAGACTTTCTGTAGCCCCTGGAAATGGCAGTGGACCTTCAAACGTCTGACTATCTGGGACCAGAAGGCCCAACAGACAATCCCCCACTCTGACAAGAGAAGGTGCCCCATCATCGAGAAGAGAGCTTGAAGCCAAAGTTGGCTGGCTTGTTTTCTATGAAAGTTTGTTCCAGACTCAGACTTTGAGCTGGAAGTTGGTAGAGAACAAAATAACTTTTCCTAGCCTCAGGATTACAAGGTCTTTCTATTGAAGTGCAAGCCTTCTCTGGTATGGAGAGTACTATTACCCCCCCAAAATTCCTTGATATACTTATCCAAAGAGGGAACAAACAGGTGTGCTCTCTCAAAGGGCAGATGTTTGAGGCACGTTATTCACAGGAGTTCTGAGGACCAGCACAGGAGAAACAGAATCATCTCTATAAGGACGGACAGGAGGCTAATCCTGGAAACAAGTATTAGCCCAGCTGTTCACACCATAGCATAAGGTCACAGATAGAAGCTATAGCTGGCGGAAAACAGGATCCAGAGGATCTAGTGTCTCAGGACATATGCTTAGGCCAGACTGCAAAGGCTTGGGTAACTGACATGGGAGCAACTGCTGCCAAGGAAAAATGGCCTTAAAGGGTACCTCTACTCTTTTGTCCAATGAGCCCTTGAACACAGGATTATCCTCTACTGAGACAGTAAGCATCTTGTTATAACAAGAGGTGGCAGGGTCCACAGGGTCTTCCATTTTGGCATGAAGCTCCTTAATTGGTAATTGCGGAGAAAAACATTTTCCAGGCACAAATAGCTTTTTAAGATGAGGCCAGTTATTGTACAGTCAGTGGACTGAAAAGGTCTAACATTCTTGGGCTTAGAGGGACCATATGTGGAAGACCTTGGGGGTGAGCAGACTCCAGCTTTTTTAACGCTAAACAGGAACATAAAGCATTAATAAGGGTTCTTAAAATGAAGAAAAAATGGTGCCAACTTTAAAAAGCCAGATGCTCCTGTCCATGGCTGCGACACACCATTTCACGTGTCATAGCATGCACTCCTTAGTGGCCGAGACATAGGAGCACCAACACAATGGGTCAGTTTAAAGGGTGCACTTAAAGCAGCAGATGACTTCACACTGAAGAGAATACAAGAGATGAGACCCCATCCTGTCTTTGTCCTCCATGCTGGGCATACTCTTGAAAGGGTCCTCAGGTACAGGGCTCTGCCTTCGGCCATCTGTATCGTACCCTGTATATAGAAATCCCTTTAAACCTTCATTTGTGAACTATGCAATGCTGGGTGGTCAACAAATCCTATAATTATTACACACACACAACCCCAAGTTCCAAAAGAGTTGGGACATTGAAAAATTTACATAAAACAGAATGCAATCATTTGCAAATCTCCTAAACCCATATTTTATTCACAATAAAAAACATGAAATGTTTAAACTGAAAAAATATACCATTTAAAAAAATTAAGCTAATTTTGGAATTTAAGGCAGCGACACATCTCAAAAAGTTGGGATAGGACAACAAAAAGCTGGCAAAGTAAGTGATGCTAACGAGGAAGAGTTGTAAGAACATTTTGCAACTAATTATGTTTATTGACAACAGGCCAGTGATTAGGTATAAAAAGAGTCAGAGTGTCTCAGAAGTAAAGATGGGAATCTGTGAAAATTTGTCGAAAAATTTCAGAAGGCTGTTCCTGAATGTAAAATTGCAAAGACTTTAAATCTATATCTATCTACAGGACAAAATATCATCAAATGATTCAGAGAATCTGGAGAAATCTCTGTGCGCAAGGGACAAGTCCGAAACGCAATATTGGATGCCTGTGATCTTCGGGCCTTCAGACGGCATTGCGTTAAAATAAGGCATAATTCTGTGATGGCCATCACTGCATGGGCTCAGGAATAATGCATAAAACACAGGTCGCTGTGCCATCCAGAAATGCAAATTAAAGCTCTATCATGCAAAGATCAATATCTGAACATGATCCAGAAACGCCACTGTCTTCCCTGGGCCAAAACTAATTTAAAATGGTCCGTTGCAAAGTGGAAAACTGTTCTGTAGTTAGAAGAATCAAAACGGACATTCTTTTTTACAATCATGGGTGCAGCATCCTCCGGACTGAAGAGGAGAGGGATTTTATGGTTAGAAGTGCTCAGTTCAAAAGCATGCCTCTCTGATGGTATGAGGGTGCATTAGTGCATATGAATTGGGTATCTTGCACATCTGGAAAGGCATGATCAATGCTGAAAGATATATCCAGATTTTAGAGCAGCATATGCTCCCATCCAGACAATGTCTTTAAGGGAAGGCCTTGCATATTTCAGCAGAACAAATTTAAACCGCATACTACATCTATGACAACAGCATGGTTTCATAGGAGAAAAGTCTGGGCACTTAACAGGCCTGCCTGCAGTCCAGACCTTTCACCAACTGCATATATTTTGCACATCTTGAAACAAAAAATACAACAAAGGACTGTTGAGCAGTTAGAACCCTATATCAGGCAAGAATAGGACATCATTCCTCTCCCAAAACTCCAGCAACTGGTCTCCTCAGTTCCCAGACATTTACACCGTGTTAAAAGAAGTAAAAGAAGGGATGCTACACCATAGTGCACATGGCCCTGTCCCAACTTTTTTTTTAGATGTGTTGCTGCCATCAATTTCAAAATTACCTTATTTTTTTTTCTTAAAATAGCACAAGTTCTCAGCTTTAACATTTGACATGTTTTCTATTGTGAATAAAATATAGGTTTGTTTATGAGGTTTTGCAAATTATTGCATTCTGTTTTTATGTAGATTTTACACAGCGGCCAACTTTTTTGGAACTGGGGGTGTGTGTGTGTGTGTATGTATATATATATACACACACACACATACATACATACATATACACACACACAAACTATTACACCAAACATATTGGGACTCCTGCCTTTACACGTACGCGAACGTTAATGGCATCCCATTCTTACCCCGTGGAGTTCAATATTGAGTTGTCCCACCCTTTGCAGCTATAATAGCTTCAACTCTTCTGGGAAGGCTGTCCACAAGGTTTAGGAGTATCTATGGGAATGTTTGACCATTCTTCCAGAAGTGCATTTGTGAGGTCAGGCACTGATGTGGACGAGAATGCCTGGCTCACAGTCTTCACTTTAATTCATCCCAAGGGTGCCTTATCTGGTTGAGTTCAGGACTCTGTGCAGGACAGTCAAGTTCCTCCACCCCAAACTTGCTCATCCATGTCTTTATAGATCTTGTTTATGTACTGGTGCGCAGTCATGTTGGAACTGGAAGGGGCCATCCCCAAACTGTTCCCACAAAGTTGGGAGCATGAACTTGTCCAAAATGTTTTGGTATGCTGATGCGTTAAGAGTTCCCTTCACTGGAACTAAGGGGCCGACCCTAACCCCTGAAAAACAACCCCACACCATAATCCCCCCTCCACCAAATGATTTGGACCAGTGCAAGGTCCATAAAAACATTGATGAGCGAATTTGGGGTGGAGGAACTTGACTGGCCTGCACAGTCCTGACCTCAACCCGACAGAACACCTTTGGGATCAATTAGAGAGGAGACTGTGAGCCAAGCCTTCTAATCCACATCAGCACTTGACCTCACACTCCTAAACCTTGTGGACAGCCTTTCCAGAAGAAGTGAAGCTGTTATAGCTGCAGAGGGATGCCATTAAAGTTAATATGCATGTAAAGGCAGACGTCCCAATCTTATCTCTTAATAGCAACATCAATATATCTTACTACAAAATTTCCTGTGACTAGCAGTAAGAGGCAGATAGCCTTAGCGCTCACATTGTAGATATAGATAGATAGATATATACACATACATACATACATACATATACACACAGTTGTGCTCATAAGTTTACATACCCTGGCAGAATTTATATTTTCTTGGTCATTTTTCAGAGAATATGAATGAGAACACAAAAACATTTCTTTCACTCATGGTTTGTATTTGGCTTCCTGGCTGGTGAATGTAATGTTCCTCCAGTATTTTGACAACATACTGCATTCATCCTGCCATCAATTTTGACCAAATTTCCTGTGCCTTTGTAGCTCACACATCCCCAAAACATCAGTGATCTACCTCTGTTTCACAGTAGGAATGGTGTACCTTTCATCATAGGTCTTGTTGACTCCTCTCCAAATGTAGCATTTATGGTTTTGGCCAAAAAGCTAAATTTTGGTCTCATCACTCCAAATAACTTTGTGCCAGAAGGTTTGAGGCTTGTCTCTGTGCTGTTTGGTGTATTGTAAGTGGGATACTTTGTGGCATTTGCTTAGTAATGACTTAATTCTGGAGACTCGACCATGCAGGCCATCTTTCTTCAAGTGCCTCCTTATTGTGCATCTTGAAACAGTCACACTACATGTTTTCAGAGAGTCCTGTATTTCACCTGAAGTTATTTGTGGGTTTTTCTTTGCATCCCGAACAATTTTCCTGGCAGTTGTGGCTGAAATTTTAGTTGGTCTACCTGACCGTGGTTTGGTTTCAACAGAACTCCTCATTTTCCACTTCTTTATTAGAGTTTGAACACTGCTGATTGGCATTCTCAATTCCTTGGGTATCTTTTTATATCCCTTTTCTGTTTTATACAGTTCAACTACCTTTTCCTGCAGATCCTTTGACAATTCTTTTGCTTTCCACATGACTTAGAATCCAGAAACATCAGTGCAGCACTGGATGAAAGATGCAAGGGTCTGTCAGGAGTCCAGAAACTCATTGACCCTTTTAAACACACACACACTAATTACAAGAAAACAGGTCATGTGAGGATGGTTACCTTTAATAGCCATTCAAACCCCGTTGTCCCAGAGATCCAAGAAGAGGAGAGACCAATTACAAGAACCAAGGTTGGATCACATCGAGCCAAATGACAGGGACCACACAGCCCAGGAGGCTATTTTCTGGCTCTTAGCAGTCATAGTCCTTATCCATATTAAAACGAAGCCTGGCTCCCGTCCCTGCCATTTGGCTTGATGTGATCCTACCTTGGTTCTTGTAATTGGTCTCTCCTCTTCTTGGATCTCTGGGGCGTTTGCGGCTTCTCCGGGTGTCATGCTTGGACGTTTCATTTGGCTTTTAAAGTATAACTGACTGGTGCATGAATGATGTGTATCTTTTTAGGACACAATAGATATCCTGCTCATTTTCATCAATCCCTTGAAGAAGAAATGTTGATTTCGAAATGTGTTGGAGTTTTTCCTCCATGCAGCAGTCTCGGTTTTATTATAGCATTACCACCATCATCATGCCAGTTGTCTGTATGTCTGTTATGTATATATGATTGTATTTATACACCAGTCTCATGTCGATGTATGTCAGCTTTCTATTGTACTATTAATAAAAATTTGTACCTTTTTACTATATCCTGTTCTACCTTCCATATATTGTGGGCCGGTATAATCCCATATTGGCAGACTACTCTCTATACATTTTCAATAGGGATGATGGCCCATTTCCTCTCAACCATACCCCTCACCCCCAACACTGCAGGTATACAGCTATGAAGTGCCTGGGCATACTTGCATATCAGGAAGGCCACTGCTATTTTCCAGGAGGAACTATGGACAAAGTGCACATTTTTCAGGATACTGCTTTACAGACACAATTTGCTCTTCTAGATGTTTTGAGTTTAAAAATAAAGTCTATGCAGCAATATAACACATGCAAATTTTCTCTATTTCATGCTGTGCTGCAGTAGCATCTTGTGCCATGTATAGCTGTAAAATGCTATGGTTTCTTAGAAACTGAAAAGGTCAGAATATCAAAAGTCTTTAAATAATTTTAATTAATCAAATGTATATAGTACCTTACAGATATAGTTTTAAGTGTCTATATCAGCCTCTGCCCCAGTGGAGCTTACAGTCTTGCGTCCCTTCCAAAGACCCACACTGGCCATTGTCAACAGTAGCCAGTTTTCCTGCTTTGAGTCAGTCCTAAGCTAGAACATGCAATTTACTAGCTATCAGTAAAAGCTATTTAAGTGAAATAAAAGTCCATGCAAAGAAATATAAATTTCTTCATTTTTATTTTTTGTTCCTATAAAAACTCTTGCAAGAATTCCAATAATAAAAATAATACAAGACCAAATACCTATGCATCTTCATCGATACAGTTTCCAACCATCAAGTTTGGTTCAAAACCAATTTACTTTGATCGATACATTAATAAATACGTCTTAGACAATACAACCGTTGAATTGCAGAGGTTTTATGTGAAAGTGTCTTTTTTTTTTTTTTTTAAGTTGGCAACTATGAAAAGCTCCACTCAAAACAACTTTGTTTTGGTGAAAGGGACAAGCTGTGGTATACAGTCATGTGAGACTCTCCCTCCCCTTGCTACTTCTTCCTGTCATCCAAATCCACACAAAGGCCAAAAGGCAATCCTTGAGCACCAACACATACAAAATCTGTATTGGGAGGAGAAGCAGTGTGGGGGAGGAATAAGCAAATGGAACATCACTGAACTGGAACAAAGGCAGGTGCTATAAAAGTATAATTTAACTCTCCAACCCAAAAGTCAACTCGTTTAGGTGATGTGTCTCACATGAACCCAACCTTTAAACCATGCAGATGTTAAGGTCTAGTCTATAAAGTCATCATTCAAGCAATCGTGTTTTCTTCCAACCTCTTGATGATTTAACGGCGTTTAAAGAATACCTTTAAGGTTATTTTATTTCCCAATAAGGGGACACATCGTTAATTGATGTCCAATATCTTATAGGGAAACGCAGTTCTTATCCAGTTGACAAGAAATACTGACATAAAATGGAGGGAATCAAATACTGTGTGGAAGACCCAAACTCTAAATGTCTGCCCTTACAAACACAACATACAAATACAGTATATGTGTACAATAACTATTCTCCTAGTGGAGAGAACACTTCAGATAAGACAAGACTAAAATAGCTGTAGTGTTGCTTCCGTACACAACGTCCTGTAGCACAAAGACCTAGGAAGGGAAAGGCTAGACATGCCCATTATTATGATTTTTTTAATGACCTAAAAAGGGATTTGTAGAATTGGATAACATACACAAGTGGCCTTTACCACTTAACACATGTCATTCTCATTTTGGTCCTAAGAGGGTCTGAAGCTGGTCCAAAAAAGGGTAGTGTTTGGAAGGGAGTGCAACAATGAACATATATTAAAAACAACACTAGTGTTTAAATGAAGGCAGTGTAGGTAGCTTATGGTTTATTTTTGGGGCAAAATAAGACTTCCTCTGCTAAATTCAGAAAGGGTCAGTGCAGCAAGCAGCAGGATTCCTATCCTTGGTCACCATAATATTTAATAGTTCCATATTAGAGTAGGCTGTATTGTTGACAAGTATCTGTGCAATTTCAAAAAGACAGCCAAACTAGTCACTCCTACTGACCCTTTAAAGGGAAACTATAGTTTTTACATGTAAACTGCATCATGTAAATATTCTTATCAATGAGTAAATTAATCTTTTGTCTTGTTTTGGGGTATAGCTTATAAGTCTATGTGTATATATTAACCAAGCTGGCTCTGCTGTGCTTCCTGCTTAGTAGTGCTGCACAATTAGTGTGCTTTATTGTTCCTCTTTCTATATGTGCACATCTACTAGTCAGATCTGGAGTACTGAAAACAAGGATGCTGTACATTTAACTGAGCTGTGAAAGCACTAATCACAGCTGGGCTTGAGTAAAAATGTAAAGATTCAGTCTTGTTAGAACAGTGAAAGGATTACTTATGAAGTAACCACAAGCCCCCCTAATGAGCTGTAATTACTCAAGCCTGACTTGGCTTGAACTGAATTCACACACTGTTTTCAAACATCTCCGTGTACAGTATCTGACAAAAGTGAGTACACCCCTCATATTTTTGCAAATATTTTATTGTATCTTTTCATGTGACAACACTGAAGAAAGTACTCTTTGCTACAATGTAAAGTAGTGAGTGTACAGCTTGTATAACAGTGTAAATTTGCTGTCCCCTCAAAATAACTCAACACACGGCCATTAATGTCTAAATCCCTGGCAACAAAAGTGAGTACACCCCTAAGTGAAAATGTCCAAATTGGGCCCAATTAGCTATTTTCCCTCCCAGGTGGCATGTGACTCGTTACTGTTACAAGGTCTCAGGTGTGAATGGGGAGCAGGTGTGTTAAATTTGGTGTTATCGCTCTTACTCTCATGCTGGTCACAGGAAGTTCAACGTGGCACCTCATGGAATTCTCTGAGGATCTGAAAGAAAGAAATGTTGCTCTACATAAAGATGGCCTCGGCTATAAGAAGATTAGCAAGACCCTGAAACTCAGCTGCAGCACGGTGGCCAAGACCATACAGTGGTTTAACAGGATTGGGTCCACTCAGAACAGGCCTCGCCATGGTTGACCAAAGAAGTTGAGTGCACATGCTCAGCGTCATATCCAGAGGTTGTCTTTGGGAAATAGACATATGAGTGCTGCCAGCATTTCTGCAGAGGTTGAAGGGGTGGGGGGGGGGGGGGGTAGTCGGTACGTCTGGTTAAACTACGTCACACGCCACATACCAGACTCGTGACTGTCCGACTGGGGGGGTCGGGGGTGGGGAAGTTGGAGACGTCTTTACGACCGTCGTGAGTATACAGATAAAGGGTTTCTGTTGGAGACCTATACTGCGACTCGTACACGTGAGTTGAAGAAACC
>BLSH010533448.1:1119451-1143383 GCA_018402905.1 Glandirana rugosa | reverse complement strand
CACACGCCACACACCAGACTCGTGACTGTCCGACCCCCCCCCCCCCCCCCCCCCCCCCCCCCCCCCCCCCAGCCTGTCAGTGCTCAGACCACACACCGCACACTGCATCAAATTGGTCTGCATGGCTGTCCTCCCAGAAGGATGCATAAGAAAGCGTGCAGTTTGCTGAAGATAAGCAGACTAAGGACATGGATTACTGGAACCATGTCCTGTGGTCTGATGAGACCAAGGTAAACGTATTTGGTTCAGATGGTGTCAAGCATGTGTGGCGGCAACCAGGTGAGGAGTACAAAAGACAAGTGTGTCTTGCCTACAGTCAAGCATGGTGGTGGGAGTGTCATGGTCTGGGGCTGAAAAGGCACTGGGGAGCTACAGTTATTCAGGGAACCATGAATGCCAACACGTACTGTGACATACTGAAGCAGAGCATGATCCCCTACCTTTGGAGATAGGGCAGTATTGCAACATGATAAGGACTCCAAACACACCTCCAAGACGACCACTGCCTTGCTAAAGAAGCTGAGAGTAAAGGTGATAGACTGGCCAAGCATGTCTCCAGACCTAAACCCTGAGCATCTGTGGGGCATCCTCAAATGGAAGGTGGAATAGCACAAGGTCTCTAACATCCACCAGCTCCGTGATGTTGTCATGGAGGAGTGGAAGAGGACTCCAGTGGCAACCTGTGAAGCTCTGGTGAACTCCATGCCCAAGAGGGTTAAGGCAGTGCTGGGAAATAATGGTGGCCACACAAAATATTGACACTTTGGGCCCAATTTGGACATTTTCACTTAGGGGTGTACTCACTTTTGTTGCCAGCGGTTTAGACATTAATGGCTGTATGTTGCATTATTTTGAGGGGACAGCACATTTACACTGTTATACACGCTGTACACTCACCACTTTACATTGTAGCAAAGTGTAATTTCTTCAGTGTTGTCATATGAAAAGATATGATAAAATATTTACAAAATGTGAGGGGTGTACTCACTTTTGTGAGATACTGTATATGACCAGAAAACAGAGCACCCTGCAATTGTTTACATTGTTCTTAAAGTGGAACTCCAGTCTCATCCACTTCTGTCCCATATGCCTCTGCCATATGCTTGGTGGAAAATGTTCATTTTCTCCCTCTTCGAGCTTTTCATTTTCCACTGAAGGTCATTACTGCAGGCACACTTTAGGTCTGCGGACACCCAGTCTCCTTCAAACCCAATGACTGTCTTAGGCCTCGTACACATGATGAGACTATCGGACGAATGATCGTTTTTTTTTTTTTGCATGCTAGTCTCATATCCAAAATGAAGAGGTTACTAGAGTTACAAAAATTCTCGTACGACAGAATACAACTTCGAAAGTGATGTAATGTATTATAATGTATTCTTTCATTTCCAAGCATGCATGGTTTTGGTCTTCTCATTTTTTACAGACGAATACTGTACCGATTAAACGGAAAAATTTCCATGTTTGTCCCTTCCGATAATTTTGCATGAACTCTCGTGTTTGGCTCTCAAAAGCTGTGTACCAAAGATCAGATTGTCATATGATTGCTTCGAAAGGGGTATTTTTCGTCTGATTTTCTAATTGTGTGTACTAGGCAGAAGACACACCTTCTGGGCTTCAGGGGTGTCAGTTACTGTTGCTGTGTCCAATGCGGTGCACACTACTTCCACAGAGCCATTTTTATCTAGATGAGAAAGTTAATAGAAATCCCACCTACTGTGCACTTTAAATCCGGGAACTCGAGCTAACATATACTACCATAGGTTTCTTTGTTGCCCGTCTATGTGTAAATGCTGTGTTTCACAGGGAGTAGAACCAACATGCAGGTGTGCTGTTTGAATATTATACATAAACGGTAAGGCTTATGGGATGGTAACTCGGTTTATGGTCTTCTATCATTCACGTTTAGGCAAAACTGTGTGTATTGTTTTAGATAGGTGTGATGTCTGTTCATCTTTTTAAAAAAGGTAGAAAACCTTGAATAAACGTTAAAAAAAGAGAGGAAGAAAACTGTACAGCATACAGGGAAGGAAAAGGTGAGGGGGTTAGGAGTATAAAAATATAGTGTGCTACAGACTGGAGTTCTGCTTTAAATGCAG
This sequence comes from Glandirana rugosa, assembly GCA_018402905.1. Classification (NCBI taxonomy): domain Eukaryota; kingdom Metazoa; phylum Chordata; class Amphibia; order Anura; family Ranidae; genus Glandirana; species Glandirana rugosa. The sequence goes on along the minus strand of BLSH010533448.1, from coordinate 1,141,284 downwards.
TATTTGATACTGATATGCAGTCAATGTAAGTAGAGCTAAATAAGGGGACAACAACATTTTTTTTTTTAAAAAAAGGAAGGCCTGTGCTGCTAGAATTTGCAATCTTAAAAATTACTATGATCCTTCCATAAGCCCAGTTATGACTCTATAGACGGGGATGGCAAAATTCCCTGCTAAAGAAATGACCAAAACAAAGAGCATTTACGAATCTGTATACAGAATATAAAAAGAGCACGGCAAGTAGTAAAACTGTGAAAGTCAAGTCAAATATTCCTTTCACTCAAACATTACAAATCAAAATATGTACTCAGTGAAAATACATGATAGTTTCCCTTTAAGAAGCTGAGAATTCTAGGGGTACCTGTTAGAACCAAGAGAGTCAGCAGTGTCCTATGTAATTACTCTGGTTCCCACATAAAGCATTTTTTTCCTGTACTTCCTTCTGCTGTCCAGAAAGTAAATAATGGTAAAACACGTAAAAAGCCCTTCCAAAAACAGAATGTCATGTTTATAAATTACACTTTTAAAATGGCATAAAATCACTTCCAACTTGCAAATTTTGAATCACTTGCTAAAATAAAATAGAATGGTAAAGACAAACGATGATTTAAAAAGGAAAAAAAATCCTTGTTCCACCCTTAACCATCAAAATAAAAAAAAGAAAGGGTAACTGCTTCTTCAGGCCCTCTTATACATAAAATACATACATACATATATATAATATATATAATATACAGCTTACAGATTCAAAGTTCCGTAATGCTTCCAAAGCTGACTGTAGCCAGTGCTCTATCGTGCCTTGCTCACCATAAATAGTATAATCTCCACCTAACTTGAATCGCGACTAGTATACAAAACACTTAACGTGGACAAGAGAGAGTAAAGGAGGAGGCATTACCAGAGATTATTCACAGTGAAGAATACAGATTACTCCTGTATTTAACTGCTTGAGGATGGGGGGGCTCATGCTTTTCGGCAGGAAATCTGGAGATTAAATACTGAGCAACAGCCTCATAATACAAAGATACAATTTTACCGCACATGTAAAATTACACAGATGGCTTCACTTCTCAATATGTGCTAAAATAAGAACAGTCGGTGTTGTTCACAGCTGCCAATCAGATTTAAACAGACATTCCAACAGTTCTGTGTTGATAAAACATGCCATCTATTGCAACTTTAGCTTCTAGTATTCTTTCCAATCTAAGTTTCCAGAAGTTCATTTCTGATTGGCTGCCATTGATTATTGCCTACACTGATCATTGCAAATTATTAAACAAACCCATTAGTGTGTTTGCCACTATATATTATATGCACATGTGTTTTTCAAGCTCATACACATCTGCAGATATCCTCTGAGACATTTGGGTAGATTTACTAAAGCAAATAGCTCTACAGCACCTGCACAGTTAGCAAATGAGATGAATCTTCACTTTGCAAAGAATACCCAATCACATGCAAGGAAAAAAAAAAACTGATTGGATGATGGAAGTCAGCAGCGCTTCCCCTCATTTACTAAACTCCAAAGCAAATGCATTTGACTTAGTAGTAAATCCACCCCATTATTTTTCAACTCTGGTCTCTAAAGATCACCAATGCTGGCCACACACTTTGCAATTTCCTGGCAAATTTGGAGCCTTCCATCGGCTTTCAGCTATACCTATCCACCTTCCACCAATCTGTTTCCCATTTCACAGTGGCAAAATAAAAGATTGACATTGAAATGCTAAAATGCTTTTCTGGCCCTGAAATAGTTCTGATCGTTCTTCCCCAAAATTTTGATCATTTGGTTGCTCTGAACTGGAAAGCATGAAATGGTAGCAGATTGCTCTAGATGAAAGCTGATAGAAAGCTTCAAAAAAAGCTAAGATTTACAGACCATGTCTTTTAGATCTCTAAAGAAAAACAAAGTTCCATTAATGAATAAACCTGTAAATGAAGCACTCTTATTATTTCACCTCCGATTCTCTAAAGACATCTTAAAAGCATGCACTGCCAGAGGTCCATGAGCACTGGAGTTTGAACCATTTCTACACCACTCTCTTACATAACTTGTAGAAGCTGTAGTGTTTTCAGTGCAGATTTATAGATGTAGTGTGAATGGAAAAAAATATGGTTTAAAATTTCTGGTAAAATATGTCACTTAGTAAAATGCAGCACACTGCACTGCAGGAATAGTCTAGAACAGATGATCCTATTTGCTGGGTTCAGCCCGATCAACTCCAAATGTGCACTGACCATGGTAACGTCAAGGAATAAGGGTTTTATGTCAAGAATACACAGCCCACAGCATGTTCTTCTCTCTCATACTTTCCCTTCAACCCCAGGGTCATGTGGCACCAGCTTCTAGGTAACTCTGTAGCTTGCGAACCGTTGTTTCATCCAATGAGAAAAGATCAAAGTCAAAAGTTGTGTTTGTGACATTGAAGTGGCCTGTTTCTTCTATGAGATTAACGATCTGAGGAGGAAGATCACGCACAATCAGATGAACATTGGCTTTCAATTTGCATTTTGAATTGGTTTCACACAATGTATCTATAACAATTTGTCAAGAAACCCCAAAACTGTCAGTTACGTGTCTACCACCTGCCAAATAGGTGGACTATTTTCTAGAAATCCTAGCTCTGTCTCTCACATTGTAAGCAAAAGTGTCACACACTCAGAGGTTTCTGCATTTTTCTTTTGTCATGGCAAATCCGACGCTCTACTTAAAGTGGAGTTCCACCCAAAAGTGTAAGCTACACTTATCACCCTCCTCCCCCCTCCAGTGCCACGTTTGGCACCTTTGGGGGGGGCAGCTACCTGTTTTTGACAGGTACCCGTCCCCACTTCTGAGAGGTCCCACTGAGGCAAGATTACCTCGGAAGTTCAGCCCTCCTCCTCCTTTCCCCCGCCTCTGGGCCATTCAGAAAGCGCACCTAGAATACCCCCCCAGCCACAGCTCGCCTCTCTGCACCTAGAATACCCCCTCCAAAGCTCTCTCACCTATGCACCTAGAATACCCCCACCCACATCTCTTACTCCTCTGCATCTGGAATACCCCCAGCCACAACTCTCTCCCCTCTGCACCTAAAATGCCCCCAGCAACAGCTCTCTCCCCTCAGCATCTAGAATACCCCCACCCACATAGCTTACCCCTCTGCATCTAGAATACTCTCAGCCACAGCGCACTCCCCTCTGCACCTAGAATACGCTCAGCCACAGTGCACTCCCCTCTGCACCTAGAATACCCCCACATCCCTTACCCCTCTGCTCCTAGAACATCCCCAGCTACAGCTCACCTCTCTGCACCTAGAATACCCCCCCCCCCTCCACAGCTCTCCCCCCTCTGCATCTAGAATATACCCACCCACATCTCTTACCCCTCGACACCTAGAATATTCTCAGCCACAGCTCACCTCTCTGCACCTAGAATACTCCCCACCCATAGCTCTCACCCCTCTACACCTAGAATACCCTCCCATCTACAGCTCTTAACTTCTGCACCTAGAATACTCCCCACCCATAGCTCTCACCCCTCTATGCCTAGAATACACTCCCATCCACAGCGCTGACCCCTCTGCACCTATAATACCCCCCATCCACAACTCTGACCCCTCTGCACTTATAATACCCCCCATCCACAGCTATTGCCCCTCTGCACCTAGAATACCCTCTATTCCTATCAATAGCATTGTCTCCTGTGCTCATAGGTGCTACACGTTTCAAAACCCCTCTCGGGACCCCCGCTTGCTCTCCTTACAGAAGCGGACATGGCTCTACCAGCGCTGGCTTTATTTTCCTAACACGCAGACACAGCAGCACACTCCTTGCACTAGCTCCCTTTTGCAGCGGCAGTGTGCAATGGACCACGGCCGGCTAATGGTGTCATCACCTGGGGCTTAAGCCGGGGGAGGGATTACACACCCAGGGGAAATCTGATGTCAGTACATTAGGGAAGGGAATCGATGCGGCGGGGAAATTACAGAAGGAAGCCCTGTGTCTCTCCCTGCACCAACTAAAAACCAGCGGGAGGGAGAGAAACAGGCTTTCAACTGCTGCAGAGAGAAACACAGACACAATGCATCCTTCTGTAATTGCCTGGCCGCACCGATCCCCCTGCTGTCCGGGCCACCCTGTGTGCCCGGGCCCCCTACAGGAAGACCAGTGGTACCCTCATATCGGCAGCCCTGGTTATATGGAATGATAGCCACGTCTCATGTGTTTATCAAAATAGGAAACCTACTCAAAACAATACAATTTTACTAGGACCAAACGATCCCCTTCTCGCTAACACTGACAGAACAGAATAATTTTACAATTAATGACTTTAATTGTTAAACCCAATCTACCGATTTCCACACAGAGCTTTCCTCCCCGAATTCATGCTATAGGAATATGAACACACCTGTTGCAGGATGTTTCTCTCTCGCAGAGCCATCAGTCTTCTGTGCAAATCAACCAGCTCATCTGTGTATGCCTAAAGAAAAAATAGAAACAGAAGAAAAACAATATTGCAAGCTCCACTAAACAAAATAGTTGACAAAAAAAAGCTAGGTCAAGTTTACCTTGTCATACACTCCCTTCTTCAACATTTTTTCTGACTTGCTGCAAGTCTCAGGACTTCTATGGCCAGAGTTCTAAATGAAAGGAATAATATGGATATTATGAATAAGTAATGCATATTTAGAGCTGGGATTACAAAGAACATAACGGGTACAAATCAGACACACCAAAACATTTTAAAAACAGAGCAGTCAGCCAGTTGTAATCTGTTTTACACTAGAGACATGCAACAGTCACCCAGCCCAACTTGTGTCTATAGGCAGCTTTAATATACAGAGAGGGGAAAAAAGTATTTGAACCCCTGCTGATTTTGTACGTTTGCCCACTGACAGAGAAATGATCAGTCTATAATTTTAATGGTAGGTTTATTTTAATAGTAAAAGACAGAACAAAAAAAAAAAAAATATATCCAGAAAAACGCATTTCAAAAAAGTTATAAAATTGATTTGCATTTTAATGAGTGAAATCATTTTGACCCCTTCGCAAAACATGACTTAGTACTTGGTGGCAAAACCCTTGTTGGAAATCACAGAGGTCAGATGTTTCTTGTAGTTGGCCACCAGGTTTGCATACATCTCAGGAGGGATTTTGTCCCACTTCTCTTTGCAGATCCTCTCCAAGTCATTAAGGTTTCGAGGCTGACGTTTAGCAACTCGAAACTTAAGCTTCCTCCACATATTTTCTATGGGATTAAGGTCTGGAGACTGGCTAGCCCTGTGTGCTTCTTCATGAGCCATGAGCCATGTGTTTTGGGTCATTGTCATGCTGGAATATCCATCCATGACCCATTTTCAATGCTCTGGCTGAGGGAAGGAGGTTCTCACCCAAGATTTGACGGTACATGGCCCGTCCATCGTCCCTTTGATGTGGTGAAGTTGTCCTGTCCCCTTAGCAGAGAAACACCCCCAAAGCATAATCCATGTTTGACAGTGGGGACGGTGTTCTTGGGGTCATAGGCAGCATTTCTCCTCCTCCAAACACAGCAAGTTGAGTTGATGCCAAAAAGCTTGATTTTGGTCTCATCTGACCACAACACTTTCACCTAGTTCTCCTCTGAATCATTCAGATGTTCATTAGCAAACTTCAGACGGGTCTGTACATGTGCTTTCTGGAGCAGGGGGACCTTGCAGGCGCTGCAGAATTTCAGTCCCTCACAGCGTAGTGTGTTAACAATTGTTTTCTTGGTGACTATGGTCCCAGCTGCCTTGAGATCATTGACAAGATTCTTCTGTGTAGCTCTGTGCTGATTCCTTGCCATTCTCATGATCATTGAGAAGGTGAGGTGAGATCTTGCATGGAGCCCCAGACCAAGGGTGATTGACAGTTATCTTGTGTTTCTTCCATTTGCGAATAATCGCACCAACTGTTGTCACTCTCTCACCAAGCTGCTTGGCGATAGTCTTGTAGCCCATTCCAGCCATGTGTAGGTCTACAACCTTGTCCCTGACATCCTTGGGCAGCTCTTTGGTCTTGGCCATGGTGGAGAGATTGGAATCTGATTGCTTCTGTGGGCAGGTGCCTTTTATACAGGTAACAAGCTGAGATTAGGAGCACTCACTTTAAGAGAATTCTCCTAACCTGTACAAAAGACACATGGGAGCCAGAAATCTTGCTGATTGATAGGGAATCAAAAATTAGTTCACTCTTTAAAATGCTAATTAATTTATAACTTGCACCCCATCCTGTCACTTAATTTTTCTACACTTTTAACTGAACCCAGGTTATCTTCTCGATCCTGTTTGTCAGTACAACAAATATGGCCAAACTCCTTTATATAAACACTCACCGGACACTTTATTCGGTACACCTGTTCAACTGCTTTGTAATACATATTGCTAATCAGCCAATCACATTGCAGCAACTCAATGCATTTAGGCATCTAGACGTGGTGAAGACGACTTGCTGAAGTTCAAACCAAGCATCAGAATGGGGAAGAAAGGGGATTTAAGTGACTTTGAAAATGGCATGGTTGTTGCTGCCAGATGGGCTGGTCTGAGTATTTAAAAAAACTGATCTACTGGGATTTCCGCGCACAACCATCTCTAGGGTTTACAGAGAATGATCCGAAAAAGAGAAAATATCCAGTGAGTGGCAGTTGTGTGGACGAAAATGCCTTGTTGGTGTCAGTGGAGAATGGAGAGACTGGTTCGAGAAGATAGAAAGGCAACAGTAATTCAAATAACCACTCATTACAACCAAGGTATGCAGAATATCATTTCTGAACGCAGAACACATCGATCCATGAAGCAAATGGGTTACAGCAGCAGAAGAACACACTGGGTGCCACTCCTGTCAGCTAAGAACAGGAAACCGAGGCCACAATTCGCACAGGCTCACCAAAATTGAACAGTAGAAGATTGTAAAACAGTTGCCTGGTCTGATGAGTCTCAGCTGGGACATTCAGATCGTAGGGTCAGAATTTGGGGTAAACAACAAAGCATGAACCATGAAAGCATGGATCCATCCTGCCTTGTATCAATGGTTCAGGCTGGTGGTGGTGTAATGGTGTGGGGGATATTTTCTTGGCACACATTGGGCCCCTTTGTACCAACTGAGCATCGTTTAAATGCCACGGCCTACCTGAGTATTGATGCTCACCATGTCCATCCCTTTATGGCTACCGTGTACCCATCTTCTGATGGCTACTTCCAGCAGGATAATGCACCATGTCACAAAGCTCAAATCATCTCACCACTGGTTTCTTGAACAGGAAAACAAGTTCACTGAACTCCAATGGCCTCCACAGTCACCAGATCTCAAAGCTATAGAGCATCTTTGGAATGTGGTGGAACAGGAGATTTGCATCATGGATGTGCAGCCAACAAATCTGCAGCAACTATATGATGCCATCATGTCAATATGGACCAAAATCTCAGAGGAATTCAACACCTTGTTGAATTTATGCCTCAAAGAATTAAGGCAATTCTGAAGACAAAAGGGGGTCCCAACCCTGTATTAGCAAGATGTACCTAATAAAGTGGCCGGTGAGTGTATATCCACTATACTTTTGTCAGAAAAAGTAAAGTGATGCTAAAGCCTCGCTTTTTTAGTTTAAAAATAACAAAACTGTTTCACTTACCTGCTCTGTGCAGTGGTTTTGCACAGAGCAGCCCAGATCCTCCTCTTCTCGGGTCCCTTACCAGGGCTCCTGGCCCCTCCCTCCTGCCGAGTGTCCCTGCAGCAAACAGCTTGCTACGGTGGCACCCGAGCCGCTGCTCTTTGTGTCCAATTCAGGCACAGAGCCGAGGCTCGCTCCGCCCCCTCCCCCCATTGGCTCACTGACTTTGATGGACAGCAGTGGGAGCCAATGGTGCCCCGCTGCTGTCTCAGCCAATGAGGAGCACAGCCAAATCTCTCATGCAACATCGCTGGATTGAGCTTGGGCTCAGGTAATTTTTAGGGGTGCTGAGGGGAGCTGCTGCACACAGGTTTTTTTTTTTTTATCTTAACGCATAGAATGCATTGAGATAAAAACGCCTTCTGCCTTTAGAACCACTTCAAGAAAATAAAGAGATTTTTGACAAAGTCATAGGTGGCTGGGTTATATGCAGCTACCTGCAGGTGATTGGACACTGGCAAGCAGAGCTATAAGGACTCCATATAACCCCTCCAACGCCAAACAATTCTCAATTTTCGGCAAGCAATAAGAGGATACACAGATGGTGAGGTCCTGTACAGTACTCAGGCAACAGTACAGGACACAGCTGAAGCTATAACAACTTTGGGGTTGGCGTCACAGCAAACAAACACCAACAGGCCCACAAAACAGAGAGGAGAATCCCAAACTAAACAGCAGCAGCTTGAAGCATCTTATGGCCAAATGCACCTGTTAAAACTTATCAAACTCATGAATAGACCAGGTGGCAGCCTTATAAACCTGGGCAACAGATGTCTGATACTGAAAAAGCCCAGGAGGCACCCACAGACTTAGTGGAGTGCATCCCAAAAGGAAAGAGGACCTCTCTCCTTCAAGCAATGGGCATGAACAAGGAATGGTCTTATCCACCTAGCAATGGTGGAAAAAGTGGCAGCCCCTTAAGTGAGAACCTCCTGGAAGGACAGAGGCAATCCCATTGCCTAAACGAGGCTGTAGCTGACCTGCACAACATGAGCCTCATCCAGATAGTGGAGATACACCTTCTTAGCAAGCTTTGGACAGGAGGGTAGGATGATGTCCTAATTAAGGTGGAAGGAAGAGACCATATTGGGCATAATGGAGGCCCTAGGCCTCAAGACACCCTTATCCTTGTGCAGTACTACAAAGGGTTCCTTGCATGTTAAGGCCAACAGCTCCAAAACATGTCTGGCAGAGGCAACAGCAGCAAGCAAAACAACCTTGCGCATGAGAGGTGGGAAGGCCTTTGAAGGGCTGACGAGACTAGGCTGATCCCATGGCAATAGCAGAGGGTATCTGGAAAGAACTATGTGGGCAACTCCCTATACAAATGCCTTTACCATGGGATGAGAGACCAGCAGACACTGAAAAAAAGCTAAGGCCGGGATCTGCCCCTTGAGGATGCTCAAGTCCAATTACTGATCCAGGCCTGATCAGTACTTCCTCTACTCATACCACACAAAACATGCCTTCCAGGTGCGATGATAGACTATATGAGAAGTTAACTTCTGAGAAGAGAGACGTTTGGGGATCAACAAGTCTATCAAGCTCTCGTCCCTCAAGACCTAGGTTTAAACAACCAGGCTGTCAAAAAGAGCAACACGGATGCTGGATGATGGACCAGACCCTGCAACAAAAGATCCAGATGGTCCTGAAGGGCCCACTGAAACAGGTCCGGATACCCTGTGACTCAATCCTGTGAAGCAGCCGAGGAAGAATATTCAATGGAGTGAAGGCATATATATGACTGAACTGATCCCACAAAGTCACCATGCATCTACTATGGCTTTGTGGGTCGAATATCCTCCACACCAGGGATAGCCTGGCCCTGGAAGACACAGGATGGTTCAGAGAGTAATTAAGTTTGTTCTATACCTCCAGGATGCTGAGCTGCAGCAGTCTCAAATCAAACTGGATATAAGGCATGGCCTTGGAGAACGCTACCATCAGCCACAGCACCCTCATGCAAACGTGAACTGATGGAAGATATCTGGCCTGGAGGGACTTCATCTGAGGTAGGATTTTTTCTGGAGGGAGGAAGACCAGAGCCTGGTTCATATCCAAATACTCCAGGCAGTGAGTCGTATCCAACATAAGACTTCTGGAAGATGTGATCCAGCTGAATCTTTGGAGGGTTGTGCTGTCTATTGTACTTTTGCAGCAAAAGTCTGAATGGAATGGTCCTTCAACAGCAGGTCACACAGATAACCCACAATGTGGACACCCTGGGAGAGAAGAAGGGCCAAGACAGAGACCAGTATCTTCTTGAAGATGCACAGAAATGCAGACAGGCCAAAGGGCACAGAGACAAAATGGAAGTGGCCCTTCTGGCCTCCATGGAGACCATAAAGCCCTGCTGAAGAGAGGCTATGACTAGTCTGGTCGATTTCACATGAAACCTCTGCACCCGAAGGAAAACTTCAGGTCCAAGATAGGATGAAGACTGCCCTTGGCCTTTGCAACAGTAAGGATGTTGAAGTAGAAACGCTGAAACCTCTCCTGCATGGGAATAGGGACAATAACTGCCAGGGCAAGGAGATGCTGAATCGCTGACTGAAGATCCCGCAAACTTTGAGGGGAAGAGAGCAGGTTCAACATCATTCAGTCCATAACGTTTGGACACCACATCTTGAACTCTATGTCCCAGATCCGCAAGGCTAAAAAGAATTGGGGGCGCCCTGTCATTGGGAGGAGGGCTTGGACCTGGTTTTGACTGGCTTGGAAGTCCAGGGATTGCAGTTAAATGAAGTGCTGGGCTTGGGCTTAGAGGTGGAGACCTGTGAGGGATGAATAGAACTCTTTTAAAATCTGGAAAAACAGACTTACCCGTGGCAACCTGCTCTTTTTGCTGGTCAAAAGCATTCGCTTACCTTCAGTGACCTCCTTTATAAAGGAGTCCAAAGGGACACCGCCACAAACGGCATTCACTCCCAGTGTTTCTTACACATTAGCTTAGCTGACCAGGACTTGAGCCACAGGATCCAAAGTGTCAGAGGAAGAGAAGGACCCTGTCAGGTTAACAATGCTACCACTGTCCAGGATGGTTTCCCCAGGGAGCAGTAAACCCCTTGCCCGACCCACTGGCGAACACAGCAGAAGCCTGTGCCGTACCGAACACTAAAAGCTTGCTGAAGAATTAAGCCAATGCGCTGACCCAGGCTGCATGTCGTTGCACTGTTCAACTGAACAGGATAGTACCCAAGCCCCTGGGCTTCACCACCTGTATAGGACCCTGTAGGGAAGAGGGCTGGCCACTGAGGTGCCCACATTGAACTCCAGGGGGTGACTTGGAGATCAAGGGCACAGTCCAGGGGACAGAAGGCAGAGCGCAGGCAGCAAGCTCCTAAGTGCCTCCAGTAAGTAAGGGAGCTGAAGCACAGGGAACACCTGCAGAAAACCAGGTCCTGTACTCACCAGTCAATGGTTGATGGCAGTATTTAGAGGGGAACAGGGCAGCACCCTTGGTTAACCAACTTTGGAAGGGCATATCTCCATTAGGGGTATCCAGGGACTGAAACTACTATGACATGGATCAACTATTCTAGACCGGAATAGCACTTTGCAACTAACTCCACACGTTGCATTGCGTGCCAAGGAGGATCGCCAACCACAGGGTGCAGTGCCCAAAGTAACTTACAGGCTGGTCCCACCTCTTCCATCTCCAGTGGGGTCAAGGTCTGGTCTCAGTGACATGCCTAGGATACTGATCCAGAAACTGTGCTCTTACCCAGCGAGGCTTGTGAGCAGTCGAGTACTTGAAGAAAGATCCAGGAAGTAGAAAGTTCAGAACAGTCAGTAGTTTCACTCTGTCATAAGGAAACCTCCATTACCTAAGGACACTAGCAAAAAACTGAGGATTGCAAGGAGTGGGATGAGTTATATTGGGGTCCTTACATCTCTGTTTGCAAGTGTCAAATCACCTGAAGGTAGCCGTCTATAGCTTACCCTGTGTCCTTTCCTGCTTGGTTAAAGCGGAGGTCCGAGAGGGAAAAAAAAAAATTAAAAGTCAGCAGCTACACATACAGTAGCTGCTGACTTTTAATAGGACACTTACCTGTCCTGGAGTCCAGCGATGTCGGCACCCGCCGCCAATCTTCGGATCCTGGGACGGGTGCAGCCGCCTCCATTGCGGGTAAGGGAACCCGGACGTGTAGCATTACAGCTTCACTCCGGGCACCTTACTGCGCATGCGTGAGGCTCCACCGCGCTCTGCTATTGGCCAGGCGGCCAGTAGCAGAGCGAGCAGGGAGCTGCTGACGTTAGCAGCCGCGGCGGCCGGCCAGAGCTCCCGGATGTGTGGAAAAGGACACCTGTCTAAAGACAGGTGTTCTCTTCCCCCTCCCCCCTGAAAGGTGCCAAATGTGACACCTGAGGGGGGGAGGAATCCAACCAGCGGAAGTTCCACTTTTGGGTGGAGCTTTGCTTTAAGAAACTCACTTTACAACCTGAGCCTTTAATACCTTTCACAATTGCTAAGGGTTGTTAGTGGATCCACTAATTCCAGCAGTGTTTGCGATGTTCAAGCACAGATTGTGCGGTTTAGAAGTTAGCTTAGCTATGTCACACAACTTAATTGCCAAGTTATTTTGAAACAAAATTTTCTCAGGGATTGACATCTTCAAACATGTCACTAGGGATTTAAGCCCTTGGAACAGTGAGGTTACTAGCTTTTTTAAACACAAATGGCAGCAATAGTTGCCCATTTATTTCTTTCAGAACAAGTAAAATATGCAAATTTGTATTCTTCAAAAATATATTAAAATGCATTTTACAAAGCGACTCAGTCATTAAAAACATTAATAAAAGCTGTTAGCAGAAATAAAGTGCAAGCACACTGAGGTAACTGCACATATACAGTGCATCCGGAAAGTATTCACAGCGCTTCACTTTTTCCACATTTTATGTTACAGCCTTATTCGAAAATGGATTAAGTTCATTATTTTCCTCAAAATTCTACAAACTATACCCTATAATGACAACATGAAAGAAGTTTGTATGAAATCTTTGCAAATTTATTAAAAAATATATATATATATATATATATATATACACACACATACACATATATATATATATATAGCACATGTACATAAGTATTCACAGCCTATACTTTTTTGAAGCTCCTTTGGCACCAATTACAGCCTCAAGTCTTTTTGAGTTTGATGCTGCAAGCTTGGCTCACCTATTTTTGGGCAGTTTCTCCTATTCTTCTTTGCAGGACCTCTCAAGCAGATTGGATGGGAAGAATCGGTGCACAGCCATTTTCAGATCTCTCCAGAGATGTTCAATCGGGTTCAAGTCTGGGCCACTCAAGGACATTCACAGAGTTGTCCCATAGCCACTCCTTTGTTATCCTGGCTGTGTGCTTAGGGTGGTGGTCCTGTTGGAAGATGAACCTTCATCCCAGTCTGAGGTCCAGAGCACTCTGGAGCAGGTTTTCTTCAAAGATGTCTCTGTATATTGCTGCATTCATCTTCCCCTCTATCCTGACTAGTCTCTCACTTCCTGCAGCTGAAAAACATCCCCTGTTATTGGCCAGGTGCGTCGTGCCTTGTTTTCTCCAAACATGATGCATGCCACTCAGACCAAAGAGTTCAATCTTTGTTTCATCAGACCAGAGAATTTTGTATCTCATGGTCTGAAAGTTGTCCTTCAGGTGCCTTTTGGAAAAATCCTGGCAGGCTGTCATGTGCCTTTTACTGAGGAGTGGCTTCCGTCTGGCCACTCTACCATACAGGCCTGATTGGTGGAGTGCTGCAGAGATGGTTGTTGTTCTGGAAGGTTCTACTCTCTCCACAGAGAAACGCTAGAGGGCTGTCAGAGTGACCATCTGATTCTTGGCCACCTTCCTGATTAAGGCCCTTCTCCCCCGATCGCTCAGTTTGGCCGGGTGGCCCACTCTAAGGGGAGTTCTTGGTGGTTCCAAACTTCTTCCATGTACGGATGATGGAGGCCACTGTGCTCATTGGGACCTTCAATGCTGCAGAAATTTTTCTGTACCCTTCCCCAGATCTGTGCCTCGATACAATCCTATCTTGGAGGTCTACAGACAATTTCTTGGATGTCATGGCTTGGCTTGCGCTCTGACATACAATGTTAACTGTGGGACCTTATATAGGCAGGTGTGTGCCTTTCCAAATCATGTCCAATCAACTGAATTTACCACAGGTGAACCCCAATCAAGTTGTAGAAACCTCTCAAAGATGATCAGTGGAAAGAGGATGCCCCTGAGCTCAATTTTGAATGTCAAGGCAAAGGCTGTGAATACTTATGTACATGTGATTTTTTTTAGTTTTATTTTTAATAAATTTGCAAAAATTTCAAACAAACTTCTTTCACGTTGTCATTATGGGGTATTGTTTGTAGAATTTTGAGGAAAATAATTAGTTTAATCCATTTTGGAATAAGGCTGTAACAAAACAAAATGTGGAAAAAGTGAAGCGCTGTGAATACTTTCCGGATGCACTGTATATTCAGCAACTTTCAATATCCCCTCCACACCCTAACACACTGAACAAAGCTTCAATACTACCTGTAAGTGTTCGAGCTTTATCTGCTCCCTCTGGCTTCCTACATTTCTATTGACCCATTACTATTATGGGCTACCTTGCTAGCCAATAGAAATGTGTGGGAAGCAGAGGGTGTAAGAAAATTATGATGGATGCTTTATGGTAGAAGTTTCTAACAGGCCACCGTATATTGCCCAAATCTTGTAAAGGCTGTAAGTGACATACTATATATAGTTCATATGTATTTAAGTGAAATACATATAAAACGTAAGGGTTACATTGAAATGAATATTAAAAGCTAAACATTTTTGGAGGTTTTTGGCCACTGAAAAACTGAAAGATCAGCGAATAGGGGAGAGAATCTTGTATTTCAGCAGACACTTCCCTATTCACAGATCATGGTACATGCAGTGTAATCAACTTACAGGCTTTTCTCAATGGAGGGAGGAGAGAGCGGGTCCCTGTCAGATCCTTTTTGCTGTTGCTTACGGAAGCCTAAAGTCGGGTACACACTATTTGTTTTTTTTTTTCGTTCAACTCCATGGGTTGAACAAAAAAAAAAAAAACAAACAAGAATAAAACTGTCAGCGCCAGTCGGAGTCGCTGTACACATGAGGTTAGTTCAGCGATCTCCCCCGCTGAGCTGCTGTGTCCCGACAGGGGGACACCCCCCCCACTGGGTACAGACGATTTCTGCAGTATCCAACTGCCTGACAAACATGGGAAATAGTTCAATCTTGGACTACAAAACAGCACACAGAGTATTCATACACTATGGGTTATATTTGTGTATCTTCAGGTGATTGGACAATGGCAAAGCTTTAGAAGCTATGTCCCATGGGGGCCTCTCCTATAACCCTAATCCACTCCATGCAGTCCTCAGTTTAGTAGCAAGCAATGGAGTAAAACAAAAAATGGAAAGGAGAGTGGCCTGTGTCCTGTACTGTACTCCAAGATATGAAAGCTACCGGTAAGTCAAAACTCCTCTTATCCTAATCATACAGTACAGGATATAGACAGGATATGCATACACCAATGGACATTATCAAGCAAAGAATAAGAACGGTGGACAACAATGAGGCACACAGAACATTGCCAACAGACCCACCAAGAAGGGTCAGGTTAACCTTACGGCCAAAAGGTACATCAGGAGAAGGTAGGTTGTCCACCTGATAAACATTTGCAACACTGTAAACTGGGCTAGAGGCTCAGTGCCAAAATGCTCAGGAGACTCTCATCAATATGATGGATTAGGTGCATAAAAGCATATTTGAGAAAGCAAGCTCTTGCACTCAGATTCTATATCCATTGTTCGATGGTGGACTTTGAAGCAGGGTGTACCTTGCAAGGTCCTGAGAACATGACAAACAGGGAATGCATCCATTTGAAGCAGTAGTCTTGAGGTATACTGAAATGACAATATCCAGGCAACGTAGAAAGATTTCCTTTGAATGCTCAGGAGCAGAGCATAAGGATGGGAGAACAGAGTCATCATTGAGGTGGAACGCTGAAACCACCTTTGGGAGAAAGACTGGCCTTGTATGTAAAATAACCTTGTCATTATGAAGTATAAGAAAAGGCTCTTTACAGGAAAGGGATGCCAGTTCAGAAGCATGTCTGGCAGATGTGATAGTGATCAAAAATGCTATTATGCCTGAGAGATCCTGCAGGGGATAGGTTCAAATGGTGGTTTCTGGGACATTTGTGACCCAGAGAGAAGCAAACTGTAACAAATGTCTCCCCATCCTTAGCAGCGTGGGTGCCCCTTTGCTGTGAAGAGGGCTTTGGGGAAGGCTTGGTGGTCCTGGCGGGCCAAGTCTTGTGCTGAAAGGAAGGGCTGCAGTTAGGCTGAATCCTGGTAAATCGGACAGGTGCTCTGCAATCAGAGGAGCTAGGGGACCCCTGAGGAGGGTGGTTATGGGATTTCTGCTGTAGAAGTCAAATCTTCCAACCTGTGACCCCTTTGATAAACTGGTCAAGTGCCTCACCAAACAGACATCTTCCTTGGAAAGGCATAGAAGTGAGGTGCCTTTTACAGGCAGCTTTAGCTGAACAAACTTTTAGCCATATGATTCCGTGCATGTGAATGGAGATTAGAGCCATTCTGTAAATTTGTCTCATCATATGATCTAAGGCAGTGGTGTCAAACTCAATTTCATTGTGGGCCACATCAGCATTATGATTGCCCATAAGAGGGCCAGTTGTATCTTTAAGACTAAATGTCCAGAGCATCCTCTTCCCTTACATTAGATGTCAAGAGTCACCCCCACCATCAGAAGATGAATCCTCCACCCTCCCTTACATCAAAATGCACCCCCTTACCTTATGCTGCTGCTGGGAAGAAGCTGGCTGCATTGCTGGAAAGCAGAAAGTACAGTGTCTGGGGGAGGACCAGCGGTGGGCTGGAGCTCCCCTGCAGCTGCAGGAGAGGTGCAAGGGCCACATGAAATGGCCTGGAGGGCCGCATTCGGCCCGCGGGCCTTGTGTTTGACACCTGTGATCTAAGGTATCCACACAGAAAAGCAGAGCTCTATAACAGCACGTTTCTGAAATACATGGTCTTGTTAGTTGTTCATTGTCCAAGTCCAGTTAGCTGCAGTTTGACATACTGAAATTGCAGTGAGAGCTGGTTACAGAACTGGGCTGGCAAGGTTAATGAGCGCCTTTATAATCCCCCTATTTTGGAAAATGACAACGACCCCCCCCTCTAACCCTGTGGGTTTCCACTGTAAAACTACATAATGCGCATGGAAGAGATGATTGCTCTAGATCAGTGGTTCTCAGCTCCGGTCCTCGGGACCCACCAACAGGCCAGATTTTACGTATTATCTTGGGGAGAATACTGCAATCACTGAGCAGCAAATTATATCACCTGTGATGTATTTCAGTCATCATGCAAACCTGGCCTGTTAGTGGGTCCCGAGGACAGAAGTTGAGAACCACTGCTCTAGATAATGACACTTGATAAATTCAAGGTTCTGTGGCTCACATGGATAGACTTCTCCTCTTTGGACACCCTGAAACAGATGTCATCTATGGCTAGTTGATGAGACACCTAGACCTGAACGTCACCCCCCGGGCTGGAAGCTCAAGGTTCGCTCACTTTGTCCCCCCCCCAGGGCAGGATCTCTCTTTTTTTGCTCTTCCTCTCTACTTTTTCTATTAGAATATGTAACTTACAGTGATACCACATTCATAGCGATGATATATCTGTAATCTTGGTCAACATACGTTCTTGTTTAACCACTTGGCGACCGCCCGCCGCTTGACGGCGGCAAAGTGGTTCGCTATCACAAACCGCCGTCACCGGACGGCGGCTGCGATAAACAAACTTTTGCTCAAACCAATCAATAAACGCTGATTGCGATTTATTTTACCAAAAATATGAGGAAGAATATAAATCGGCCAAAACCAATGAAAAAATGTTTTTTTATATTTTTTTTGGATTTGTATTTTAGCAAAGAGTAAGAAATATAGTTTTTTTTGCAAAATTGTCAATTTTTGTTTATAGCGGTGATCAGAAATGACACAGAGGTGACCAAATATCACCAAAAGAAAGCTCTAATTGTGGGAAAAAAAGGATGCAAATTTTGTTTGGCTACAGCGTCGCACGACCACGCAATTGTCAGTTAAAGCGACGCAGTTCCGAATCGCAAAAAGTGCTCTGGTCCTAATGTGGGAAATCCTTCCGGGGCTGAAGTGGTTAAATATACTACTTGTCAAGATTTATTTGAGAATCTTCTTCTGATGTATTCTGACCTTTTATAAATAATCAATAAAAACATATTTGACTCTAAAGAGCGCCTTTAGGAGAGTCTCAGATTTTCTATCAGCAGAATCTTTGAAAGAAGGAACATCTTTAACAGGAACAGCAAAATGTTTGTTTGGGTTAGAGACAATAGGATAAACTCTATAGGACTAGCAAACTTCCTTGCAAACACTTTTTCCATTGAATATACTGAAGGGTATTCAGAGACTGGGTTTCATAATGATGGAACACAGCCCCGGGCATGTATAGCACCCTGTTGCTGACTCAATATGTCGCACCAAGTGCCAAGGTGAGAGCCCGTGCAGGATCCAGTGTCCGAAACAACATTACAAGCCGTCCCCAGTCTAGGTAAAGCTCAGAAGGTTTTACCAGTCTTACACCAGGTACACTGCTTCTATGCTGGCATTAGAAGGTAGTAAAGGCTAGATTGAAAAATCTGAAGAAAAAAAGAATCAAAAAACGAGTTAAAGCAGAATGTAACTGCTCCTAAATGTTACCCCCGTTCCATGCGGTCATTAAAAAAAAAAAAAAAAAAAAAAAAGACGTGTGCAGATGCGCCGCCAGCCTCTTGCGGGCATTTAGGAGCTGGCAGAGACTAGTACTGCAACTACGCAAGCGCAGCACATCTCCGTGCTTACAAAGGAATCAATGCAAAGAACAGGACACCTTTTCATGCAAGTACATGGTAACACAGACATATCAGGAATATGAAACATTGTAGCAGCATTTAGGTTCTGCTAAAGTGTTTGTTAACCCAAAAAAAAAACATATCCAGTACCCTTTAAGCATGTTACACAGCAGAGTGCTTATGCTGTGTCATTTGGTCCCCTGTATCACCTGTCTGATCCTGCCTGGTTCTGCCTTACCCCTGTACGCCGACTCCGAAATATCATGGCTACAGAGCTGTGACACCGGAGTCAGTACATACCTCCGTCATCTGCAGCCCTGCTCTGGGTCTCCTGTGTTCTCTCCCCCCTCTTCTCTCTGAGTGTCTGCTCGTGTCAGCCCCACTCCTGCTGCTCTCATACTTAACATGAAAAGCCTCTATTCTCCTCTGTATTAGAACAAAAATTCCCCTGTGTCAGTGTTATATCATAAATATGCTTATCTGTACAGATAACACAGCGGCTCCCTGCAGTCATATGACTCCTCAGCTCCTCTCTTCCCCTACTGACGTCAGCTGCAGTGCTTGCCCCCCCCCGGAACTCTCAGCTGGCAGAGGAGAGTAGAGAGAAGGCAACTGATCATAGGAAGACGGTGTGTTATCAGTACAGATAAGCATATTTTATGATAGGACACAGACACAAGGGAACTTATTGTTATAATACAGAGGGGGTGCATTTTATACAAGTGGCTTAACAACCACTTTAAGGGCTAAGTTCTGCTGAAAGCTAAGGGTGATCTTCTCCGTGAAGAAAAGGGCCCATCACCTTTGGATAATAGCACAAAACTAAGGATGCATGGAGTGGGGTAGAGTTATGGTGGAGACACCCAGGGGGCACCATGGTGTATGACTACAGTGTGTTGTGTCCCATAGTGTAGATATATTTAAATATCTACAGATATACAGTTGTGCTTATGAAAGTTTACATACCCTGGCAGAATTTATGATTTCTTGGCCATTTTTCAGAGAATATGAATGATAACACAAAAACTTCTCTTTCACTCATGGTTAGTGTTTGGCTAAAGCCATTTATTATCAATCAACTGTGTTTACTCTTTTAATCATAATGACAACAGAAACTACCCAAATGACCCTGATCAAAAGTTTACATACCCTGGTGATTTTGGCCTGAGAACATGCACACAAGTTGACGCAAAGGGGTTTGAATGGCTATTAAAAGGTAACCATCCTCACCTGTGACCCATTTGCTTGTAATTTGTGTGTGTGTATAAAAGGTCAATGAGTTTCTGGACTCCTGACAGACCCTTGCATCATTCATCCAGTGCTGCACTGATGTTTCTGGATACAGAGTCA
The DNA here is from genome assembly GCA_018402905.1 of Glandirana rugosa. NCBI lineage: Eukaryota > Metazoa > Chordata > Amphibia > Anura > Ranidae > Glandirana > Glandirana rugosa. Next base: position 1,121,368 of record BLSH010533448.1, on the reverse strand, counting down.
TGGGGAAAGCAAAAGAATTGTCAAAGGATCTGCAGGAAAAGGTAGTTGAACTGTATAAAACAGGAAAGGGATATAAAAAAAATATCCAAGGAATTGAAAATGCCAAACAGCAGTGTTCAAAATCTAATCAAGAAGTGGAAAATGAGGGGTCCTGTTGAAACCAAACCACGGTCAGGTAGACCAACTAACATTTCAGCCACAACTGAGCTTTTTGCCAAGAGGAATGGGCAGCCTTACCATCTGAGAAGATAAAGAGCCTCATCCACAAATACCACAAAATAACCCCTCATTTTCAATTTCTTGATTAGAGTTTTAACACTGCTGATTGACATTCTCAATTCCTTGGATATCTTTTTATATCCATTCCTGTTTTATACAGTAAAACTACCTTTTCTCTGAAAAATGGCCAAGAAATCATAAATTCTGCCAGGGTATGTAAACTTATGACCACAACTGTACACATTATCTACAGATATAATTCTGTGACTAAACTGTAGCTTTCAATGAACTGTAAGTGAATACATAGATAAAAATATCATTTTTGTACCTTATTATTTGTTGGAGGCATCTTCTGTATGGGGGTGGTGCCTCGACTAGGAATACAGGAGTCATCACTGCTGTCACTGTCGCTGTCACTCAAGCTCATTCTGTCAGGGCACAAACAGACCAGCAAAGTAGTTAGTAACACCTTAAAGTGTTATTCCACTTCTGCAGTAAGATTTGAGAAAACCCAATTATATGCTTGTTATGTGTTCCCACTCACACGGCATACCAAAAAATAAAATTGGATGGGGCGTGGCCTGACTTACGGGATTTGAGCAGCAGAAAGCCGGAGCTCCGTACTGCACAATCATCCCGACGGATCCTGAACAGCCAAAACCACCGGTTTCCCGCTCACGAAGGCACTGATCGACTACTGAAGCCTCCCTGCATCTAGTGATGGTGAAAATTGGGCCCAGCATGCCGCCTACGCCCGCGGAGAGACTCTCTAAATTCGCACATGGGGCCGGCCAAGATGGCACCGGCGCCACACGGGCCTCACAGCAGCAGTCGCAGGACGGGGACCCCCAGCCTTGGGCTGAGGGAGAGACAGAGTGGATGCAGGGGACAGATCCACTGGCGTGCCAGGTCCCTCCACCGACAACGGGCACTGCAGTGGATGCGGTGACACAGGTGGGTGAACCTTCCCTGGCAGATATTATGGCGGCCATTAAGTCATCGCATGCATCAATTACTACACAGATAGACACCATCCACATAGACTTTGCATTATTGAAGGAGGATGTACACAAGATCCGGCACAGGGTGTCTAACGCTGAGCAGCGGATCAGCGGCATAGAAGATGACCTGAGCCCCCTCATGATATTAGTTAGAGACATAGTGGCGGACCACAGGTCCCAGGAGGCCAAGCTGGGAGACATAGAAGATCGCCTCCGCAGGAACAATTTGAGATTCCTGGGCTTCCCGGAGGGCTCGGAAGGGAAGCAGCCTGAGGAGTTTCTATTGACATGGCTGACACAAACCTTTGGCAAGGAGGGATTCTCTAACATGTTTGCTATTGAGAGAGCGCATCGCGTGCCCTTACGGGCTCCCCCGCCTGGCCGTCAGCCCAGACCCATGCTGGCCTGGTTCCTTTACTTTAAAGATAAAGAACTCATCCTGAGGCGTGCTAGGAACCTGCCGGATATTATGTAGAACGGTAATCGTATAGCCATTTTTCCCGACTTTTCGGCAGCCACGCAGAAACAGAGGGCGGCCTTCCTAAATATCAAGCAAAAGATGACAGAACGCAACCTACCATATGGCATGCTTTATCCAGCGAAGCTCGGGAGGCCCTTCGGGTCCTTAGAGTTTAACAAGGACGCCTCCGCTAGAAGATACAGAGGGTCGAACCGGAGGACCCTGGACACCAGGCGG
>BLSH010533448.1:1090148-1103269 GCA_018402905.1 Glandirana rugosa | reverse complement strand
AACCCCACACCCACCCAATGAAACCCCACACCCACCCAAGGACACACCCACCCACTGACACCCCACAGCCATCCACTGACACCCCTCAACACCCACCGACACCCCTGTATCCTAATCGTGATGCATCGTGGAATCGAATCGAATCGTTGACCTGATAATCGTAATCTAATCGTGAGGCCAGTGAAGATGCGCACTCCTAATTGACAGTCAGTGCTGGGAAATGAGGGAGCCTGTCTGTACACACTGCCCCCTCACTGTATATACTACTCTTCTCTCTTGTTCCTCTGCTTGCACACACTGCCCCCCCCCCACAAAGGGGTCCTGTCATTTATATGTTATCACATAAGGCACTATTGGTCCCCTATGCGATAGCAATAAAATCATAAGTAAAAAAAAAAAAAAAAAAAAAACACACTTAAAAAAAAAAAAAAAAAACCACATGAAAAGTTAAAAAAAAAAAAAAAAAAAGAAGTTTAAATTGAGCCTCCCCACTCCCGCATACAAAAATGCAATCATTGGGGTCCCTACGTAAAAAAAATGGCAATTGTGCTACACATGTTACATATAACCGTGCACACCATAGTGAGATCAATAATTTTAGCACCAGAACTCATGGGTAACATGGTACACTGATGACCTGTAGAGGCTTTTAACCACTTCAGCCCAGGAAGGATTTCCCACGTTAGGAACAGAGCACGTTTTGTGATTCGGCACTGCGTCGCTTTAGCCGACAATTGCGCGGTTGTGCGACGTTGTACCCAAACGCAATTTGAGTCCTTTTTTCCCCACAAATAGAGCTTTCTTTTGGTGGTATTTGATCACCTCTGCGTCATTCCTGATCACCGCTATAAACAAAAAAAGCGACAATTTTGCAAAAAAAAAAAAACTATTTTTCTTACTTTTTGCTAAAATCCAAATCCAAAAAAAAATAAAAAAAACATTTTTTTTCTTCGGTTTTGGCCGATTTATATTCTTCCTCATATTTTTGGTAAAAAAAAAAAAAAATCACAATCGGCGTTTATTGATTGGTTTGCGCAAAAGTTGCCGCGTTTACGGATGATGAGAATTCATTTCTGGGGTTTTTTTTTTTTACTAGTAATGGCGGCGATCTGCGATTTTTAGTGGTACTGCGATATTGGGGCGGACCATGTTGACACTTTTTTGGGATCATTGGCATTTATACAGCGATCAGTGCTATAAAAATGCAGATTACTGTGTAAATGTCATTGGCAGTAAAGGGGTTAACCTGCAGGGGGAGATCTAGGGGTTAACTGTGTTCCTTAGGCGTGATCTAACTGTGAAGGGGCTGGGCTGTCAGGGGCATAAGAGATCTAAATCATCCCAGTGACAGGGATCAGTAGATCTCTTATGTCCCCGCTGTCAGAATGGGGAACCACCGTGTTTACATCGGCGGTTCCCCGTTCTTTGGCAGCTCATCGCGGCTCGCCGGCAGACATCGGGGCCGCCCAAGCCACGGGCACACTCCTCCGGAGTACAGCGGGCACGAGCACGCGCCGCCGCCGGCACGCTCGCGCCCCCTAGCGGCCACTCCGCAAATCACAGTTTATTTACGGCAATTCAATGTACACATCGACACTGCCGCAGTAAATACGCTGTGCGCAGTGTGGAAGTGGTTAAAGCATCGCCTGCGGAAAATATAGGGTACTGACGTTTTTTCTCTGTTTTACGGGTGCACGCAATTTTAATGCTTGACATGTTGGGTATCTATTTACTCGGTGCAACTTCATCTTTGATATTGTACCAAAAATTGGGTAACCTATCGTATTTTGAGTGCCCTAAAATTAACTTTAGTGTATTTTTTACTGAAATTTTGCATTTTATAAACTGTTGTGCTAATATCATACGACATAAAAAATTGGAACTACCCCAGATTTATTATCTAGGGTGTCTGCTTTAAGAACATATATAATAGTTGGGGGCTTTAAAGTGGTTGTAAATCCCATTCATGAAATCTGACCTGGGCACATATATTTGTAGTGTTTACTTATCCCTCTCCAAAACTCCAGCGACACAGGAGATAAAAGCAGCTAGAAATTTGTTTCAGAGAGTTAAATTAGAGACAGATAAGCAGAGAGCTGGATTATTCGCAGCACAGCTTTGCACGTTTCTTCCTTCCTCTGCCTATGTGGAGGGGGGGGGGGGGGGTGCCTTTCCTCCAATCAGCTCTCACACAGTTTATGCACAGACTCCCCTCCCACAGCTGAAACAGGAAGAACATTTTCTAACAAAATGAGCACTTTCTAAAGAATGTAGAAAGCTAAAGACTGCAGATATACAAATAAAACTTATATGGGGAGATTTGTTTCATCCCTGTCTATCATCTGAGGCTATTCACTTCACTGGGTATAGAAGAGGGATTACATCCACTTTAAGTAATTTTCAGGACTAAAATTATTTTTTAATCATGCAAACCAAAAAGTTGAAATAGAAAAAAAATGGCTCTGGGACTCCAGGTGGTTACGTGGATGTAAAAAGCTGATGAAAAACTGATGTAAACTGATCCGTTTTTTTCTTTGAAAAAATGTGACTGAACTGATGAAACAAACAGAATCCTTGTGTGAAAGGACCTGACTGTTTATAAATGGCCTAAAGTTGAAGTGATTATACCAAGATCATGACTGCAGCTTAACCCCAGCAATTTTCTTTCTAGTAAAGGGTGTATTCACTTTGTTGCCAGCGGTTTAGACATTAATGGCTGTGTGTTGAGTTATTTTGAGGGGACAGCACATTTACACGGTTAGGCTCGGTTCACACCTAGGCGATTTGAAAGCGATGTGAAAGCAATTCGAAAGCGATTTGAAAGAGACTTCAGAGCTACTTTGGGCATTACAACGCGACCTGAATGACCTCCATGCCAGGCGACTTGTGAGCTGTGGCCAATCAGAGAAGAGAGGGAGGGGGAGTTGCCTTAAAAATGTATTTTCTTTTTCCTGTAAAGTAGCTTCTTCATAGACGGTGATCCGACTTGGAAGCGACTTCCATTGACTTCTATAGGCTCAAATCGCCTAGAAGTTGCTTTGAAATAGTACAGGAACCTTTTTTGAAATCGCCTTGGAGTTAGCGCGACATGAGTAGCGTATATTAAGATGGCACCATTCATTCCAATGGGATTTCTGATGTCAGGCGATTTGAGGCGAATTGGGGCGACAAGTCGGATCGCAAATCGCCTAGGTGTGAACCGGCCCTTATACAAGCTGTACACTCACTACTTTACATTGTAGCAAAGTGTCATTTCATCAGTGTTGTCACATGAAAAGATAGAATAAAATATGTACAGAGGGGTGTACTCACTTTTGTGAGATGTATATATAAAATGTTTGGGGATTCTAAGTAGCTTTCTAGCCAAAAATAAAGTTGATTTTTACATGTAGGAGAGGGATGTCAGAATTGGCTTGGGCTAGAAGTGATAAAGGTGTGCAAATGTAACATTTAAAACCAATATTATCAGATTATCACACAACTACCGTGCTCAAGGTTAACACTCATTCTTCTGTTCTGGCAATAAATGCAGTCACTTCCTTTTCAGACCACTTCTTTATACTTTACGTACACAAAAACATGCCAGCTCTCCAAATCGGCCTCCATTTTTAATGCCATTTTAACATGCCCTAAGGGCTTGTGCAGTATAAAGAATCATGGTCAGTGTTTTTTTAATGTAAGCATGGAAAAAAACAGATAAATATCATTATTGAGGTTCCATTAGTTAGGCTAATACTATGTGCTTTCAGGCCAGATGATGGAAAGCTTTCCAAAGAGCAACCCCTAGTCTCATTTGAAAACCTGGAAATGTGTGAGGCACACATGGAAATTCCCCCTGGCCAGCGCATGGCACAATCATATGGGGCATGCCAAAGCTTATGCAAACACTGACACTCAGTATCTGCATATGACTTTCCTGCGGGCAGAATGGTGGATTGGGGGAGTTGGGAGGCTGCACATTGTGCATGCTCTGGAGCTGTAAAGTGCACCGGCTTTTTACTTTTGTTTTCCCTTGAGAGATTAAATGGATTTGATTACTCAATAAAGCAAATAAATAAAGCACACAGCTTTCACTCTGTCTGTGCTGCTGCTTCATAGGGACAGCGCATGCCAGAAAAAAAAAAAAAAGAAAAAAGCCAAAAAGAGAAAATAGCACCAGTGCCAATGACAGCAGCAGGAATCTTCTGTTTCTGCCACCACTGAGTGGTTAGCTGCAGTCGCGAGCCCTGTACACCTCAATGACAGGTCGGCGGCAGCCACAGCTATCTGTGGCAGTCCGCTTAGCCTGCGATGATTGCTGCTGGATGCACTTCTAAGGAAACATAGGGGATTCTCTGGCACATGACTGTGCTGAAATAAACACCTATATTGTTAAACTCCAGTTTCAAAAACTGAGAATGTATATTTATTACAGGAATTTCTATAGCACTAACAATTTCTGCAAAGCTTTACAAACGGTACGTTCAGTCCTTGACCTTAAGGAGCTTACAATCTAAGGTCTCTAGCTTACATGTACACATATACTATGGCCAATATGGACAAGAGCCAATTAATCTACTAGCATACCTTTGGATGTACCCATATGCCTTTTTACTGACAGCTAAGTTACATAAAAAAGGAATAGCAGGACCATTTTATTTTTTACAAATGATCTGGATAGGTCATTAGAGATTTTATAAATGCATGCTTACCTTGGCTGTGATTTTGGGAAGGTTCAAAGTCGGACTCAGAACTGGAGTCTGAAGTGGAGCTGCTGTTTGATGGGCTAGATGGGATGGACTACATACATACACGATTTAAGAAGACAAGGGTGGAAATGACAACAAAAAAAAGGAACAAATTAATGTGGTAAAATAAGGCAACTCAGATTCTAACAACAATAATATAAACACATATTTGCATATAGATTAAATAAATATAGTAGCAATTTTAAAGGAACATTATTCTACCAAATACAGATGTTTGAGTTCAAAGGTTTGTGTGAAATGACATTAAAAGAAGAAGTCTGAGGCAAAATTTTTATTTCCCTAGGCAGTGTGGCTGAGCCCGCACTGTATGGGTTAAATGCTCGTAGGGTATTGTAGAGTGGAGATATACTTACCTAATCTGCTGATCCTTTGAGCGCAACACCAGTCCCATCCGCTCCTGTTGTGAATGGACTGTTCCTGATGTCATCACGCCCATATCCCGGCTCTGGAAGCAAGAACAGCAGGAACAGTTCACCACTGGACATGGGGAAGATCCGGAGGATCGGGCAAGAATATCTTTTCCTTGTGCATTTTTGACACGTTTTCTGAAAGTGCACAAAAAAGCCCGACTCAATAGACATCAATGGGAAAACACAGGTAACCCACACCGCCGTACCACAGCGGGGCAGTGTGAAAGGAGTCTTGCTGAAAGAGCTCAAGAACTGACTTTATTCACGAAGGAGTTATTCTAGATGCAAATATATTCAGAGTGTAACATGTAACATGTTACTGTAGCACCAGCCTCCGCACCCCACTCAATTTCACAGCCATGTCAGTGTTCTGTGAATGTGAAAACTACAAGTACTGATGACTTTTGCAACGATCAGCTTGTAGTTCATGTACAGGCTGACGCAGTTGTACATGTGTGACTTAACATCCTGCATGCAAACTGGGCCACTCAAATCCCTACACATATGTAAACACTCGTGTTCAGTTACATGCGTACAGCCATGGCATCTGTCACCCTGTGCACTACAAACATAGTGATGCTACACTTTAAGTGTGTTGGTGACTGCAGTGCACCAACACACAAAGGGCCATTTCATACTGGTGGACATGGGTTATGGTGTGCATAACCCATGTGCACTGGTACGCATTTTTCACAAACACTGCAGTCCACTGTTGCAATGGATCGACATACTTGATTTTGCTTCATTTATTTACTTAAATCACTTTTTTCCCCAGAAGCCTCCCCAAATCCTATATTTGGGAGACCTTCAGGGAAGAGGCTGTGTGGTTCCCAGTAGGCCCACAGCAAAATATGGGGTAAATTTTATAAATAACTGTACTAAAATTACAATTATTTTTCAACACCGAAATTGTAGTGGGTATACAAAATATAAGTATAAAAAAAAATGGGGAAAGAAATACCCCTTTACCATTAACCACCAAGTTCTAAGAAACACATTGGGCATTCTAAACGACACTTATTGCTTATGGTTATTAAGGATGGGCTCAGGCGTGTTCGCAACCGCACATGCCCAAGCCCACCAGGAAGCTTACACTGCACTTATCACAGGCAGTGAGACATTTCCCTATCCGTGGCTGCTGATGTCTTATTGCCTGTGATTAGCGCAGCGCAGTGCAAGCTTCCTGGCGGGCCCGGGCATGTGCAGTTGTGAACACTCCCGAGCCCATCCTTAACGGCTATCAATGATCTCAAACCGAGGCAATATAATAACACAGTAGTGTAATGATAATATTAGATGTGGCATAGACCTAATAAGAACACTTAGCTTTATAACCATGGGCAGTCCGACGTGTGGCTTGGTCTTCAATATTCTGCTACCTTACATAAAAACTGCATTTATGTGACTCCCAGGAGAGCATGGCACATATCTTGAGATACAGTAATTTCATAAACATAGTTTATAGAAAATTACTGCAAAATGTATTCCCTCTTTTTCCACCCTAATTAAACATTATACAATTACAATCATATATTCCAATCTACTAACCTAATTATAATCCTGTATGATCCATCAATCCCAACCACCAAAAAAATATGCATGATTTGCAATGAAAACATGAGCAATAAGCTACTGGATAAAAAAACATATCTCTGAAAGGAAAAAATATTCTAGTTCTTTTCCTCCCTTTTTCTAGGGAGGAAAAGACTGTGGCGCTGAAGTCCTTCATAAGCCAGGGAACATGTACTTCTGTTATCAATAGAAAAGATTCAACTGTAATTTTTCTTTTACAAGCACTGGCTATTGGGACATGCCCACACATTATTTAAATCCCATGGAAAGGATGAGCATTCAATGACCAAAACAAAATATGGTTCCTGGTAGCCAGACACATGGGGGTTAATTTACTAAAACTGGAGCAGTTCTGCATACCAATCAGCTTCCTGGTTTCTATTTTTGTCAAAACTTAAAGTGGTTATCAACCCGTGACAACCACTTTAACCTACAGGTAAGCACATAATAAGGCTTACCTGTAGGTGCCCTGCATATCTCCCAAACCTGCACGGTTTAGGAGATATACAGTGTACTCGAATTGCCGTCATTCGGCACATGCGCAGTGAAGAAACGGCCTCCGTGCCGTTTCTTCACTGAGATCGTGCCGTAACTGGCATGCGCGGGAGTGACGTCACGCGACTCAGGCCAGTCACAGAGCCAGAGTCGCGGCCCCGGAAGGAAGATAAACGCTGTCTGCACAGGGGACATTGCTGGACGTTGCAGGCTTCGTTTTCAGAGAAGTGACACATAATGGGCTACTTTGCGATACATAGTAGCCCATTATTCTTCTACATTGCAGGGCCATCAGGGTTTACTTCCTCTTTAATTGAACAAGCTGAAATTAGAAGCTGACTGACTACCATGCACAGCTGCACCAGATTTTGCACTCACCAGTTTTAGTAACTCAATACCATTTTTCTGGCTACCAGGAACTTCTTGGGTGTTCCACATAGCCAGAGACTAAAGCAATCTGCAGACCTGTCAGGTAGTCTTGCAGCCAAAGAAGAGAATCGACAACCAGGAGGAAGCAGAAACTGTATATGTAATAGGAAATTATGGCATGCACCATGGGTATTAGATTGAAAATCATAGAGGTCTGATCAATAAAATTTTCTTCCAGCAGAGGTCCAAATTGCATGTTTACGCGATGACTCAGGTCTTTCACAATACCATTCTTACACAAGTGTTCTTTATATCACAGTCCTCCTTACACAGAAGTTTTAGCAGTGTCCACTGCCCCTCTTCACCCCCCAACAGTGGTGTCCTTTGCCCCCTTTATATCACTGCCCCCTGCAGCTCTGGTCCCTCTTTATATCACAGTCTCCTGCAGCTCTGGCCCCTCTTTACATCACTGCCCCCTGCAGCTCTGGCCCCCCTTTATATCACTGCCCCCTGCAGCTCTGGTCCCTCTTTATATCACAGTCTCCTGCAGCTCTGGCCCCTCTTTACATCACTGCCCCCTGCAGCTCTGGCCCCTCTTTACATCACTGCCCCCTGCAGCTCTGGCCCCTTTAGATCACTGCCCCCTGCAGCTCTGGTCCCTCTTTATATCACAGCCCCCTGCAGCTCTGGCCCCTCTTTACAATCTGAATCTGAATTCTAGCATTCGCACTGTGTTTTGCGATCTGTTTCGGGGTGTCGTTAAGGTAACATTGACACCCACAACAGATCACATGAACGCCATGCGATTGCAATGCGGGAAACGCACAGGATTTGCTGCGTTTCCTGCATCACATAAGTGTGAACCAGGGCAGAGACCAGGATCAGGAACTGCAGTTAATTTTTCATATTAACAAGCAGGTGATTGGTTGCTAGGGCCGTCCAGCATCCCAGCAACCAATAACCTGCTGCTTAATCTGGAAAGATAACTTGTGCAGCTCCCGCCCTCCATCTAATGTGTAGAACTGTTCTTTCTCCCGCTCTCCACTCTGCTATGATTGTGACAGCAGCGGAGGCAGGGAGGAAGAATTGGCTCCTAGATGGCGAGATAGCCACGGTCCAGATGGGTCCGTAACTTCGGGCTCCAGATCCTCAGTCCACCCTTCAGTAAGGCCTGGCATATACGATTGCAAACTATGCATTAAAATAAGGTTTTTAAATCTTGAATAAAAACGTATAAAGTATTTTGATTAAGCTGATCTTTCACATTCATATCTGATAAACATTAACAAAGCTATAGATACCTTTTAAGATTGCAAAACCAATGTAAGTGCCACAAAGCAAATAATTTTTAAGTCCTCCAATCTAAGATCTTTTTTTAAACACTGCAGAATGATCGTACAGATTTTACTCAGTATTTTCAACTAAGTGATAAAAAACATGTTAAAAAGAACATTTAGAGAAACTGGAATGTTTCAGGATTACCCCCGATTTTGAAGATCTTTCCTCATCAGAGTTTGAGTCATCAGCCTCAACTGCTTTCTTAACCTCAGGGTCCGGTTTGGGCCTGTCTGCTTTGCTTACTGGTTTTTCTTTGACCATTTTTTTATCTGTATAACAAGTGACTGGGTTGGTGGGATTAGGTGGAGCACGAGGAGAGGTTGTTGAAACCGCAAGTCCTTTGGAGGTGCCTTTTTTTGGCTTTTTACTGCTAGATTTGGGAGAGTCTATGTTTGGTGGTCTCTTGCTGGAAGATTTAGCATCAGAAGGACCCCCTTTTGGAGACATGTTCTCCAATTTTGGTTCTTTTAGGGTCAGTTTTTGTTCCTTGAAGGCTACTTTAACAGGTGCTTTTTCTTCCTTAGTTGGTTTGTTCTCAGTTGGTTTTCGAGAGGAAGAAGATTCCTTAACTGGTTTACTTATGTCACTCTCTTTGCTTTTACTTTCTGAATCTTTCCTCATTCGTTCTCTATGTTCTTTTGTTACTTTGTGGGGTTTTGATGCTTTGTTGCTGTCTTTGCTGCTTTCCTGTAAACAGAAATTTTCATTATAAGAAACTTTTTAAAAGGGTAACAAATCTGTCACGATAGATTAAACTAAAAAATGGCAAACACACAAACCTTTGAGGGATGCGAAGATGGCTTTGCTTTCTTTGGATCGGAGAATGCAGAAAGAGGAATTGTAGGTAACATGGGGTAGTCTGGACTAGGTCTTGATACAGTTTCTGCTCCCTCTGGCATAACCATCACCTTAAATATAAATGCTGCATCAGCAGACAAACTTGGTACATAATGGTGGACAGATTCAGACCTTCTATACTAAGGTAACGAATGCTCATTATAAAGACTGTGAAAACTTTCTATCTATGCACAATTAGGTGATAATTCCAAGGTCAAAAGTGCAACTATCAAAATGTGGGTTAGACGGTTTCCGCAAGAAAGTCAAACCAGAAATTATTTCGTACAGTGCTGGAGTGTGCACTAATATTAGTAGTTATTAACATTTAATATAAGCTAACTTGGCAGCATAACAGTACTCATAGGACACAGCTAGAGATGGGAAGGCCTGGAAAAAATTGGGGGGAAAAAAGTGTAGAATATGTTCTTTTACAATGATAAATAATATATCTATGACACAGTATAAGTATTCAAACTATATAACACGGAGACCTTAATGAAAGATTTCTGAGACTTTATGCAAAATCTTACATTTTTGCAAGTTCTCTCAGCTGAAGACAAGCAAATCCTGGAATACAATTCCAAGTAACACTACACTTCTCAATGCAGTTCTCTAACAAAAGAAATATGCATTTCTGCCACTAGGGGGCATTGCAGGGGAAAGGCTCCAGTTTAGTTTGCTTGTGGTTCTATTTTGTACCCCCTACAGTTGGTAATTGCTGGGATACAGTAGATGATGGTTTCTGTCCTCTCAGGTCTTAATTGACATGTAAGAGGGTAAATTTGTCTGATAAATTAGTTTATCTTCTTTAACCTTTAAATGATTCTTATGAGTGTTCTCCACCATCACAGCATGTTTCCATATAGTCTGGTCAGTACATTGGTTTTTCATTTACTCCTCTCAGTAAAAGTTTGGAGGCATTTCCACAGTGCAATTTCTGCTGAAAGCAAAGCTGCAATTTGCAAATATTGTGAGAAGAAATATTCTTTTCCAAATGCTACAAGGATGACAAAGCACGTCCATGCATGCCAGAGGTGCCCTAAAGACATTAAAAATACTTTATGGAATGAAATGATGACCATAATAAAAAAGCAACTAGCTTTTCCCTCAAGAGTTCTCATTCTAGATCATCACAAAGTGTTTCTTTAGCAGCAGCATCTTCAAGTAAGAAAGTGTTACAAACCACGGCCTCACAAAAATACACAATCCCTTCATTTATAGATGAAATGACACCTAAAAATCAGGAGAACATTCATCAAGTTCTTTTAAGAGCAATATATGCTTCTGGATCAGCATTATCCATAACTGAAAATGCATATTGGCAGGAACATATTCAATTATTATGAGGGAAAGGGGGGTGATTACCAGTTCTCATGTATGGATGAAATGTTCTTAACATATACAGTCCTTGTTATTCCATTTGTAATAAAAAATACAATTTTAAAAAGCAAATTTAGTTCATTTATTGAATAAGCTGTACTTTTATTTAAAATAATGCTTTTATATACACACCGCATTTTACATTACCAGTGTAACAAAATGACTTTCAATTTGTAAAAACTTCTCCTCACTGGGTTTTTTCCTGAAAATTTCCATTTTTTTTCCCAGAAAAAAACAGGAAAACATTTTTTTGGAAATTTTACATCTCTAGACACAGCACAAGTACCTTCATATCTTTCAAAACATAATCAGGTTTTTAGCTGCAATTAAAAAAGTTGAGTTCCAGTGTGAAAGAGATCACACTTTTTGTCATGTCTGGTGAATATCATTATATGACATCAAACTTTTGGAGAAGATTAATGTGGTATTAAACCCAAAAATAAAAATATAAATTTATTGCAGGTTACCAAATTTTTGGATGTGGTGGCTGTATTTGTTTTCTTTCAACTTTCTTTAGCCAACCAAGCTATCCAGCAAAGGTAGCAGTTAAAGGGTTGAGGCAACCCATTTACCATTAACCTCCCTGGCGGTATTCCTAAGTGTGGCTCGGGATTAATTTTCTGTGCCAAAAGCGGTAACCCTGAGCCATACTCGAGATTACCCTGTACATTGCTCTGCATGTACTTACCCTGTCCCTGTGATCTCGCGATGTCCCCGGTGGTGTCCTCCGACCGGATCATCCGCTTGATTTATGAAGGCTCCATTCCCTGTGAGCAGTGCGTTGTGGGGGAGCCGATATGTGAACGGAGCATTACTTTTATTTTTCTATTTTGAAGCTTTTTACTAGTAATATTGCACCCTTATTTGGGCAAATATCAGAGTTTTTGGTTTTATTACATTATTGAATAAAATGTATTATTATATTGCTATTTTTTTTATAATTATATAATTATTTATTATATTATAATTTATGATTTCGGGTTTCAAACTTTATCATACCTGGGATGTCTACTAGACTCTTATTTGGACGGATTTAAGTGAGTTATTCCTAAGAATAGCAGGCCTACAATATAAAACGCCAAATTTCTATGCAAAACAATGTACAGCTTTGAGACGCAAAAATCTGACATAATCATACCACCAGGGAGGTTAACTGGGTGCTTACAAATGATCAGCTTTTATTCATTTACTATATGTAAAACCTTTATCCCAAAAGGAAAAAAATGTAAGCTTCAAAAGTGCTGTGGAGTTCAGCTTTAATGCATATAATACTACCCTCTCCCCAGACTGACAATGCTGCTGTCCAAAGGCATCTCTGTTGCTCCTCCACCCAGAGTAGACACCCCCTAGGACAGGAGTGTGTTACTGGACAGATCACCAGATGAAAATTAAATAAAACCTAAGGACTCATGCACACCGGGCTTAAAAACGCTGCTTTTACAGGAGTCTGTCGTTTTATTTTTTCAGTCTGTAAAAGCACCGCTATATTAGATACTATGGATACTATATTGGATACTATGTGTCCATGCGCACATACACATTTACAGATATATTAGAAGTGTTTAGAGGCTGATAAAAAAAAAAACACTACATCAAAAAGCACCTTCAGGAGAAGATTTGAAGAGCCAAAGAAACTCTGAACACACCTAGATGAGGTTAGATGCGGTTATGTGTTAATGCATTCCAATGGCCAGAATAAATTAATATCATAGCCAATGCAATCCATTAACGCTTAAAACGCTTGACCAGCCTAAACGTGTGTACAATATGCGGCTTTGGGCACGGAAGCGGAAGCAGACCTAGATGTCCTAAACAGGCATCACTTGCATTGGTTGTTAGGAGCTGGCATTCTAACAACCCATGACTCATCAGCTATCAGCGCTGACAGCTGAATGTGAACAATTCCCGGCAAATCAAAATTCTGGGGAAAAAACTGCGTGGGGATCCCTCCCCCCCCCCCCCCCCCCACAAG
>BLSH010533448.1:1046351-1059726 GCA_018402905.1 Glandirana rugosa | reverse complement strand
TCAGACTGTCTAACCCCATCCCTCAAGGTCACCTACCCTCTACGAGCCCTCTTCAGAACCTCTGCTCATACTCTCCTCCACTACTCCCTCGACCTCTCGTCCTCCAGAACCCTCCTCACTTTTCTTTCTAATCCAACCATAAAACTCTGATCCGACCACTACATCGACCCTCGTCTCAACACCTACCGAAACATCGAGTAACAATCATAAAACTTAAATTAAACAACCCTCTCACTGTGTAAATGTTTTTACAATCCCCACATGAGTGAAAACACTCTACGACACATATATATATATATATATTTTGGAATCATTGAGAACATGGTTGTTGTTCAATAATAAAATTATTCCTCAAAAATACAACTTGCCTAATAATTCTGCACTCCCTGTATATATATATATATATATACACAGCATCTCACAAAAGTGAGTACACCCCTAACATTTTTGTAAATGTGTCACTCTCCCAACAAATTAAATTCAAAATACTAACAATGAGCTACAAAGCCATCCACAACTCTGCTCCCAGCTACATCACCAGCCTAGTCTCAAAATACCAACCTAATCTTTCTTTTCACTCCTCCCAAGACCTCCTGCTCTCCAGCTCCCTCATCACCTCCTCTCATACTCGTCTCCAAGACTTCTCCCGAGCATCTCCCATCCACTGGAACTCCCTACCCCAATCTGTCAGACTGTCCCCAAATCCTTCAACCTTCGGGCGATCCCTGAAAAACTTTTCAGGGAAGCCATTCCTACCACAGGAATCAGCTCATCCCCCACAGTTATTGCCCTTCCGTATCATTTAACCCTCCCTCCTAGATTGTAAGCTCTAATGAGCAGGGCCCTCTGATTCCTCCTGTATTGAATTGTAAATGTTTTACTATATCTTTTCATGTGACAATACTGAAGAAATGTCACTTTGCTACAATGTAAAGTAGTGAGGGTACAGCTTGTATAACAGTGCCACTTTGCTGTCCCCTCAAAATAACTCAACACACAGCCATTAATGTCTAAACCACTGGCAACAAAAGTGAGTACACCCCTAAGGGAAAATGTCTAAATTGGGCCCAAAGCATCAATATTTTGTGTGGCCACCATTATTTTCCAGCACTGCCTTAACCCTCTTGGGCATGGAGTCCACCAGAGCTTCACAGGTTGTCACTGGAGTCCTCTTCCACTCCTCCATGACAACATCACGGAGCTGGTGGATGTTAGAGACCTTGCGCTCCTCCAACTTCCGTTTAAGGATGCCCCACAGATGCTCAATACGGTTTAGGTCTGGACACATGCTTGGCCAGTCCATCACCTTTACCCTCAGCTTCTTTAGCAAGGCAGTGGTCGTCTTGGAGGTGTGTTTGAGGTCATTATCATGTTGGAACATTGCCCTGCAGCCCAGTGCTTCAGTATGTCACAGTACATGTTGGCATTCATGGTTCCCTCAATGAACTGTAGCTCCAGACCATGACACTCCAACCACCATGCTTGACTGTAGGCAAGACACTTGTCTTTGTACTCCTCACCTGGTTGCCCTCACACACGCTTGACACCGTCTGAAACAAATAAGTTTATCTTACTCTCATCAGACCACAGGACATGGTCCCAGTAATCCATGTCCTTAGTCTGCTTGTCTTCAGCAAACTGTTTGCAGGCTTTCTTGTGCACCATCTTTAGAAGAGGCTCTCTTCTGGGACGACAGCCATGCAGACCAATTTGATGCAGTGTGCGGCGTATGGTCTGAGGACTGACAGGCTGACCCCCCACCCCTTCAACCTCTGCATCAATGCTGGCAGCACTCATACGTCTATTTCCCAACCTCTGGATATGACGCTGAGCACATGCACTCAACTCCTTTGGCAAGGCCTGTTCTAAGTGGAACCTGTCCTGTTTAACCGCTGGCAATCTTTTTATAGTATAGGCCATCTTTATGTTGAGCAACAATTCTTTTTTTGAGATCCTCACAGAGTTCTTTGCCATGAGGTGCCATGTTGAACTTCCAGTGACCAGTATGAGAAAGTGAGAGCGATAACACCAAATTTAACACACCTGCTCCCCATTCAAACCTGAGACCATGTAACACTAATGAGTCACATGACACCAGGGAGGGAAAATGGCTAATTGGGCCCAATTTGGACATTTTCACTTAAGGGTGTACTCACTTTTGTTGCCAGCGGTTTAGACATTAACAGCTGTGAGTTGAGTTATTTTGAGGGGACAGCAAATTTGCACTGTTATACAAGCTGTACACTCACTACTTTACATTGTAGCAAAGTGTTATTTCTTCAGTGTTGTCAGATGAAAAGATATAATTGTGGGAGATTAGCTCGTGTTGATCACCTTTCCTGGGAAGAAAGCAGCTTGAAGGCAAACTTTCTTAAAATCTGGCGGGTTGCCAGTTTTATGTGGTAAAAGTTTGCAAATCCGGCGCTAAACTACTACAAAGCAGGATACCTCTCTATACGATGTCGGGCTTGTCCCTGACACCTCCAAACAAACAAATGCAAACCTTTTCTTTTGCAGTCCTTAGAGGAAACAACTCTGAAGGTGTAGCTCTCTCAGTGTTATTCTACTGAGTCCCAGGCCAGAGCACAGCTGAGATCTCTTCCTGGCCATTTAATGCAGTTGAAGAGGGATTTGAGTGTACCAGAAACTCCGGGCCAGAACGAGCTCTGCCATGGTGGCCGGCAAAACCTGGGTTGGACTCTCACTAGTCCACTTCAAGTGAACGCATGCAAGGCGACAAATATCGCCCGTCCACTGTAGCACCTCGTATAACGTCAAATATCACCCCCCCCCCCGCTCAAGCCCCTGCGGCTGAGCAACTGTCACACCCATACAGTGGACCCGGGAAAGGGCATCCAAATTATTTTGCAGCTTTCCTGCCCTATGTTCCACTGTAAACTTGTAGGGCCAAAAACCATCTTGTCACCTGACATTTATTTCCCTGTTGTCACACATCCACTTCAGGGGGGGCATAGTCGGTGACCAGTCTAAACGGCCTGCCCAATAAATAATACCATAGGGTCTCCAAGGCCCATTTAATAGCTAGACATTCCTTCTCGACTATGAAATATTTTTTCTCATGTCAGTTTAGTTTCTGGCTTAAGTATACAACCGGGTGCTCCTACCCATCCCTGATCTGGGACAGTACAGCCCCTAGACCCACATCAGAGGCATCGGTCTGCACCACAAAGTCCTTGGTGAAGTCCAGGGTCACCAGCACCGGTTGTACACAGAGGGCTTGTTTCAACTTCTGAAACGCCTTCTCGGCTTTGGGATTCCACTTCACCATGACCGACCCCTACCCCTTGTCAGGTCCATCAGGGGGATGGCAATGGTGGCAAAGTCCAGTATGAAGCACCTATAGTACCCCGTGATCCCCAGGAATGGCCACACCTGCTTTTTAGTTAGGTATTGGGACCACTTTTGGATTGCTTCTAGTTTGTTGGTCTGCGGTTTAACGAGTCCTCAACCAATAATGTGGCCAAGGTATTTGACCTCCTCTGGACCGATGGCACACTTTTTGGGGTTGGCTGTGAGACCTGCTTTTCTAAGGGAATCCACAACCGCTTGCACTCGGGGCAAATGGGATTCCCAATCAGGACTGTGGACCACATCTTCCAAGTAGGTGGCTGCATAGGGGCAATGTGGCCTCAAGGTTTTGTCCATCATCCTCTGGAATGATGCAGGAGCCCCAATGCAGGCCAAACGGCATTCGTTTGTACTGGAAGTAGCCCTCGGGGGTAGAAAAGGCCGTTTTCTCCTTGGCTGACTCTGTTAGGGGTATCTGCCAGTAGCCCTTAGTTAAGTCCAGGGTTGTTATGTACCGGGCCCCTCCCAAACGATCCACAAGTTCATCGACCCGAGGCATCGGGTACGCATCAAACTTGGATAAGCTATTCAGTCTTCTAAAGTCGTTACAGAACCAAATAGTGCCATCTGGCTTTGGGACCAGCACTATGGGGCTCGACCAGTCACTGTGGGACTCCTCTTTCACATCCAACTCTAACATGTTCTGTACCTCCTTTGCCACTGCCTCACGCCTAGCCTCAGGTATTCTATAAGGCTTCACATTTACTCGAACACCTGGCTCTGTGAATATGTCATATTGAATCAGTGTGGTCAGTCCGGACAAAGGGGAGAAAAAGTCTCCATTTTTCTTCACAAACTTTTACATTCTGTCAGGGGGATGTCTGGAGTCATTGGTACCCTATCTTTCTGAGGAGGTGGTACGCCCAACAAAGTCTCTCTGTCCTTCCACGGTTTTAAGAGGTTACCATGATAAATTTGTTCTGGCTTCCTTTTCCCCGGCTGGTAAACTTTGTGGTTTACTTCCCCTACTCGTTCCTTAATCTCAAAGAGACCCTGCAATTTTGTGAGGAATTTACTTTCAACAGTGGGGACCAGCACCAGTACTCTGTGCCCAGGGGTTGAAAGTTTGGGTCTTAGTACCCCGATTATAAACCTTTCTCTGAGCCTCCTGGGCTCGATCCATATGTTCTCGTACCAGGGGCAGGACCGCTGCGATTCGATCTTGCATCAAGGAGATATGCTCGATGACGCTCCTATGAGGGGTGACCTCTCCTTCCCATGTTTCTTTGGCGACATCTAACAGTCCCCGGTGATTACTACCATACAAGAGTTACAAATGGGGAGTGCCCCATAGACGCCCGCGGAGCCTCTCATATGGCAAACATGAGATACGGCAGCAGCATATCCCAATCTCTCCCAACTTTTTCCATGAGCTTTTTCAACACGCTTTTGAGCGTTTTATTAAACCTCTCCACAAGTCCATCCGTTTGGGGGTGGTATACTGAGGTACGGAAATGGGGGATTTTATACAACCTGCACAATTCCTTGGCTACACGGGACATAAACAGGGTGCCCTGATCCGTTAAGACCTCTTTAGGGATCCCGACCCGACTAAACACCTGGACCAACTCCCTGGCGATAGTCTTAGCAGAGGTGTTCCGCAAGGATATGGCTTCAGGATGGCGGGTCACGTAATCTAGTATTACCAGGATGTGCTGGTGTCCACGGGCAGACTTTACTACTGGTCCCACGAGATCCATGCCAATTCTTTCGAATGGCACTTCAATTATGGGCAGTGGGACAAGTAGACTACGAAAATGGTGGGAGGGCGCAGAGAGTTGACACTCAGAGCAGGATTCACAATACTCTCTGACATCTGCATGCAACCCGGGCCAGAAGAACCTCTGGGTTATTCTCTCCCTGGTCTTCTCTACACCCAGATGTCCCCCCATTATATGCCCATGGGCTAAGTCTAACACCATCCTGCCGTAGAGCTTGGGAACCACTAGTTGCTCTACCTCCTCCTCCCAGTGTTTCACCACCTGATACAAGAAATGGTTCTTCAGAATCATGTATGGTAAAGACGCCCCCATGGGTTCCCCGTCTATCACCTTAACATTTTCTCTGGCTCTAATGAGGGTGACATTGTGTAGTTGTTCTGTACAGAAGTCCTCTCTCTGGACCTCTCATGGTCAGAGTCATAGACATTTTCTGGGTCATTAGCCACCAGCTGGGAGCTATCTTTCAGCTCCTCCGGCTCCCCAGTCATTATAGGAAAAGGAAGGGGTCTCCTCCTTCCTCGGACCTGCCACCAGTCTTCCCTTCCATTTGGCAAGAAGGATCTGGTGAGAGTTCCCTTGCTTCCTCAGCAGGGGGAGCTCTATCCTCCAGACTCTCTGTGCCTTCCCATAACCTCCAAAAATGGGGAAAATTCCTCCCCACTAGGGCTTCATGAAGCAGGGAAGGTACCACCCCCACTAAATGTGTCACCCTGCTCCAAGGTGTGTCAATCTCAACCACCGCCTTCTGGTAGTCCCCATGGATGCAAATGACCCCACACTACCAAAGTCAAGCAGTGCAGTGACTGGTTTCCCATCAATAGAAATCACACACATTTGCTTCTCCATGCGACTTGAACATGATGCTGTACAAGCGACCTGTGCAAAAAGAGAAAGGCGTCTATTCACATAAGTATAATCGCATTGCATGGGTTCATCATTCAGGGGACAATTATCAGCAATATGGCCCAATGCATGGCATCGGTAGCACTGTATATGCTCTATACCCAGTCCTCTCAAGGGTCCCCAAGACCTTCCTGGCTTCTTTGGCCAGTCTCCAGGTCTAGAGCCCATTGTCTCGTTAGCCATTACAGCAGTCTTATTAATCTTGCCGACACCCTTGAGCATTGGGACAGTCTTACCGTATTCACTGGGGGCCCTTTCACCCCTAGGCACACCGAAGTGGGGCGCAGATGGGTTCAACAAGTCCTCAGCCGCCGTGTATCTCTCCACCAGGTCCATGAGTTGGTTGGCAGTTTTGGGGTCCCCATGACTGACCCATTTCCTCAAAGCAGCAGGGAGCACACGTAGATAGCGGTCCATGACCATGTGCTCCACAATCTGAGGACCTGGCAAAGTCTTCGGCTGTAGCCATTTCCTGGTGAGGTGGACCAGGTCGAACATCTGCAAGTGGGGTGGCTTGTCGGTGCGGTAGGTCCACTGATGTACCCGTTGGGCCCAGACTGCTATGGTGACCCCTAGGCGTGCAAGTATCTCTGCCTTTAGAGTCTCATAGTCCTGGGCCTTATCTGGTTCCAAATCAAAATAGGCTTTTTGGGATTCACGAGTCAAGAATGGTGCTAACAGTCCCGCCCATTGTTCTTTTGGCAATCCTTCGCGAAGAGCGACTCTTTCAAAAGTCGTGAGGTAGGCCTCCACGTTATCCGCAGGTGTCAACTTCTGCAGGTGGTAAGAGGCGCGTACCAACTTTGGTTCCACTGCCACGGGAGGTGTGAACCCCTTTTTTAACTCCACCAGGGCCTCCGTAAATCGAAGATTCATCTCCTGCTGCGCCGCTAGGGCCTGGCAATTCACCTCCTACTGTGCTGCAGCGGCCTGGCGATTCATCCTCGTACAGTTGGCGAATTTCCTCCTGCTGTGCTGCAGCGGCCTGGCGACTTTCCTCCCTTTGCGCTGCAGCGGCTTGTGCGACTTGGAGGTTGGTCTCCCGCTTGGCCGCAGTCGCGTGTAGCAAGGCCTTCAAAATCTCCTACATGCTGGAAAATCGGCCACTGAATCCACCACATGTGGAAGATTAGCTTGTGTGGATCACCTTTCCTGGGAAGAAGGCAGCTTGAAGGCAAATTTTGTTAAAATCTGGTGGGTTGCCAGTTTTATTTGGTAAAAGGTTGCAAATAATAAAACAAACAAAATAGCAAAACAAAAACCTTGCCATCTGGCGCTAAACTACTACAAAGCAGGATACCTCTCTATATGATGTCGGGCTTGTCCCTGACACCTCCAAACAAACAAATGCAAACCTTTTCTCTTGCAGTCCTTAGAGCAACCAAGCTCTCTCAGTGTAATTCTACTAAGTCCCAGGCCAGAGCACAACTGAGATTTCTTCCTGGTCATTTAATGCAGCTAAAGAGGGATTTGGGTGGAACAGAAACTCCGGGCTGAACCAGCTCTGCCATGGTGGCTGGCAAAACCCACTTCTATTTTTGGGGTTGCGTGGCCATCCCCTCTCTGACCTCATCATGTTCTAAGCAGGGCCTGTATCCACCACTGGTCCGGCATTGTATGTGATGATGTTGGGTCCTTCCCACATTCTGGGGCTGGACGGGAAAGGGTAAATATTTCCCTTCATTACAATCCCTCTAGACCAGGGGTGCTCAACCCATAGCCCGCAGAGCCCGCTGATGTGGCCCGCGACCTAAAACCAGGGAAATGCATGTCCATGCTAGTGGGTCACCAAGCTCAGATCACGATCAGCGGGTTGCCGACCTGCTATCCCAGAGCATCAGAGTGCCTAGAGCTGGTGATGGCAGCAGAAGAAGCAGGTGGCCACGGAGGGAGCAGGCAGAATGATACCAATTGCTTTTTGCCTGGGACCTTTCTAGCAGGCTGAAAAACAATGCAAGCAGAAGCTGTAACAGGAAAGGGTCAGTGTATTAAACATCACATATGCTGCACTTTTGTAATGGGCATATTAGCAATTATAAAAAAAGGGTTACTAAGGGTTCTTTCACACTGATTCGCAGGTGCAGCGCAGTGCGCCTGCCGCTTTCCCGTGGGTTAGCTACACTGAATCATAGAGTTCTATATTATCCTGTGAATGCAAGAGTTTTAGGCTGGGTTCACACTTATTCAAATTGGATGTGGGTTTCCCTGCATCCAATTTGCATGACAGCAGATTGTTACCGGCTCTCAATGGAGCCGGTTCACACATATCCGGAGTGGCTGCGGAGCGAATTGCACAAGGGTCCTGTGCATCTTTGGCTTCGTTTCAGGTCCGAATTCAGGCAAAAAATCGGGGCTGATTCATCCCTGAAACAGAGAACAGGGATACACCGGACCTCTGCTGTGAGCCACATCCAAATTCAGTGTAAATCCAGCCTTAGTGTGCTTTCAGAAAGTGCACCACAACCACAAAATGTAATAGAAGTCTATGGCCCAGTGCAGTTAACCCCCTGAAAAGCCCTTCGCTGCACCCACGGTGTGGGTAAATTGCAGTGCATCATTGTGAAAGCAGCCTTAGGGGGATTAGGGGGGCTCAGGACAGTAAGGGCTCATTTACATTTGCTGTTTTGGGGGGGGCGTAAAACCCCATAGCTCATTGTGGCCCACAACCGATTACCAAATCATAGCTCTTCCAAATTTTGAGCACCCCTGTTCTAGACTAAGTGGTATTAAACCCAATAGCAAACATTTATTCTACTGCAGTTTACCAATTTTTAGATGTGATGGCTGCATTGTCAACCTCGCCCATGCTTCAGGGGGGCCCATGAAGCCTCCCTCTCACATTAACTTTTATGTCACTGTGCCTGTGTTTAACCACTTCAGCCCCGGAAGGATTTCCAGCTTTAGGACCGGAGCCCTTTTTGGGATTCGGCGCTGCGTCGCTTTAACTGACAATTGCGCGGTCGTGCGACGTTGTACCCAAACTAAATTTGCGTCCTTTTTTTCCCACAAATAGAGCTTTCTTTTGGTGGTATTTGATCCCCTCTGCGTCATTTCTGATCACCGCTATAAACAAAAGAAGAGCGACAATTTTGCAAAAAAACCCAAATTTCTTACTTTTTGCTAGAATACAAATCCAAAAAAAAAATATAAAAAAACATTTTTTTTCACCGTTTTTGGCCGATTTATATTCTTCCTCATATTTGCGATAAAAAAAATCGCAATCGGCGTTTATTGATTGGTTTGCGCAAAAGTGGTCGCGTTTACGGATGATGAGAATTCATTTTTGGGGTTTTTATTTTTTTTTTATTTTTTATTAGTAATGGCGGCGATCTGCGATTTTTTGCGGTACTGCGATATTTCAGCGGACATGTCGGACCATTTTGACACTTTTTTGGGACCATTGGCATTTATACAGCGATCAGTGCTATAAAAATGCACTGATTACTGTGTAAATGCCATTGGCAGTGAAGGGGTTAACCTGCAGGGGGCGCTCTAAGGGTTAACTATGTTCCCTGGGCGTGTTCTAACTGTATGGGGACTGCCCTAGCTGGGGAAGGGAAGTGGTCACAGCCTTCAAGTACAGGAAGGCTGTGATCACAGCCCTTCCCCCTCACACAGAGCGGAGGTCCGTGTTTACATACACGGACCTCCGCTCCTTCGCTCCGGGGGGGCCATCGCGGGTAGCCGGCGGCAATCGAAGCCGCCGCACCCGCTCCCTGGCCCTCCCTGAACACAGTGAGCGCGCGGGCGCGCACGCTCACTAAACTCGTTCCCGCAGCCGCCGTCGTATGACGGCGTTTTGCGGGAACGAGCCACTTTGCCGCCGTCAGATGCCGATCGGCGGTCGGCAAGTGGTTAAGTGGCAGGGCCACATGTGAGGCCAAGCCAGGTGGGATGGGACAGCTGAGAGGAGGAGGCGTGCCATCTACTGAGGGGAATGATAACATTGTCTTGCACAGAACATCTCATCTAGGGCTGCAACTAACGATTATTTTCATATTATTGATTATTGTTTTGATTAATCGGATAATAACCTTAAACCTTTCCCGTCCACGCTATAGCTGAATGACGGCTACAGCGTGGGCCTTAATTGCCGGGAGGGCGTCAATAGATGTCCTCCCGTGCATGAGCTACCAGCACGCTCTGTGATCACCGAGTCAATGAGACTCGGCTGATCACAGATCGGATAATGACAGCTCATCACATGATGTAAACAGAACATTGGTAATCTGCTTTTTTTCTTCTCAAGCTGATAGCGTGGGGGGAAAAAAAGCAGATCACCAGCTTCAGACAGAGGGACATCGGTCCCAAAGAGGGAGAGGAACTGCTGCCATCTGCCAGTGCCCGGCAGTGCCACCTACCAATGCCCACCAGTGCCACCTATCAGTGCTGCCTACCAGTGCCCATCAATGCCACCTATCAGTGCCACCCATCAGTGTCCATCGGTGCCACCCATCAGTGCCCATCGGTGCCACCTCATCAGTGCTCACTAGTGCCAACTATCAGTGCCCATCAGTGCCGCCTTATCAGTGCCCATCAGTGCAGCCTATCAATGTCCATCAGTGCTGCAGTGCACATCAATGAAGAAGAAAAATTACCTGTTTTTAAAATTTTATAACAAACTATGAACATTTTCACACTTTTTTGTTTATTTAGCAAAAAATAAAAAACCCAGCAGTGATTAAATACCACCAAAAGAAAGCTCTATTTGTGTGAAAAAAAATGATAAAAATTTAATTTGGGTACAGTGTTGCATGACCACGCAATTGTCATTCAAAGTGTGACAGAGCTGAAAGCTGAAAATTGGCCAGGGCAGGAAGGGGGTTTAAGTGTCCAGTAAGCAAGTGGTTTAAAAAAGTGTGGTGTATAATTTAGTTAATATGTAAAGTTAAAAAATAGGCAATTTATTCTTAAATCTCTATATGCAGTGGTAAATATAAATAACCAACTATATGGTTAGGGAGCAAAATCTCTAATCCACTCTGAGAACAACACAGAAGAGATATACTGTATATACTATTAGAGGTTGAATCTGGTAAATATCATCAGACTTTTTATTTAAAGAAAAAAAAATAAAGACTGTTTTGCTAATTTTCAGACAGAACTGTAATATACTGTAAAACAGTGAAAGTAATAATATATATTACTTATATAATATATTGTATATAATAATAAATACACCCATAAGTAGGATATACTGTATGGGCATTTTAACTAGGAGTCAGACACAAAGCTATATGAAGGGTAGAAGGGAGATATACAGTATCTCACAAAAGTGAGTACACCCCTCACATTTTTGTAAATATTTTATCCTATCTTTTCATGTGACAACACTGAAGAAATGACACTTTGCTACAATGTAAAGTAGTGAGTGTACAGCTTGTATAACAGTGTAAATTTGCTGTCCCCTCAAAATAACTCAACACACAGCCATTAATGTCTAAACCTCTGACAACAAAAGTGAGTACACCCCTAAGTAAAAATGTCCAAACTGGGCCCAATTAGCCATTTTCCTTCCCCAATGTCATGTGACTCGTTAGTGTTACAAGGTCTCAGGTGTGAATGGGGAGCAGGTGTGTTAAATTTGGTGTTATTGCTCTCACTTTCTCATACTGATCACTGGAAGTTCAACATGGCACCTCATGGCAAAGAACTCTCTGAGGATCTGAAAAAAAGAATTGTTGCTTTTCATAAAGATGGAATAGGCTATAAGAAGATTACCAAGACCCTGAAACTGAGCTGCAGTACTGTGGCCAAGACCATACAGCGGTTTAACAGGACAGGCTCCACTCAGAACAGGCCTCGCCATGGTCGACCAAAGAAGTTGAGTGCACATGCTCAGCGTCAATATCCAGAGGTTGTCTCTGGGAAATAGACATATGAGTGCTGCCAGGATTGCTGCAGAGGTTGAAGGGGTGGGGGGTCAGCCTGTCAGTGCTCAGACCATATGCCACACACTGCATCATATTGGTCTGCATGGCTGTCATCCCAGAAGGAAGCCTCTTCTAAAGATGATGCACAAGAAAGGCCGCAAACACTTTGCTGAAGACAAGCAGACTAAGGACATGGATTACTGGAACCATGTCCTGTGGTCTGATGAGACCAAGATAAACTTATTTGGTTCAGATGGTGTCAAGTGTGTGTGGCGGTAACCAGATGAGGAGTACAAAAACAAGTGTGTCTTGCCTACAGTCAAGCATGGTAGTGGGAGTGTCATGGTCTGGGGCTGCATGAGCGCTGCTGGCACTAGGGAGCTACAGTTCATTGAAGGAACGATGAATGCCAATATGTACTGTGAAATGCTGAAGCAGAGCATGAGCCTCTCCCTTCAGAGACTGGGCTGCAGGGCAGTATTCCAACATGATAACGACCTCAAACGCACCCCCAAGATGACCGCTGCCTTGCTAAAGAAGCTGAGGGTAAAGGTGATGGACTGGCCAAGCATGTCTCCATACCTAAACCCTATTGAGCATCTGTGGGGCATCCTCAAACAGAAGGTGGAGGAGTGCAAGGTCTCTAACATCCACCAGCTCTGTGATGTCTTCACGGAGGAGAGGAAGAGGACTCCAGTGGCAACCTGTGAAGCTCTGGTCAACTCCATGCCCAAGAGGGTCAGGGCAGTGCTGGAAAACAATAGTGGCCACACAAAATATTGACACTTTGGGCCCAATTTGGACATTTTCACTTAGGGGTGTACTAACTTTTGTTGCCAGCGGTTTAGACATTAATGGCTGTGTGTTGAGTTATTTTGAGGGGACAGCAAATTTACACTGCTATACAAGCTGCACACTCAGTACTTTACATTGTAGCAAAGTGTCCTTTCTTCAGTGTTGTCACGTGAAAAGATATAACAAAATATTTACAAAAATGTGAGCGGTGTACTCACTTTTGTGAGATACTGTACATCTTTTATATTAAAGTAGTACTAAAAGCTTATTTTTTTTTTAACCACTTCAGCCCCGGAAGGATTTCCAGCTTTAGGACCGGAGCCCTTTTTGCGATTCGGCGCTGCGTCGCTTTAACTGACAATTGCGCGGTCGTGCGACGTTGTACCCAAACGAAATTGGCGTCCTTTTTTTCCCACAAATAGAGCTTTCTTTTGGTGGTATTTGATCACCTCTGCGTCATTTCTGATCGCCGCTATAAACAAAAGAAGAGCGACAATTTTGCAAAAAAACCCAAATTTCTTACTTTTTGCTAAAATGCAAATCCAAAAAAAAAATATAAAAAAACATTTTTTTTCACCGTTTTTGGCCGATTTATATTCTTCATCATATTTGCGATAAAAAAAATCGCAATCAGCGTTTATTGATTGGTTTGCGCAAAAGTGGCCGCGTTTACGGATGATGAGATTTCATTTCTGGGGTTTTTATTTTTTTTTT
>BLSH010533448.1:1031959-1046175 GCA_018402905.1 Glandirana rugosa | reverse complement strand
TTCTTTGTTCTCCGCCGCGCGCTCACAGTATGTCTGTAATGCAGCCGCCGTCATATTACGGCGGTTTGCGTTACAGAGCCACTTTGCCGCCGTCAATCTCCGATCGGCGGTCGGCAAGTGGTTAATGGATATGATCATTTTAAATATAATGCCCAATACTGGTAAAAGTTTACTTTAAATGTAATTGTAATGCCTTATATTACTTCCAATCTATCAGCCTCCACCTTCTCTGGGTTCAGATCAGAGGCGTTGGGAGGGGGGGGGGGGCTGACCGGGCTACAGCGCCGGGGGTGCCCCTGAAAAGCCCCGGGTCTCAGGTATGCCCTGAGGATCCCGAGAATCAGCAGAGCCCCCTACCGCTAG
The DNA here is from genome assembly GCA_018402905.1 of Glandirana rugosa. NCBI lineage: Eukaryota > Metazoa > Chordata > Amphibia > Anura > Ranidae > Glandirana > Glandirana rugosa. Next base: position 1,045,812 of record BLSH010533448.1, on the reverse strand, counting down.
AGCCAGGGGTTGGCGGCAGCTCCATTTCTATTGGCAGCCACCTGACCGGCTCCGCCTCTTGTTTCTTCCCCTCAGAGTGACCATGCTTCAGGAGAGCTGGTCTTTTGTAATGGCGGTGGAGAATCCGCTGGGGACACCCTGATGTAAGGATGGGGCCACCTGTGATGTAAGGAGGGAGACACCTGTGATGTAAGGAGGGGACACCTGTGATGTAAGGAGGGGGGCACCTGTGATGTAAGAAGGGTGACACCTGTGATGTAAAGAGGCACTCTGACCGCTGGGGACACCTGATGGAAGAAGCCACTCTGACCGCTGGTGACACCTGATGTAAGGGAGCACTCCGCTGGGGACACCTGATGACATCTGGTGGCAGGCGACGTGGCAAGTGACACACTCGGGGCTCCCACTGATTCTGCATTATGGTGAGTTGAACTATTTCATTTTACAATGTAATAATACTGTAGAAATAATGCAATTCAATCATCCTGACACCATAACAACCATGGTGCAGGGATGATTGAAGCGCTAACAGCAGGTGTTTGGAGTATCTTTATCTGCTGATTGTTGAACTTTCTGGAATACACATATTGCTATTGTGGTGTAGGATCTGGGCCTGCTGTCCCTCCATCCCTCTTTCTTTCCTTCCTTCTCTCTCCTTCCCTCCCTATCTCTTTCTTTCTTCATCAATCCCTCATTCATCTCAGACTCGAACCACACCCCCTTTAAGCCTTGCCCCCTTTGAGTCATACCCACTATTTAGTTAAAACCACGCCCGTTTTTTTGCATTTCCTCAGGCTGAAACCCTTGGGCTTTTTCCCATCTAGCAACGTCCCTGGTTCAGATGCTGAGCTTCCCTGCACAGATGGTCTTTAACTACTTCCCATCCGCGCCGTAGCTGAATGACGGCTACAGCGCGGCTGTAAAATGCCGGGAGGCCGTCGATAGACCTCCTCCCCTTTGGCTCGTGCTTGAGCTTAACCGTGGGTCGGGCGGGCCCGGTGTTCGGGGAACGGGGAACGACCAATGTAAACACGGCGGTTCCCCGTTCTGTGAGGTGGAGCACGCCAGATCTACTCATCCCTGTCACTGGGATCAGTTAGATCTGTCATGCCCCTGCTAACTTCGCCCCCCCCCCCACAGTTAGAACACACCCAGGGAACACATTTAACCCCTTCACTGCCCCCTTAGTGTTAACCCATTCCCTACCAATGACATTTATACAATAATCAGTGTCTATTTTTAGATCTGATCGCTGTATAAATGTCATTGGTCCCAAAAAAGTGTCAAAAACGTCCGACATGTCCGCCGCAATATCGCAGTCTCGATAACCGCCATTACCAGTAAAAAATAAATGAAAACGCCATAAACCAATGTCCATAGTTTGTAGACGCTATAACTTTTGCGCAACCCAATCAATATACGCCAATTGCGATTTTTTTTTACCAAAAATATGAAGAATATATTTCTGCCTAAACTGATGAATAAATTTGTTTTTTTATTTTTGGATATTTATCATAGCACAAAGTAAAAAATATTGTTTTTTCAAAATCGTCGCTCTTTATTTGTTTATAGCGCAAAAAAAAAAAAAACGCAGAGGTGATCAAATACCACCAAAATAAATCTCTATTTGTGGGAAAAAAAGGACGCCAATTTTGTTTGGGTACAGCGTCGCACGACCGCGCAATTGTCATTCAAAAAGTGACAGCGATGAAAACTGAAAATTGGTCCGGTCAGGAGGGGGGTTTAAGTGCCCAGTAAGGAAGTGATTAAAGTATTTTTTTTTTATACAACAAAAATGTTATACTTACCTCCTCTGTCTAATGGTTTTGCACAGAGCAGCCATGATTTTCCACTTCTAGAGTCCCCCACCAACACTTCTGGCTCCTCCTACCTTCAGAGTGCCCCAATAGCAAGCAGCAAAGTATAGTATAGAGTGCCCCTATAGCAAGTTAAAAAAAACTTCTGTCTTTAGAACCACAGCATGGGGGAGGGGTGAGTCCTGGACATGCTGGCACTTGTAGTGTGCAGGCAGCAGGGAGACCCCTGTGACATGAAGGGCACCCAACACTGGCGTAGCATTAGGGATCACAGGGATTACACGGCAATCCCCTCATGCTCCAGGGGGCCTCTGGGGCCTCTCTGTCACATTAGGTTCTACACTTGGATAGGAGGGGTAGCATAAAAAGAAACCAGTCCCCTCCATTTCCCTTCTGCAGCCACAAAAAGCCGTCTCCTCCTCCTCTTCCTCTCGCCAGCTTTCAGTGGCTGCAGGAGGAAAATGGAGGGGGCTGGCTACATCTCCTATCCAATTTATTCTTGTTTCTGCTGCCCAGGCCCTCTGTGTGGTTCACTCCCCCTCCCTCCCCAGTGCTTCCCATCATTTCCCACCAGCTGCTTCGGGAGATTGTTTCAGGATGGAGAGCAAGGGAAGGGACAGTTAAATATGTAATTTACCAGCTCCTTCCTTTTCTAAATGAACACAATGAGTGTTCAGTAACCATCACTCACTATGTTCATTCATACAGGATGCTTCAGTTTGTGAATGAACAGGGAGACAGCTTAGAGCTCTTCCTGTTCAGTCATTCTGTACAGCTGAGGCTGCAGAGATGGAGTTCGAGGACTGTATGTCAAAAGTTCACACCACACACTTCCACCCACTTGCATTCACACATTTATTCCCTTTCCATGTTTGTTTTTCAGCATACACGCTTCAATATTCATTGGACATTCCTTTTTTCAATTGGGACCTTGCAGTGTGCCTGGCTATCTCTCAGCAGCCTCCCTCCTCAGCTCCCGTCGTAGGCGCGGTGGGCGGTTGACGCTTCCAGGCCTTCCGTGGTATACACCCCATTGGTGAGTAAGTGTACATTTATACATACTCGGTAAGGAGTGGCTATCCCCGTCCTTCTCCCCTATTATTATTGTAATCTTTTTGCATTCGCACTGACATATAATTTTTTACATACATATATATATATATATATATATATTTTGCAGATTTTGATGCATTGCCCCTGAAGAGTGTGGTATTCACGACATGCACATACTCCTTTATACCAGAATTCTTTTACCAGCGATCAGCATGACTCTTTGTTCTCGCATGCCCAACTCATTTAAAGTCCCAAAACTTCCTCTTCTATTGTATGTCAAAAGAGAGACCTCAGGTGTCTGTTTAGACCTCTGATATTCCACCAGAGACCCCCCAACAGTGCTGCTAAAAAAAAAAAAAATAGAAAAAAAATAATAAAAATAATAAAGAATAAAATTGTAAAAAAAAAAAGAAAAATGGCACAAATGCCAACCCTATCCACTGTCCTACTGACACCATTCACTGCTCTACTGACTGACACCATCCATTTCTCTATTGACATCGTCCACTGCTCTACTGACACCATCCACTGCTTTACTGACACCATCCACTGTTTTACTGACACCACCCACTGCTCTACTGACTGACACCGTCCACTGCTCTACTGACACCTTCCACTCTTCTACTGACATTGTTCACTGCTATACTGACTGACACTGTTCATTGCCCTACTGACATAGTCCACTGTCCTCACATTAGCACAAACCATAGGCATGTAACCGTAAGTGGTGCATATCACAACCATGCTATATGACAAAATTATTTTCCGTAGGAACAATGAAATGAGATAAGCAGTAATTTGGCCAACAAATACATTTAGAAAATCATATTGTTTCCCTGGTGGTTAGTGGAAACTTTCCCCCTGGCAAGGTGTGTCCCCTCAAATTAGTGGTCTGAGGTGAAGGGCCCTATATATTGTTGGTCAGTGGAAAAGTGCCCCATACATCAGTGTTCACTAAGGTGTTCCTTATACTAGTGGTCAGTAAAATATCCCTTACCTCAATGTTCAGTAAGGCGTTCCTTACACTGGTAGTCAGTAAAATATCCTCTGACATCAGTGGTCAGTAAGGTGTCCCTTTTACATACAGTAAAGTGTTCGTTACATTGGTGGTCAGAAGGTGTTCCTTACCTGATAGTGAGAGCATCTGCAACTTGGGAGAAGTATTAAAAGCTGTTTGATCTCTATAAATTAAGATCTCCACTGTCTGGTAAGAGGCCAACATTTACTGTGCCTCGAAAAAGTATTCATACCATCTGAAATTTTCCACATTTAGTCATGTTACAACCAAAAACATAAATTTATTTTATTGGGATCTTATGTGATAGAGTCCAGGGATATGCAATTAGCGGACCTCCAGCTGTTGCAAAACTACAAGTCCCATCATGCCTCTGCCTCTGGGTTACATAGTTACATAGTTAGTCAGGTTGAAAAAAGACACAAGTCCATCCAGTTCAAAAAAAAAAAAAACATTTATACATATATGGGTGTCATGCTTGTGGCTATCAGAGTCTTGCTATGCCTCATGGGATTTGTAGTTCTGCAACATCTGGAGGTCCGGTAATTGCATATCCCTGTGATAGACCAACACAAAGTGGCACATAATTGTGAAGTGGAAGGAAAATGATAAATGGTTTTCAAATTTTTTTACAAATAAATATCTGAAAAGTGTGGCGTGCATTTGTATTCAGCCCCTTTATTCTGATACCACTAACAAAAATCTAGTGGAACCAATTGCCTTCAGAAGTCACCTAATTAGTTCATAGAGTCCACCTGTGTGTAATTTAATCTCAGTATAAATACAGCTGTTCTGTGAAGCCCTCAGAGGTTTGTTAGAGAACCTTAGTGAACAAACAGCACCGTGAAGGCCAAAAAACACACCAGACAGGGCAGGGATAAAGTTGTGGAGAAGTTTAAAGCAAGGTTAGGTTATAAAAAATATCCCAAGCTTTGAATATCTCACGGAGCACTATTCAATCCATCATCTGATATAGAGAGAGTATGGCACAACTGCAAACCTACCAAGACATGGCCGTCCACCTAAACTGACAGGCCAGGCAAGGAGAGTATTAACCAGAGAAACAGCCAAAAGGCCCAAGGTAACTATGGAGAAGCTACAGCGATCCACAGCTCAGGTGGAAGAATCTGTCCACAGAACAACTATTAATCGTGCACTCCACAAATCTAGCCTTTATGGAAGAGTGGCAAGAAGAAAGCCATTGTTGAAAGAAAGCCATAAGAAGTCCCATTTGCAGTTTGCAAGAAGCCACGTGGGGGACACAGCAAACATGTGGAAGAAGGTGCTCTGGTCAGATGAGACCAAAATGTTACTTTTTGGCCTAAAAGCAAAACACTGTGTGGTGGAAACATAACATTGCACATCACCCTGAATATACCATCCCCACCGTGAAACATGGTGGTGGCAGCATCATGTTGTGGGGAAGCATTTCTTCAGCAGTGACAGGAAGCTGTTCGTTCAGAATTGATGGGAAGTTGATGGGAAGATGGATAGAGTCAGATATAGGGCAATCTTAGAAGAAAACCCGTTAGAGTCTGCAAAAGACTTGAGACAACAGGACAACGACCCTTAAAGTGGTTGTCAACTTGTGACAACCACTTTAACCTACAGGTAAGCCTATGACAAGGCTTACCTGTAGGTGCCCTGCATATCTCCTAAACCTGTACAGTTCAGGAGATATGCAGTGTTGAAGCTGTGCCGACGTCATGTCGGCACATGCGCAGTGAAGGAACGGCCTCCCTGCCCTTCCACCACTTCGACCGTGCCGTGACTGACATCACACGAACCTGGCCAGTCACAGCGCCGGAGTCGCGGCCCCGGAAGGAAGAGGGGCAGAAGATGGACGCCGCCAGCAGAGGGGACAGCGCTGGATGTCGCAGGCTTTGTTTGCAGGTAAGTGGCACATAATGGACTACTGTGCGATCAGGGCTGGTGCAAGGATTGTTGACACCCTAGGCGAAACCTCATTTTGCCGCCCCTTTGGCTCCGCCCCTGACTCCACTCCTTTGCCCTGTCCATGTATACGATGGAGGTGGCGGAGGTGGAGATTTTCACAGCGCCTCTCTACCTATTTCTTTAGCAGTGGTCCACAGGCCTGCACCTGTGCCTCTGGACGCGGCCTAAAGTCAAACAATGGAAGCACTTCCTCATGCCAGTCATGGTCCGCAGGTATATGGACAGGCTGGGGTAGTATATGGACAGGCTGGGGTAGTATATGGACAGGGGCTTGGCGCCCTAGGAATCAGTGCACCTTAGGCGGCCGCCTACTTCGCCTAGAGGATGAGCCTGCCCTGTGTGCGATGCATAGTAGCCCATTATGTTTCTACTTTACAGGGGAACATAGAGGAAGTAAACCCCATCAGGGTTTACTTCCTCTTTAACATACAGCCAAAGCTACAAAGGAATGGTTTAGATCAAAGCATATGCATGTGTTAGAATGGCCCAGTCAAAGTTCAGACCTAAATCCAATTGAGAATCTGTGGCAAGACTTGAAAATTGCTGTTCACAAATCTCTTTCCAATCTGACAGAGCTTGAACTGTTTTGCAAAGAATGGGCAAAAATGTCACTTTCTAGATGTGCAAAGCTGGTAGAGACATCCCCAAAAAGACTTGCAGCTTTAATTGCAGTGAAAGGTGGTTCTACAAAGTATTGGCTCAGGGGGGCTGAATACATATACCCTCTACACTTTTCAGATGTTTATTTGTAAAAAAAATTGAAAATCATTTATCATTTTCCTTCCACTTCACAATTATGTGCCACTTCGTGTTGGTCTATCACATTAAATCCCAATAAAATACATTTACTTTTTTGGTTGTAACATGACAAAATGTGGAAAATGTCAAGTGGTATGAATTTTTCAAGGCACTGTATATGGTTTGGAAGAGTACTTTATTTGCACTAGAAGCACCTTATATGAGATTGGAGCACTGAGTACTTTTTGACACCTGGATAATTATGGATTGAATGATTATAGACTTTTTATTATTATTATTATTATTATATGATTATTTATTATGAAATTTGTTGTATACATAAGTTTATGAGATGCATTTTGGATAATTCTTATATCAACACTTTCACATGTTTGGATATTCACTTAAAGGGATAGCGCACAATATATACATATTTTTACACTATTTGTGATCCACTATTCAGGATTTGGTTGCAGCAGTCCCATTTTTTAATGTCTAGCGCAGGGCTCGACAAACCCCAGGCGCCAGGTCGCCATGGCGACCAGAAACCACATCCTGGCAAGCGGCAGCCAATTATTCTCTCCCCTCACTATCTCAGATTCAGTGAAGAGCCGTTCTCTGTGTAAGCTGACAACCGTTAAAAGAAAAACAAAAGTTTGGGCAGTTTGCCAAGTTCTCACAAGATCACTAATAACTATAAACAAAGTATCTTTTGGTTCTTTTATCAAAGTAATGAACTTGGTCTGTAGATGAGGTCAGTTTAACCACTTAAAGACTAAACCTTTTCTGACATTTTTTTGCTTACAAGTCAAAATTAGTATTTTCTGCTAGAAAATTACTTAGAACCTCCAAACATTATATATATATTTTTAGCAGAGACCCTATTGAATAAAATGGCGGTTGTTGCAATATTTTATGTCACACGGTATTTGCGCAGCTGTCTTTCAAACACAATTTTTTGGGAAAAAATGCACTTTAATCAATTTAAAAAACGAAACATTAAAGTTAGCCCATTTCTTTTATATAATGTGAAAGATGATGTTACACTGCGAGAATCACGATCTTTATGCTAAGCAACAAAATCGTGATTCTCATTTTAGCCAGAATCGTGCAGCTCTATTGTGTGCTGTGAGGTGGAGGAGGGGAGATGAGGCAGTCTTTCTATGAACAAGAACGAAGGCTGGAAAGCCGCACACCGAATCCAATCTCTTGTCTTTTATTGAGTGAAGGTACAAATATAGATACAGCTCATAAACGAACCATAAGTCTCAGCTGACGCATTTCACACCTTAAAACTGGTGCTTACTCATAGCCTAACTCCAAACAACAAACATCATATATATATATACACTCACATATAATCAATAAAAATACCAACAAACAATTGGACAGGTTGAGCTAATGATTAAACAATAAATCAATTAAGGGGTATGATTAGTAGATTCAAAAAGTTTGCCAAAATTTCCTTAACCCCTAAATATATCACCTGTGCAAAAAGCATGGTGTTAACAAAAAGTGCTAAAACACCTGTCGCCTGGTCAGCCGACTGGAAACCAAAATGTGCCAGTCTGTCATCCAGCGCGAGCGGGGATATAGCACAAGAACTCGAAACTGTACCAACCCAATGTGTAGAACCAAATGTGATGAGACTGTTACACATATATACACACAAATGAACTCACACAAAATGACGATCCTGTCTAAAATCCTTGAAGAGGTACATGATGTATATAGCCTCATAATGTTGCTAAAATCAATCTAAATATTGCATTATGGGTGAGACCGAACACGGTCCCATACACCAAGCGATATTCCCGATGTATCAAATCCAAAGCGGTCTGAGCTGGAGCAGTAACGAATAACTGTGCCATGACCGATGGAATCCACAGTATTCCGGATGCATAGGAGTGAACGTAGAGTAAGGGTGGTGATGATTTTTCTCCTCCTTTTAGTGTGCCTCAGGTGGAATCTCTGGTGTGGCTATTAGAGGTTGATAAACCCTATTACCTTGAACATTATTCGCTATATTCCCGAGAGGTTCTGCTGGATTGTATGAATGCAGTACATTCTCTAGTCAGACAAGGGAATTGTAAATGCAGTTTTGTTCAGCCCCTACTCCAAGCCTGGTCAGGTAATTACTATTCAGCTTCAGTTAACATGCACCAATCCACTTCTGACTCTGGACACCAGCTTGCTCAAAGATCTCCCTCTCTGTTACCTGTAGCAACCACAGCTATAGTTCAGTATTCTTTGCTTCCAACTGTATGCCAGTATCCTGTCTCCACTACCTGCACATTCCCTACATTGAATCCTATAACAACTCCCTATACTACTCCATTGCCGCTAGTAACCCCTCAGAAATCCTCCTCTGCAACTGCTTCTCCTTTTTCTGTTTCAATATTTTTATTGAAATATTTCACAAAGGGATGTACAAAAGTTGTAACATAGAATGCATATTGCTCGCAATTAACATACATATCAAATTGGCAAAGACCAAACATTATTAAACCTTACTCATACTTATAAATGGTGCATTCTCTCAAGGAATAAAGCCCTCACAATCAATGTGAGTGATGCTTCTCCTTTTTCACCCTCTCTCAGTACTGCTATTACTCTTCCATCTGCTGCATAATCTGTTCATAGCCCTGCAATCACTTGCAGGACTCCAGTGTCCAAACCTAAGAATAAAAGGATGTTTTTTCCAACTCATACAATTCCGCCTCTGTCCTCTCCTGGCTCCACGCTAGTAGCTCCGGTCCAGCCTGCCTCCACGGCATTTTCTCCGGTCCAGCCTGCCTCCACGCCTGTAGCTCTGGTCCAGCCTGCCTCCACGCCCATAGCTCCGGTCCAGCTTGCCAGTAGCTCCAGTCCAGTCTGCCAGGATGCCAGTTGCTCCAGTCCAGCCTGTCAGGACACCAGTTGCTTCGGTCCAATCTGCGCCGATGCCACTTGCTCCGGTCCAGTTTGTCACAACGCCACTTACTCTGGTGAAGCCTGCCACCACGCCAGTTTCTCCAGTCATGCCCCCACACTTGTCACTCCAGTCCAGCCCATGCTAATTGAACCTACTGCTTCAGACCTGTCACTACCTCAACGGTGGGCCAGTCCACTCCTGACTCCTCAGTTCTGCCTTTTCACATCTGGGATTCTTAGCAACTAGACCTCACCCTGCGGCAATTACATCTGCTCAAGCCTGTCTTAGGAGTTCCATCCAGACTGCCTCATTCAACTAAGTGGGGCCCTTTTCCTTTTATCCAAGCCACCCTGCATCCAGCCCATGTTCCAGCGACCCAGCTTAACCTCAACAATATGCCACCTGCTATCCAGCCTGGCATTACTGGTTCCCTTTCCACCATCCAGTTTGCTTCCATAGACTATTTGCTGGCTAATCAAACTGACCTCACTGATCTCCTGACCATTGCCCAGCCTGATGGAATGCTGCTTAATAATGGGGTCCCACTCTATGTCTGCCACTGGTGCCCTGCTGTTTGCTGTCAAATCTGCCTTTGGTGACCTGCTATCCTCTGACAAGCTTGCCTCTGATGTTCCTTTGACTGTTGCCCAGCCTGAGGGTCCAGTTCCTGATGCCCAGCCTGGTGGTCCGGTTCCTGATACCCAGCCTGAGGGTCCTGTCTCTGATGCCCAACCAGAGGGTCTCGTGCCCGATGACCCGCCTGCTTTTCATGGTCCTGTGCCCAATGACCCGCCTGCTTCTGACGGTCCTGAACCTGATGTCCCACCTGACTTTGCTGACACTATGCCTGCTGCCCGGCCAGAGGGTCCTGGTATTGCTGCCCAGCTGGAGTGTCCTGTTCCTGCTGTCCAGCCGGAGGGTCCTGTTGCTGCTACCCAGCTGGAGGGTCCTGTTCCTGCTTTTCAGCCTGCCGCTGATGCCTCCCTGCCTGATGCCCATCTTGCCACTAATGCTTCCCTGCCTGATGCCCAGCTTGCTGCTGATGCTTCCCTGCCTGATGCCCAGCTTGCCGCTGATGCTTCCCTGCGTGCTGCCCAGCTTGCCGTTGATGCTTCCCTGCCGGATACCCACCTTGCTGCTGATGCCTCCCTGCCTGATGCCCAGCTGCTGCTGATTCCCCTCTGCCTGATGTTCAGCCTGTCTCTGATGCCCCTGTGCTTGCTGTCCAGTCTACCTGCAATAGTTTTGTGCCCGCTGCCCAGCTAGTCTTCGGTACCAGGGTTTGGGCCTCATCAGCTGTTGGGTCTAATATTGATGCACACTCTGCATGGGTACCCATTTGGTCAAAGATTCCTATTTCTTCCTCTCCTGAGTCCCTCTTGTGGCCATTTGTTTCTGTTGTTCCAAGGCCTGATAGTCAAAACACCCACTTTGGAAGCGACAGCTGCATTCCTCAGTTCAGCCCCAGAAATAGATGTCTTCTTAGAAAGAGCAGAATTCCATCTGAACCTCACCCTGAACTAGGGGGTACCTCTGCAATCCCAGGTGCATTAGGGAACCCTTGCTGAGTGACCAATGCCTTGGGTAGACCTGTGTGGCTGTTAGAGGGTGGAGCAGTTTCTGTCAAATCAGATGTGGAAGGTCCAGTTTCGATGGGATACCCTGGAGTCAGGGTAATTGCATGGACCGTGGATTCTGGTATTAGGCCTTCAGCTGGCCTTTGGGGTCCCAGCATTGGGACATGTGCTGCATTGGGGGTATGTTAATTTCGGATGTTGCGCCTCTTCAAGGATCTGACCTGTGGGGTAACCAGTCAGCTTCCAGACCCTAGTGGTGGGGCGGATGGCCAATTACCAGACTTGGGTGGCACGCCTTCAAGCGGGTTAAAAGACTGTGGCCTGAAGAGTGAAAGAAAGTCCAGAGACACGGGAGAAACCTTTTTGGGTTTATCCTGCACCCACATGGACTTCGGGTTAAAGGCAGAATGGAGCTGGGGGGGAAGGTGGGGAGGGGCCTTTCTGACCTGTGTCATTCCTTGGCAAACCTGCTGGTGACACTGTTGTTCCTGGAATCAAAGGGCATAGTAGTGGTGGCCACTAGTGGGTGTCCCCTAGCAGCTGGGCTGTAGAAGTAATTAGGCTGCAACTAATGTGGACTGGTGGGGGTATATAAGCCTGCCCTTGACTGGACTTCAATGCTTCAGTGCTCTTCCTGCCATGTCTCTGCCTGAGCCTGATCCTTGTTCCCGATCTTTGTTCCTGTACGTGTACCTGACCCTGAGACCTGCTCCTGTGACCTTCTCCCTGCTTCCCACTCCCAGTACCTGGCTCCCTGCTCCCCTTGTCTCCTGTCCTGGCTATGTATGCCCCCTACATTTTGTATATAGTTAGATTATTATTTGGGGTTTTTGCACTGTCGCTTTTGTCACTTACAGTTTATAATTTACTCAGTTTGGTGTTGGAAGTGCGTTATTTGTCTTAATGAACTTATTTTAACCTTATTGAGGCTGGTTCCTGATTCCTTAAGGTACAGCCTACTGATCTGATCATCCTCGCTGGATGCCTGCATATGGTATCCCTAACAGCTCCCTTTACATCTCTGTAAAGAGAATGAAAGAGCACGTAGTTGTATGGGAGCTGAGAGTCTAGTCCACAAGTGCTTGTTTCTGATAGATGGCTTAGTGGAGAGGTGCTCACACTCACCACAGAGGAGATCACCAAGGAGCCGGTTAAAGTGCCATGATGAGTAGAGTTGAGCGAACCCGGACTTTAAAGTTCGGGTCCATACCGGACTTTGGGATGTCCGTGCCCCGAACCCGATCCCGGACAATAAGAATCGGATCGGATCGGGTTCGGTATTCGGGTGTTTTTGGCGCCTTTTCTATAGCTGCTGGGCAGCCAATCAACAAGCTTTTCACTCGTTTGCCCTTAGATTGTGATTGGCCAGTGCATCATGTGACCCAGCCTCTATATGGGGCTGGAGTCACATAGCGCCGCGTGTCAGATCGTCTCAGACTAGAGTAGGGAGAGCTTCATGTCGGTGCTGTGAGGGAAAGATTAGCATTCACAACCATCTCAGACTGCATTAGGGAGACCTTCATTGCGGTCCTGTGAGGTAGACATTAGCGTTCAGAACCATCTTATAGTGCATTAGGGAGATGTTCCTGTCTGTGCTGTGAGGGAGACTTTAGCATTCAGAACCATCTTATAGTGCATTAGGGAGACGTAACTGTTGGGAGAGATTATCATTCTAAAACCATCTACTACTGCATTAGGGAAACATTCCTGTTGGTGCTCTGAGGGAGAGATTCTCATTCTAAAACCATCTACTACTGCATTAGGGAAACGTTCCTGTTGGTGCTCTGAAGGAGAGATTCTCATTCTAAAACCATCTACTACTGCATTAGGGAAACATTCCTGTTGGTGCTCTGAGGGAGAGTTTATCGTTCTAAAACCATCTACTACTGCATTAGGGAAACGTTCCTGTTGGTGCTCTGAGGGAGAGATTCTCATTCTAAAACAATCTAGTACTGCATTAGGGACAGGTTCCTGTTGGTGCTCTGAGGGAGAGTTTATCATTCTAAAACCATCTACTACTGCATTACGGAAAGGTTCCTGTTGGTGCTCTGAGGGAGAGTTTATCGTTCTAAAACCATCTACTACTGCATTAGGGAGAGGTTCCTGTTGGGGCTCTGAGGGAGAATTTATCATTCTAAAACCATCTACTACTGCATTAGGGACAGGTTCCTGTTGGTGCTCTGAGGGAGAGATTATCATTCTAAAACCATCTACTACTGCATTAGGGAGAGGTTCCTATTGGTGCTCTGAGGGAGAGTTTATCATTCTAAAACCATCTACTACTGCATTAGGGACAGGTTCCTGCTGGTGCTCTGAGGGAGAGATTATCATTCTAAAACTATCTACTACTGCATTAGGGAGAGGTTCCTGTTGGTGCTCTGAGGGGGGAGTTTATTGTTCTAAAACCATCTACTACTGCATTAGGGAGAGGTTCCTGTTGGTGCTCCGAGGGAGAGTTTATCGTTCTAAAACCAACTAGTACTGCATTAGGGAGAGGTTCCTGTTGGTGCTCTGAGGGAGAGATTATCATTCTAAAACTATCTACTACTGCATTAGGGAGAGGTTCCTGTTGGTGCTCTGAGGGAGCTATTAGAGAGGGAGTCTCGTGGTCGTCCTTGGACAGGGATTACGTCATCATCTACCAAAATCTTACTATTTGAGAGGGAGTCTCGTGGTTGTCCTTGGAGAGGGATTACGTCATCATCTACCAAAATCTTGCTAATTGAGAGGGAGTCTCGTGGTTGTCCTTGGAGAGGGATTACGTCATCATCTACCAAAATCTT